>LR880969.1:816449566-816488344 GCA_904067115.1 Aegilops sharonensis | reverse complement strand
CCCCCCTCCCCCTCGCGCAGCCGTGGAAGCCCTCCCACCTAAATCCGCCGGCGTGCCCACCTCACAGGCCGCATCACACGCCACTGGCCAAGGCCGACGCCCTCCATCCAGGATGGAGCCACCAGATCCCTGCCATCACCTTCATCGGATCGCGCACCCGCACCAAAGAACCCCTCGAGCAGTGGTTGAGGGAAGGGAGAGGATGGTGAACTTTGATATATACTAACACGTATGGACGATTTAATAAGCAAGTGTAGACTAATCAATGTGTACATGCAATGCACGTTAATTTGGAAGTATATTAAGTGCATGCGGATATTAAATAAGATATTATTTTGCGTGTTATTATTTGATTAGCACTATATTTGACATGAAATTAACTGCACGCTAAACGTGTTGAGCGCTCGACATTGGTCATTGGATTGACATGATTTGACGGCCGAGATTAATTGGATCTATCCTTTTGATCTTTTTATATTGGTATATATATATAGATATAGATGTAGACATTAAACGGTGATCAGTCATGTTTTGGGAATATGGACAGGACAACTCTATCATGCTAATTGTCCGGGAGCTTTTCTTTCTAAAAATGCAGGCACTATAAAATGCATCACGATGATACAAAATGTTTCTTACCTCTGCAGTAAAACGACGTCAAGAGGCTGCCTAAACCTTGTATGGCAACCAATTAATTGTAATGCGCAGTGAACATATTATCCTATGTAATGAGATCCACTGCCTCTAGCTAGAGCCATTCAATTCATAGTTGTACTGCTAGTCAAATCGTTTTGAGTACCCACTGAAAAAACAGCTACGGACTGACTCTGGCTAGTGCAGTAGTGATATTCTTCTTGATCAATATTTCTTAGGGTTGAGTCGTGTGCGCGTTTATACGAGTGTCTGCGTCTGTACTTGTGTTAAAAAAATAGTTTCCGTCCTAAAAGTTTGAAAAAAATACTCACAAACAAGACGGCAGCTATGATCTCCGTGGTTAGAGGGAATGCCAGCGAGTCCTCCTCCTGCAGCCTGAGAAGCACGTCCAGCAGGTCCTCGTCGTCCTTGCTGCAGTTGCAGTAGCCGGCGGCAGCCCGCTTAGCCTTGCGCTCGTTGAGGATGTCGGCGATGATGCGGTGCATGCTGGCGCAGCTCGTCTTCATCCGACGCTCGCCCTTGGTCAGCCACCGCACCAGCCGTGACGACGGGAAAACGTCCACGAGACAGAAGCTGCTCAGCAGCGCCAAAGCATTGCTCAGCTCGCGGAGATACTCACTCTGCTGTGCAAACTTGCCGCCGAAAACTGCTCTAGTGACGACATCGTTGCTGAGCGCCGACATCTTCTCGCTGACGTTGATGGTGGCGCCAGTCGAGGCGGCCGCGGAAACGGAACGGAGGAGGTTGCCCACCTCCTCGGCCCTGATGCCCTCCATGCGCTTCATCTGCTTGGAGCTGAGGAGCTCCACGATGCAAATCTTGCGCATCTGTCGCCAATGGTCGCCGTAGGGGGCAAAGCCGATGTCCTTGCCGCCGCAGCCAAAGATTTCGGTGGTCACGGTGTGTGGCCGGCTCGCGAATGCGAGGTCATTGGTCTTCATCGCCAAAGCTGCCACCTCGGCGCTGGAGACGATCACAGTTGGGAGCTCGCCTAGCATGAGGTGCATTAGCGGCCCATGCTGGCGAGACAGCTCTGTGATTTGGCGGTGCGGGAGGAGGCTGACGACGTGGTGGAGGCTGCCTATGATCGGCAGAGTCCATGGACCAGGAGGCAACTGCTTCGTGGCGGTGGCCGGCTTGCTCTTGCGACAAGATAGCCTGATGAGAAACCAAAGGGCCAGTAGCGTGGATAGAGCTACCAAACATAAGCTTAGCAACCCTTCCATGGCAGGCAGCTTGGGTAGTGTGCACTGTTTGCTTGCAAGCTGGAGAGACGTACGTGGTATATATATATATGCGCGCGCGCAGTCGTGTAAGCCTCGAAGTTTGTTTGCTGGAGCTTAGCTCCTCGACCAACTGAAACCATTATTTTTAATAAACTAACAAAAGATTCCGTGCATTGCGACGGTAGAGAGAATAATACACGCGAGCGTAACCCAATAATTATGACTCAAGATCCTAATAGGTCAAAGTCCTTTATTTTCACATGACTTCACATTTGTGTTACCTACTGTGGCTTCAGTGCTCACACAACGAAAACCCGTTTGAATGTGGTCAGTCCTATGGCGTCTGTGAAAACCCGTTTGAATGTGGTCAGTCCTATGGCGTCTCTCTCGCACGCGCGCACACACTCGCTCGAAATAAGATGAGAAATATGCTATTTTTTCCCTCAAGGTTTTTAAGAGGTGTGCATGTGTGATTGTCAATGTTTTCTTTCCTCTCAATCTGGTTTTAGTGAGTGTTTATTTGCAATTCGGGTCGCCACCGGTATGAAAGAAAAATGTACCATGCACGATAGATTAAGTTTGCACCAAAAAACATATTTTAGAAATATTCAATTGCTAAAAATAACGTCATATTTAGATTTTAAATATTTTCTATTCAAATATCATATATAACATGTTAAAATTGGAGTTACGATTTGATTAACATGTTAAACTACATATTGAGTAACATTGATGCAATCATCCGTGATGTTTCTTGTTTAAATGAACTGGCTAAAAAATAACTTAGACAACATGCTTCTTATCTCACTTTTTGAAATGATGACATACTAGTTAAATAAATTATTGAAAGACGGTGCCGTTTTTGTATTGTCCAAAAAAAAGACAGTATGTGTTTTATGTGGACCGAGTCAATTGTATATTATTGAATTATTCTATCATTAGATGCATGTACAAGCATAGTACACAAGTTACATAGCAAGCATAGACGACGATTTTGTTGTCCCTTCGGAAAAGGACATCTAAGTTTGGGAGTGTGCAACAGAGGTCTACGCAGTTGTTTACATGTACCTGTCGTATGATGCGAAGAATCGTCAGATTTATTATTTAAATTAATCTAACCAAAAATGAAATATATGAGGATGAAGAAAATTTATGGCATAACAGATCCACTGAGAGATAATTGTTGCAGGGACACTCTAATACCAAATTCTTCAAAAAAAGTTTGCAAATGGCGGAAAGAGCAAAAACCTATGTTTTCTCTTTAAAAATGTCTAGGATGTTATCCAAGGGACTGAACACTTAATGTAGCAAAAAACTATTACGGAGGTATGTTTGGTAAAGGGGAAGGCAATCTTGTGGCCGTGAGATTATGTATGAGATTGTACTGACAAATTTTCCATTGAAGGTATCTTGGAACAAAACAAAGTGCACTATCTAGTTAATTAAAAATGCAATCGATGGTATGTACACGAATAGGGCACCAAGTCCTGAAAGAATTCCGTTGAGTTCTACCAGACCAGTTGGCCAATTATTAAGCATGGCCTGGTGTGCATGTTTAATGATCATTACTCTCACAACCTAGATTTCAATAAAATTATGTGACGACCAACCTAATAAGATATAGGTCTCCATGCTTACCATGCCAGCTTCTGGATCAATTTGCCAGTACCATTATAATACCAAACACAAATGCATCAGTCTATTACAATGCAAGGATCCATAATATCATAGTTTAATACAAAGTCTATCTCAAAACTAGTACAAATAAAGTATCATTATTACAATAGAAACACAAAGAGCTATGGTCGAGCTCCATCTACGCCATAGTTGAACCATATCTAGTGAAGGCTCGAGACCCTAAGTAGTATCGCTCATCGTTGTAATCAGCTCCAACATGATAAGTTGCAACCAACATGGTCAATACATTGATTGTGTTGGCTAGTATCACATGAATCAATATAACAAATCTATCTCACCTACATGCATTTGGGGTAAGTGGAGGTTTGGATTAGTCTTTGCATAAATCAATGTTAGTTTTTCCCTAACTTTGTAAGAGGTGGATCTACTCCAAAATACTGGACAAACTAAGTCCACTGTCATCCTAGACCTGCTAGGTCAAACAAAATGAAGGAACCTTACCTTTGGATGCTTCCAACATGATCGTATTCCCAAATTCGATCCAGCAAGTTTTGGTTAAGAAAATTATGAAATCGGTGATGACCAGTTGGTGAGATGCAATTGTCGTCTGATTCCTCCAATATTGTCTTTGCATAATGATGGCCAGCTAGTGAGGTGCAATTATCGTCTGATGCAAACGGCCGTCCTGTTTGTTGTTTAAAATTAAATGGGTAAAAAACACAACATGTTTCTCATCTACGAATACACACCGTGGATTACAGGAAAGTGGAGGCATTGCAATCCATGTCATTGCACCGGTGACATAACTACGAAATTCCTAATTGTGAGACGGGTTGAAGTAACATATGCACATTTATATATTAGATATCAATTCATGATCCCAAATACTACAAAGATAACGATGGAGCATCATATTATGGTGCCTCTTACTTATGTCTAAATATGAAGTAAAATGGTAATATTTCATTTGTTGTGGATATTTTTTGAATAACAAAATAATCTATTGTTGTCAGAGACATGTACCTCAAAATCTGAACGACAAGGATTACAATATATGTATACTAGTAATTGTGTATGTGCAATTAACGTTAATATTAGGCAAGATAACAATTGTATTGCATACTAATATTAGGCATGATATATATTTCATATTAATATTAGTTAGGATATAATTACTTGGTTAACACTGACGTTGACATGAGATACGATATAAATCATTGGAGAGTATTAAGCTTGTTTAGTACTAAACATAAACACAAGAGGGATGCAGACACTTGAATAGATGCAGTTGAACATGTGAAATTTGTTGGATCTCCGCAACTCTCTCTTTCTGTTGCTATTTATATAGATCATCTAGATGCACAATTGTGTGGGTCATCCTTCTAGGTTTCTATTATCGGATGGACCCCACATATTTCACTGCATTATAATACGCATGCACAAGCCAAATAATCAACCAATGTGTTAATATAAAGTTTTATAGTTTCCATTCTGACGTTATTCCTTAATTGTATGTTGGACATCAGATCATCTGAACCTCTGGATCAATTGTACAGGAAGTAGTCCTCGGGTATTTTCTTTAAAATAAATTAGTTAAATATGCTTGTTTTTTAATCGTTTGGATTTCTTACCATATGTGTCACCGAATAACTTCAACCAAACAATATGGAGTAAGCTACTCGCCCACTTTCAAAATGATGCCATCCTAAAGAAAATTTTCTTCTTAAATACATAATTGAAATAAGGTACATCTTTGTATTCTCAAAAAAGAAGGTATGTGTTTTATATGGACCGGGCTATAGGTAAAATGCACAAGCTACATAACAAGCATAGAAGACAAATTTTTAGTTCCTTTGGAAAGCGAGCTCTACATTTGGGAGTGCGCAATAGGTCTAAGCAGTTGTTTTGATGTAATTGTTGAAGGATGCAAATAACTACCAGATCTATTGTTTAAAATAATCTAACTAATTAGAAACATTTGTGCGGACTTTCCCAATGAAAGTATATGACGAGGAAGAAAAATTCTGGGATAACAGATCCAATGAGAGAAAGTTGTTGTAGGGAGACTCCAATACAAAATTCTTACACAAAATTTCAAATGACGAAAAGAGCAAAAAATCTATGTTTTCTCATAAAGATGCCTAGGATTTTATCGAGGGGATTGAACTCATGCCACCGACAATTATGGAGGACTATTTTGTAATGGGGAAGGCAATCTTGTGGTCATGAGATTATGTATGGGATTCCATTGACCAATTTTCCGACGAAGATAACTTGGAATGACACCAAAGTTCACTTTCCAGGAAATTAAAAATCCTATAGACGGTATGGACACCAATCTGGCACCAGGTCTTGACGGAATTCCTTTGAGTTCTTCTCGGACCTGTTGCCAAATTATTAAGCATGACCTGGTGTGCATATTTAACAATCTCTAACCTGACAACCTGGATTTGAATAGAATTATATAACTACCAACCTGATAAGATTTAGGTCTTCGTGGTTACCATGCCAGCTTCTGGATCTATTTGCCAGGATATACGGTACCGATGTAATACCAAACACAAATGCATTAATCGATTACAACACAAGGATCCAGAATAACGTAGTCTAATACAACTCTATCTCATGACCAGTACAAAAAGTATCATTATTACAACATAAACACAAATGGCTACGGTCGAGATCATCTACACCATAGGAAAACCATGTCGAGTGAAGGCTCGCAACCCTACATAGCATCACTCATCATTGTAGTCAGCTCCAACATGATAAGCTGCTACCAACAGGGTCAATACATTTATGCATTTAGCGTAAGTGGGGGTTTGGATTTTTCTTTGCATAAATCAATGTTTGTTTTTCCCTAACTTTGTAAGAGGTGGATCTAGTGCAAAATACAGGACAAACTAAGTCTACAATAGCCCTAGACCTGCAGGCTCAAACCCAATGAAGGAACCATACCTTCGGATGCTTCCAAGAGGATCATATTCCCAAATTCAATCCAACAAGTTTTAATTAAGATAATTATGAAATTGGTGATGACTAGTTGGAGAGATGTATTTGTTGTATAATGACTCCAATGTTGTCTCTATGTAAGCTAGTTGGTGAGATGCAGTTGTCATATGATGTACATGGACATCATAAATTTTACTGACTAAATAATAATAAATACAACATGTTTCTTGTCTCTATGCAACGAGGCCTGATGTGTAGTATCTCTTGCATGACACATCCCAACCATACGATAGCTTAAAATAAGCAAGTGGCCCGTCAGACTAATCATTCCTATAAAGAAAATTAAAATTGTGTTTAGGGCTTGGCATAAATAATGGTCAAAGTTAGCTACCTAACAACATTGGGACTGACCTCATGCGAGAATCTGAAAGTTATTTAGGACTCGTTTTAAAATACGGCAGAAGTCTGCTTGCCAATAAGACAGTTACTTGGCACCAGCTTATAATGAAGGAACCATACCTTCAGATGCTTCCAACGGGATCATATTCCCAAATTTAATCCAACAAGTTTTAGTTAAAATAATTATGAAATTGGTGATGACCAGTTAGTGAGATGTAATTGTCGTATGATGCCTCCAATGTTGTCTCTATGTAACGGAGGCCAGTTGGTGAGATGCAATTGTCGTATGATGTAAATGGACATTATGTTTGTTGTTTAAGTTTAACTGACTAAAAAACATCAAACACAACATGTTTATTGTCTCTATGCAACGTGGCCTGATATGTAGTATCTCTTGCATGACACATCCCAACCATACTATAGCTTAAAATAAGCAAGTGGCCCGTCAGACTAATCATTCATATAAAGAAAATTAACATTGTGTTTAGGGCTTGGCATAAATAATGGTCAAAGTTAGCTACCTAACAACATTGGGACTGACCTCATGCGAGAATCTGAAAGTTATTTAGGACTCGTTTTAAAATACGGCAGAAGTCTGCTTGCCAATAAGACAGTTACTTGGCACCAGCTTATAATGAAGGAACCATACCTTCAGATGCTTCCAACGGGATCATATTCCCAAATTTAATCCAACAAGTTTTAGTTAAAATAATTATGAAATTGGTGATGACCAGTTAGTGAGATGTAATTGTCGTATGATGCCTCCAATGTTGTCTCTATGTAACGGAGGCCAGTTGGTGAGATGCAATTTTCGTATGATGTAAATGGACATTATGTTTGTTGTTTAAGTTTAACTGACTAAAAAACATCAAACACAACATGTTTATTGTCTCTATGCAACGTGGCCTGATATGTAGTATCTCTTGCATGACACATCCCAACCATACTATAGCTTAAAATAAGCAAGTGGCCCGTCAGACTAATCATTCATATAAAGAAAATTAACATTGTGTTTAGGGCTTGGCATAAGTAATGGTCAAGGTTAGCTACCTAACAACATTGGGACTGACCTCATGCGAGAATCTGAAAGTTATTTAGGACTCGTTTTAAAATACGGCAGAAGTCTGCTTGCCAATAAGACAGTTACTTGGCACCAGCTTATAATGAAGGAACCATACCTTCAGATGCTTCCAACGGGATCATATTCCCAAATTTAATGCAACAAGTTTTAGTTAAAATAATTATGAAATTGGTGATGACCAGTTAGTGAGATGTAATTGTCGTATGATGCCTCCAATGTTGTCTCTATATAACGAAGGCCAGTTGGTGAGATGCAATTGTCGTATGATGTAAATGGACATTATGTTTGTTGTTTAAGTTTAACTGACTAAAAAACATCAAACACAACATGTTTATTGTCTCTATGCAACGTGGCCTGATATGTAGTATCTCTTGCATGACACATCCCAACCATACTATAGCTTAAAATAAGCAAGTGGCCCGTCAGACTAATCATTCATATAAAGAAAATTAACATTGTGTTTATTACTTGGCATAAATAATGGTCAAAGTTAGCTACCTAACAACATTGGGACTGACCTCATGCGAGAATCTGAAAGTTATTTAGGACTCATTTTAAAATAATGTAGAAGTCTGCTTGCCAATAAGACACTTACTTGGCACCAACTTATGGGAGCTGTTGGCACTATATGGAAAACGTGTATAGCTACCTAGCAATTTTGACCAAACAAAATGAACCAGTTGGCTAGTCCCCTTTTTTTAGGAAAGAGGTCGTCCTAAACTAAAAAATAGTTGATTGAAATATGGTCTTTGTTTTCAATGGAAGGGCCTAGCATTATACAAATACATCATACTCGCTTCGTATAAGTATAAGACGTTTTGGTAGGCCAAACTGACCTACCAAAACGCCTTATATATTGTTATGGAGGTAGTAGATAGCTTTTTTTAATTGCTCTGGAAATCATTTCCTTTGTTTGGCAGCGAACAAGAGAACATGTGAACGTCCGGGCAAGGTATCGTGTGACAACCGTCATGTCTGTTGTTTAAAATGAACAACATACTATCTCTGTTGGTGTTTGCAAGATCATTTTTCGATATTGACTTCAATTTTAACCACAAATTTAATTAATAATATATATGGTACATGTCATAAATTTTACTTAGTGTTGGAGCTAGGTGCCTAGTACTCATTCCCTTATGGTAGACTAGATACATAAATACTATTTCGATAAATTAAGTGAAGTCATCTTGTCACCACCGACCGTCCAATTGACTACACGATTGTTCCAATTGCTGCTGTTGGAGGCGGTCAGAGCGGTAGTGGGGCTTTGAGGAGGCGATGCGGTGGAAAGGCTTTCTGATGGTGTTGTGGGTATGCACTATCGTGCCCACAAGTGAGTCCAGATTTGACGCACCATGTGGTGACTCGTGGCATTATCCTGCCCCTTCGGTCAATGAGTGAAGACTTGAAGCATGAAGTGGAGATCGACTAATTTAGTTTGAGGTCTTCGCATGTTACTGCTTGACCGAGAGGACTTCTGGTGCTGGCATGTGATACCTATCGAGGCTATAAGTATGTTTGGCATCATCTACCATTATCTTGTGCGATTGATAGAGTGGTGGTAGGTTATTTTAGTTATATCCATTTCCACTAAAAATCCAGGCACCACGTTAGAAAAAAAAAACAAATTAATCGAGGCAGGTCCGATTTCATTTCCGTCTTATCGGTATCAAAGTACCCCGTCTAGCTAGACCGTCCCAAAGCACCCCGTCTTATCGAGGCAGGTTATATTTATGACTTCACACAGTTGGTTTTGAAACTCCAGGAAGACATCCCAAAGCACCCCGTCTAGCTAGACCGTCCAATCAGAGTATCTAATGCAACCGAACACAACGGCTGGCCATCAAACTAACAAGCAGTACCATGTGCGGCAAGCCACTGACTACACACTGGGCCCATTAATAGTCTCCCTCTGAGAGGTATAGACAAGTGAGATCCATAGATGCCAAACCCCATGACGATCAAATGGATGTGCCCGACACAACCGGACACACAACACACGACTAGCGAACCGAACTTGCTTACGTGGAACACGCATCCATAATGAACAACCCTGTTCTCTACTATCTACTCGTGCACCTTCCAATATACACAATGGGCCCTGACAGAGGCAGGGCGACTACTGGTTTTAGGCATGGATGCGGTTTTTGAATGTTACCTGGACCTTGTGATCTTTTCGGATATACGGATCGTGTGTTATTCTGCTTGACGTAGTACCATTGCGGCTGGCCAGATGGCGTGTTCTACCATCCCTCCCAACAATTTACCCTTGCTACCTGGCCGACTGGCATGTATGTTTCATATGCTCGTCGGTCACACCATTTCTTGGACCGTCGATCATACGGTCGGTTTGCCTGGTTTCCTTCTTCTCGTGTTATCCCGGGTGGCTTCTTGGTTCGCATGCTTCAAGACATTTTCCATGGTAAGTTCTTTCGGGTTTTCTTTTAACCCGGCTGGACCATGAAAGAATAGGACGCACATTCTATTCACCTCTTGATGACCCTTGCGGGGTGACTTATTGAAGGAGCCTATGTTATATGTGCTTATCATAGCTTTCTTAACTTCTGGTTGTACTTTGTCTTTGTGTAGTTGGAGGTAGTTTGGAAAAAAATACATCACGAACAGAGGCTCATCTTATCAAAAAAATCACCAAAGGAATTTCTTGGCGATAATCACTATCAAGGAAAACATAACACAGTATGAATATAATTATTTGTACACAGTTGGGGAAAAATTGCATCAAATAGTTTGCTTAATTCCAGGCTGGAGTTGGTCTCTGTGCCAATTTGTGCAATGGGTCATCTAGTTATATAAATAGATGCATATATACAAGTAAAATAAACAACCTACATAACAAGCATAGATGAGAAATTTGTAGTTCCTGTGGAAAATGACATCTAAGTTCGGGAGTGTGCCACAGGTTTAAGCAGTTGTTTACATGTAACTGTCATATGATGCAAATAGTCATCAGATCTACTGTTTCAAATAACCTAACTAATTAGAAATATATATGCGGAAAAAGCTTTGAGTAGACTTTCCTAATGAAAAATATACAACGAGGAATAATTTTTTTGGCATAACATATCCAACGGGAGATAGCTGTTACAGGGAGACTCCATTACCTAATTTTTCCACAAAATTTCGAATGTGGGAAATAACAAAAAAATGTTTTGTTTTAAAATTTTCTCTGAGATGCTATCAAGGGGACTGAACACTTAATGTCACATGCCAAGGTCTATTTGGTAAAGGGGAAGGAGATCTTGTGCCCATGAGATTATGTATGGGATTGCACTGACAAATTTTCCGATGAAGATAACTTGTAACGAAACAGAAGCTCACTTTCCACGAAATTAAAATTCTATCGATAGTATGGACACCAAGAGGGCACCATATCCTGATGGAATTCCTTTGAGTTCTAGCAGACCTAGGTGCCAATTTTTAAGCATTACCATTAACAATCTTCACTCTCGCAACCTATATTTGAATAGAATTATGTAACGACCAACCTGATAAGATTTAGGTCTCCATGCTTACCATGCCAACTTTTGGATCGATTTGCCAGTATACACGGTAGCGATGCAACACAAACACAAATGCATTAGTTTATTACAACGGAAGATCCAAAATACCATAGTTTAATACAAACTCTACTAAATACTACTACAAATAAGTATCATTATTACAAGAGAAACACAAATAGTGACGGCAGGTCCATCTACGCCATGGGTGAACCATGTCAAGGGAAGGCTTGCGACCAACGTAGCATCGCTCATCATTCTACACAGGTCCAATATGATAAGTTGGAACCAACATGGTCAATACATTGGCTGTATTGGCTAGTATCATTTTAATCACCTAAGTGCATTAGGGGTAAGTGGAGGTTTGGAGTTTTCTTTTCATAAATTAGTGTTTACTTTTCCCTAACTCTGTAAGAGGTGGATCTACTCCAGAATACTGTACAAACTAAGTCCACAATCACCCTAGATCTACTGGCTCAAACCCAATGAAGGAACCATACCTTCGGATTCTTCCAATAGGATGATATGCCCAAATTCAATCCAACAATTTTATTTAAGATAATTATGAAATTGGTGACGACCAGTTGGTGAGATGAAATTATCGTCCGATGCCTCCAATTTTGTGTATGTAACCATGGCTAGTTGGTGAGATGCAATTGCCGTATGATGTAAATGGACATTATGTTTGTTGTTTAAGTCTAACTAACTAAAAAACAAAAAACACGTCATGTTTCTTGTCTCTATTCAACGTGGCCTGATGGGTAGTATCTCTTGACATCCCAAACATCCTATAGTTTAAAATGAGCAAGTGGCCGCTAGACTAATCATTCCTATAGAGAAAATAAAAATTGTGTTTTGGGATTGGCAAAAAAAATGGTCAAAGTTAGCTATCTAACAACATTCAGACTGACCTTCACTACTAGAAAAAAGGCTGTTAGTGGCGCACCAGTTTTTGCTATTAATGGCGTACTATAGGTGCGCCACTATTAACACGCCACTAGTATAGTGCGCCATTACTATGCCTAGAAGTGCGCCATTACTATCTGTCTTAGTAATGACGCACCACATAGAAGTGTGGCATTACTAACAATTTTTTATCAATTTTTTTTCAAAAAATTATTTTTCAAATTTTTTTTTGTTTTTTTCTTAATCTCGGGTCACTATGGCTTAATCTCAAGTCAAATCACACTCTGTGGTCAAACTTCGCGGAAGGTCACCCATCCTGACACTACTGCAGCCCGAGCACGCTTAACTTCACAGTTCCATCTAACCTCAGCACCAGCTCACTTAACATGCACTTGTTGATATATCTATCATATCAATCCTATTAAACCTTGTTGATGTCTAGGACTTTGTTCATGTTCATGAGTGTGATGAAATTTTGAAAAAATATTTCAAAGTTCCCGGCCATATTACGTATCATATTTTGAACATTTTTTCCAAAAAAAAATTTGAAACCAATTTTTTTTCTGTTACTAGCGGCGAACCTACAAAATGATGCGCTATTAGTAAGTTTGAAATTTTTTCCATTCCCCCCCCTCTAGATCTTAAAAGCCCCGTATCTTTTATTCTATTAGGTTTTTGAGGATTCTAAAAATCTTCAACGGGGTTCCCCCGGTTGAATTCGAATGTAAATTTTCGAGTAGATGATTTTTCATATAAAAACTTTTTAATCCGAGTTTGTATGCAAAAGTTATGCCCATTTTACTAAATTCCAGAGAGATTTTGCAAATAAAGTCGAAATTCATATTTGTAAATTTTCCCAACAACTAGACCACATATCAAATGGGAAACTTATTTTCTATTTTTTTAACATTTCCATCATTTTCTTTTTTTTTTAAACTGAAAAGGCGGTCTAGGGGGGTGTGCATTTAGTAATGCCGCATCTTCACAAAGTGCGCCATTACTATGTGTATGACTTGGTCAAACCTTTGTCAAAGTTAGTAATGGCGCACTTTGTATAGGTGCGCCATTACTAAGTTTGACATAGGTTTGACCCGGTCATAGACATAGTTATGGCGCACTTTGTAAATGTGCGCCATTACTATGTCAACTTAGCAATGGCGCACATATACGAAGTGCGCCATTACTATGTCTATGACTGGGTCAAACCTTGATCAAACTTAGTAATGGCGTACTTTTCACCTGGTGCGCCATTAGTAATATGGCCAATAATGGCGTACATATATCTGATGCGCCACTGCTATATAGCAGTGGCGCACCACACACATGGTGCGTCATCAATGTCCATATTAGCTATAGCCGTTTTTCTAATAGTGCTTATTTGAGAATCTGAAAGTTATTTAGGACTCAGTTTAAAATACGATCGAAACCTGCTTGCCAATAATGCTGGTACTTGGCACCAGCTTATGGGAGCTGTTGGCACTACATGGAAAACGTGTATAGCTACCTAACAATTTTGACCAAACAAAATGAAGCGGTTGGCTACGCGCCTCTTTTTCGGTAAGATGTCACTCATAACTAAAAAATAGTTGATTGAAAGATGGTCTTTGCTTTCAATGTAAGGGCCCGGCGTTATATACTATTGCATCATACCCGCTCTGTATCTAAATATAAGACATTTTGTTAGGCCAAAATGACCTACCAAAACTTCTTATGTTTTGGTATGGACGTAGTAGATAGCTTTTTCTAATTCCATTGGAAATCGAGTCCTATGTTTGGCGGTGAACAATAGAACATGTGAACGTCCGGGCCAGTTATTGTGTGAAAACCGTCCGGTCTGTTGTTTAAAATGAACAACGTACTTTCTCTATTGGTGTTTGCAAGATAATTTTTGGCTATTGAGTTCAATTTAACCACGAATTTCATTTATAATATATAAGGTACATGCCATAAATTTTATTTAATGTTGGAGCTAGGGGCCTGGTACTCACTCCCTTGTGGTAGACTTTATATATACATACAATTTGTATAAATTAAGTGAAGTCGTCTTGTCACCAACGACCGTCGAATTGACTACATGATTGTTCCAATTGTTGCCGTCGCATGAGGCGGAGTAGTCCTCCCTTGGAGGCAGTGAGCGCGGCATTGAGGCTTGAGGAGGCGATGCAGCGGCCATAATTTTTTATGCTATTGCTGGTATGCGCTATCGTGCCCACAAGTGAGTCCAGATTCGACGCACCATGCGGTGAGTCGTGGCATTACCCTGTCCCTTCCGTCGATGAGTGAAGACTTGATGAATGAAGTGGAGATCAACTAATTTGGTTTGAGGTCTTCACCCATCAGTGCTTGACCGAGAGGACTTCTGGTGGTGGTATGTGATACCTATCGAGGTTGTAAGTATGTTTCGCATATCTATAATTACCTTGTGTGATTGATAGAGTGGTGGTGTCTTATTTTAATTACATCCCCTCTCAATAAATATCCAGGAACCACATTAATAAAAACAACAAACTAATCGAGGTAGGTCCAATTTCGGCTTTGTCCCATCGGTATTGATGACTTCACACGGACTTCACACGGTTGGTTTTTAATGTCCGGGAAGACGTCCCAACGCACCCCGTCTGACTAGACTGTCCAATCAGGTTATCCAATGCAGTCGAACACAATGGTTGGCCATCAAACTAACCATCAGTACAACGCACGCAAGCCACTGACTACGCATAGGGCCCATTAACAGTCGCCCTCAGAGAGGGGTAGACAAGTGACGTCCATGGATGCCAGACTCCATGATGATCACATGGATGTGCCCGACACAACCGAACACAACAGTCGACCAATGAACCAAACTTGCTTACGTAGAACACGCAACCATAACGAACAACCCCGGGCAGAGAGCAGTCGACTACCTGTTTAATACATGGATGCAGTTTTTGAGCTTTGCCTGGACCTTGAGATCCTTCCAGATGGATGGATCATGTGTTTTGCTACCTGACATTGAACCGTTGTGGCTGGCCGGATGACATGTTCTACCATCTCTCCTAGCTATTTACCCTTGCTACCTCTTGATGTCCCTTTCGGGGTGACTTACTGAAGGAGCCTATGTTATATGTGTTGACCATAGCTTGCCTAACTTCTGGTTGTACTTTGTCTTTGTGTAGTTGGAGGCAGTTGGGAAAACATCCATCCTGAATAGAGGCTCATGTCATTGAAAGCAACTCAGCAAAGAAAGTTATTGACAATGATCACTGTCAAGGAAAATAGAAACATGGTATGAATATAATTATTTTGCACACAGTTGAGGAAAAAATGTATCAAATAGTTTGCTTAATTCCAGGCTGTTGTTTGTCACCTAGTTCTATTAATAGATGCATATGGGTCATCTAGTTCTATTAATAGATGCATATGCAAGAAAAATAAACTAGCTACATAACAAGCATAGATGACAAATTTGCAGTTCCTTTGGAAAATGACATCTAAGTTTAGGAGTCTGCAACATGTTTAAACAGTTGTTTACATGTAACTATCGTATGATGCAAATAATCATATTGTTTGAAATGACCTAAATAATTCAAAATGTATGTGTAGAAAAAGCTTTGCGCAGACTTTCTAATGAAAAATATACGACGAGGAAGAAAAATTCAAGTATAACATATCCAATGAGAGAAAGTTGTTGCAGGGAGACTCCAATACCTAATTTGACAAAAAAAAATCAAAAGCAGGAACAAGCAAAAAATTATGTTTTCTTTTAAAAATGTCAAGGAGATGCTATCCAGGGGACTGAAAACTTAATATCTCATGGCACTGACTATTACACTGGTCTATTATGTAAAGGGGAAGGCAATCTTGTGGCCATGAAGTTATGTATGGGATTGCATTGACAAATTTTCCGATGAATATAACTTGGAACGAAATAGAAGCTCACTTGCTAG
Source organism: Aegilops sharonensis (assembly GCA_904067115.1). Lineage (NCBI taxonomy): Eukaryota > Viridiplantae > Streptophyta > Magnoliopsida > Poales > Poaceae > Aegilops > Aegilops sharonensis. The sequence continues at coordinate 816,472,044 of LR880969.1, read as the reverse complement.
GAAATTTAAAATGCTATCGTTGTTACTGACACAATAGGGCACCATGTCCTGATGGAATTCCTTTGAGTTCTACCAGACCTATAGGCCAATTTTTAAGCATGACCTTTAACTATCTTTACTCTCACAACCTATGTTTGAATAGAATTATGTAATGACCAACCTGATAAGATTTAGTTCTCCATGCTTACCATGCCAGCGTCTGGATCAATTTGCCAGTATACACGGTACCAATGTAGTAATAAACAACATCAGTCTATTACAATGCAAGGATCCAAAATATCATAGTTTAATACAAACTCTACTAAAGACTAGTACAAATAAGTATCACTATTACAAGAGAAACACAAATAGTGGCGGCCGAGATCCATCTAGGCCATGGGTGAACCTTGTAAAGTGAAGGCTTGTGACTGACGTAACATCACTCATCATTCTATGTAGCTCCAATATGATAAGTTGGAACCAACATGGTCAATACATTGGTTGTATTGTCTAGTATCACATTAATGACCTAAATGCATTAGGGGTAAGTGGAGGTCTGGATTTTTCTTTTCATAAATCAGTGTTTCTTTTTCCCTAACTCTGTAAGAGGTGGATCTACTCCAGAATACTGGACATACTAAGTCCACAATCACCCTAGTCCCTAGACCTACTGGCTCAAACCCAATGAAGGAACCATACCTTCAGATGCTTCCGACGGGATCATATTCCCATATTCAATCCAACAAGTAATTATGAAATTGGTGATGACTAGTTAGTGAGATGTAATTGTCGTATGATGCCTCCAATGTTGTCTCTATGCCTCCAATGTTGTCTCTATGTAACAAGTAAATGGACATTATGTTTGTTGTTTAATTTTAATTGACTAAAAAACATCAAACACAACAAGTTTATTGTCTCTATGCAACGTGGCCTGGTGTGTAGTATCTCTTGCATGAACATCCAAAACATACTATAGTTTAAAATGAGCAAGTGGCCGTCAGACTAATCATTCCTATAAAGAAAATCAAAATTATGTTTAGGGCTTGGCATAAATAATGGTCAAAGTTAGCTACATAACGACATTCGGACTCACCTCATGCAAGAACCTATAAGTTATTTAGGACTCAGTTTAAAATATGATCGAAGCATGCGTGCCAATAATGCTGGTACTTGGCACCAGCTCTTCTCTTTGTTCAATGATGTCATCGTAAATACATACAAAGATCTTTAGCGGCAAGATAATACACTTAATAGATAGATCTATATCCTAGATGTGCCATATTTTTGTGCAAACTTTATAATTTCATAGAAGCATATTGTCGGTGTACAAAAATAGGGGCACATTTTTGTACCCCTTTACCTGTGCACGGGCAGTCAGAGCCGCACCCACGGCCACACCAAGCAGGACGAGGAAGGTGAGCCGAGGTAAGACCAAAGCCCAAGATGGTCAAAGCAACGCCAAGGCCAAGACCACAAAGAGCAGAGGGACGAAGCAAGTACCCCAGCAAGATCCTTGCCGGGCGGCCTCAGCGGCCCCGGCAAGACCCTTGCCGGGACAGCTCGCCCCGCACCAACAGAGCGAGCCACCCTTGGGCCCACGGCCCCCAGCACCATCATCAGCGTGGGGCCAAGGCTCGGGAAGGCACCTCTGTGGTGGTATGCAGATCTTTGTGAAGACATATTCAAGATCAGATGAGGATTAGAAGACGATGATTCTCGGCAAGATCCTTGCCGAGGAAGGCCACCAGACCCCCGGCTAGATCCTTGCCGGGGACGACAGCACGCCACGGCAAGACCCTAGCCGGGCCACCTGGCAAGGCCCTCGCCAAGGACGTCGGCGGGGCAACCGCCAAGCCCACGTTAGCCAAGCTTCCACCGCCGTTCACATGCAGCTGCCAACCCAACCAGCTGGGCAGGCACCTGCGTGGCGGCATATAATCCTTCGTGGAGGCTCCACCACCGCGCCACCTCAGCTGCCTGCATGTCTACATGGCACCGCATGCGTCGCTGGCCAGGGCACGTGTCGAAGCGAGGAGGAGCGGCGACGGATGGGACGGGCCTCGCTCTCGTCCCCAATAAAGCGAAGGCACACCTAAGCCTCGCATTAAAGGCATCTTGTCCAGTAATACGAGGGATAACCTCGCAGCACTGTACCCTTTCCACCTCCTGCTTGCCACTGTGGCGACCCCTTTCCCTATAAAAGGAGGCCCAAGGCAGCCAGGAAAAGGATTCGGCTCTTTGGAACCTCGCAGCACCTAGAGCTAGTTCGAGAGCTCAAGAACACTAAATACATCCCCCAAAGCAGGACCGGGGTTTTACGCACCTTTGCAGCCCGAACCTGGGTAAAATCCCTTTGTGTTGTCCGTTGGTCCCGCTCTTCTCACGATCCCCGCGCCCGCAACCGTAGAAGGGATTCTAGTGATCCCATAGGTGTCGTCTCCCACCGACATCTTTGGCGCGCCAGGTAGGGGGTGCGCAATTGTGAGAATCTGGTCTGGTAGTTGGCCTGGCAGTTCTTCGTCGCTTTCGGTTTCTGAGAAGGAGGCGGCTGGATAAACGATGCCGGCTCGGCAACAGAAAAGCTAAGTCATTCAGAGCCTTGGGTTATTTCCTTTTATACTTAAGGTTATCGTCCTCGACGATCTTGCCTATGTATGGGAAACCTGCACGCAAAGGGGCCTCCGCAATTGGTAACACCCTTGTTCTGTTTCGAGTCCGCTCAACAGCTCAAAGCGTCCGGCGTCAAGAGTGGCGGGATAGCCTTCCGCACCTGGCAATGCTCCTGACACTAACTCGAGTCAAACTCGACAGTTCGGGCAGCCGCGCTCAGGGCGGTAAGGTGGTTTGCCCGGCGGCAAGCACACCCGGCAGGCCATTGGGGATCCGTCCCCACGACGCCGCCCTGGGTTTACGCGTCGGCAAGCCTACCTAGTGACGTAGGGTGGACATACAAGGAAAAATCGAACATGAAAATAACATGCATGATACTAAGAAGTGCTGCAGAGTTATGTTACATCAAATTGTTGCTGCGGTTCTAACTAGAGATAGCAATTGTCTTGGTTGTGAACCTGCAGCGGCGATAAGAGAACGGGATGCCTAATCCCGACGCTGGCCCTCCACCTTCAGAATTCCGCCGACACGGCTGACGATGGGCTTGATACGCTCCCTGAGCGGCGCGAGGTCAGTACCCTCCGGCAAGCTCTCCAGCGCGGCGTCGAAGTCGAGGTCGGGGTACCAGTGCGCCACCTTGGTGAGGACCTTGGTCATGGCACCCTGGCAAAGCTTCCGGGACTCGTCGGCTAGTGAGGCCACCCTGTTGGCGTGGAGCCGCTCCAGAGCATCGACGACCTTCTCAAAGAACATGGTCAGACTGCAATTGGCGCTCACACTCCGTTCCGGGACGTACCTCACGTCCGGCATCCCCATGATGGCCAGCTGCGCGGCGGCCTGATTGGCGACAGTGGCGAGGCGATTGAGCCAACGGTTCTCGCCCTCCACATGTGATCCGCGAAGTTGAGGCCCTCGTTCTTCCGCAACAACTTCTCGGCCTCCAGCTCCTTGGCCAGGGTCCCCTCCCGGGCGTTGGCCTCCGACAGCACCTTCTCGAGACTCTCCAGCTTTAGCTTGAGGTCTTTGATGGAGTTGTTGGCCTCGGAGAGCTCCCCGGCCTTGCTGACGACCGCACCCTCCGCCTCCGTCAGGGCACTGTTGAGCGTGTCCTTCTCCTGGAACAGCTCCAGAGCCTGCTCCTTCAGCCTGTCGCGCTCTGTCTCCAGCTCCTCCACCTTGCCGGCGTGAGCCTGGGCCTTGGCATTGAGTGCCTCTTTGTGCCTCTGCTCCAGCTCACTGGTCCGTTGCAGGACAAGCTTCTCCACCTCTGCATCCTTGCCGCGAAGCGTGCCGGCAAGCTTCTCCTCGCGTGCAGCGAGGTCTTCCTCCTGGGAGTGCAGCGCGGCCTCATGCTGGGTCCGGGCGGCTTCGGCGGCTGCGGCCAAGTTCCTCGCCGTCTCTTGAGCTTTCTCGACGTCGGCGAGCTTCATGGTGAGCTCCACATCGCGCCTGGCCAGCTCGCCTTGGGCGGCCTTGAGCTCCTCGTGGGCCTAGCGGAACCAGTTCTGCGTCTCGGCAATGCGCTCCTAGAGGTCCGCCTCCGCCTTCTCCACCACCGCCGTCCTGGACTTAACTTTGTCCAGGCGGGCGCGGTGGAGCGCCTGGAGCTTCCGGAAGCTAGCGCCCATGGCATGGAGGAGCCGCTCCTCCTGCGAGCCGTCGCCACCAACGATTGGCTCGTCGACAACTTCAAGCCCGGCAGCGGCAAGCGCTTCGTCGTCGAACACCTCTCCCTCGACGGGTGTCCTGGTGCTCGACGCTCCTGGAAGGTGGACGAACAAGTCGTCACTCACCCTCAGGTACTTGCCGAAGCCGGAAGCAGCGGAGGAGGAAGGCCGGTCGCCACCCTCCTCCTCCTCCTCCTCCTCGGCAACGGCCCCGCCGGCCTCCTCGGCAGGCCCCTTGCCGGCCTCCTCAACGGCAGCCTTGTCGGCCTCCCCGGTAGGCCCCTTGGCGGCGTCCTCGGCAGCATCCTTGGCGGCCTCCTCGGCGGCGACCTTCTCGGCGTCCGCCTCGGCGGCCTTGGCGAAGCCCTCGATGATGGCGTCCACGTCCTCCGGGTTCACCAAGGAGGAATCTGGGCGCCGAAGAAGGGGGTGAGGCAAGGCCAGGACCAAGAGCCGGAAAGAAAAAGAAGCAGAGAGGAACGACGAATGACTTACCAGTGCCAGCGCCCAGCTGGGAAACGGAAGTCCCCTCCCCGCCAGCATTTGGCGTCGAGGCAAAACCGCTGGCGCCCAAGTTCTCTTCCTCCTCCTCCATGTGTGTGGGCTCGGTGCTTGGCGCCCTTGCCGGGGACTTCTCTCGGGGCGGCGTGTTGGGAGTAGCCCTCTGTGGTTCCTCCTGCTGCTGCTCTCCTCCTGCATACCTGGCGAGGTCAGCACCAAGCTGTCGTGCCCCTGACACGTGTCAAAGAGGGGAGAATGATGAGCTTACGCTGGGGGCTATGCCGGGGGCTGCTGTCCGGGCTGGTCAACCCCACCAGGGGCGCCCTCGAAGCACCAGCCGGGGGCTGGCCACCAGCCGAGACCTTGGCCCTCTTTACTCTCTGGGCCAGCGTCTCCACGTCCCTGCAAGGATTACGACAAGTCAAGACAAGCAACACGGAGTGAGGAGATAGAGATAACGAAAAAGGAACCAGATGCTTACTCGTCGTCCGCCTCCTCCTCCGTCGTCTTCCTTTTCCTCCTCGGGCTGAGGGATCCATAATCGAAGATGACCTCCGTGTCAACACCCGCCGGAGGAGGGGAAGGAGGCGGCGTCTGGGCACGCTTGGATGAAGAAGGGGCGGCTGTCTTCTTCTTCACCGCGACCTTCGCCGGCTTCATCGCCGCTGCGGCCCTCGTGTGGGGCCGGGACCCCTCCAAGGTCAGATGCGGTTGTGCAGCCCTGCCAGGCCGGACCGGCTCACCGGAACTGGCCCGTCGCAAGACTCGCCCCCTCCCCATAAGTGGCGTCGGGTCTGCGGTCTCGGCCTCCTCCTCCGATGACTCGCCGGTCACATCCTCAACCAGAGGAGCCTCGGTCCCGGCGCTGCTGGCTCCCCCGGCGGCTGCCGCCCACCGGGCGAGCTCCTCCTCCTCCGCGGCCATCGCGGTCTTGTCCTCCACTCCGCCGGCGTTGCCGGCCTCCCTGGCAAGTTGCGCCTCCCTCTCCCTGGTGGCGATGTAGTCCAGCTCCGCCTGGGAGGTGTCCTGGACAAGCAGCCGCTCGGCGTCGGTGTTGACATACACCTCATGCAAGGTGTCGAAGAACTGCTGCACTTCAGCATCCTCCGGCTCCTTCCAGCTCAGGACGGGGCCGTGCGTGTTGTAGTCCGACATCATGGCGATGATCTCAGACCGACGCGAGTTTTTGCACAACGGGACCACCCCCGTCGGCAGCTTGAACAGAGGCCCCTTGAGGACCTTGCCGGTCCGCTCAACCTCGCTGTCGCGGCCCACTATGAAGATCCGATGGCAGAAATGGGCGTGCGCCATCACTGTGAAGTTGTGGTCGAGGCCGGGGCGGAGCCGCATGATGCTGGCACGGTTCGTGAAGAGCCAAGCTGGCCTCCCCTTGTTATACAGAGGAGCGATCCGGCGACGGATGAAGTCCGCCCCGATCATTTCAAGGGTGAGCCCGGCCTGGGTGAGCCGGAGGAACCTGGTGGTGGCAACTGTGAACTTTCCGTCGTCGGCGTCGACGTCGCTCCAATCACTTCCGCGAACCGGCGGCGCCCGGCGAACTCTGCAGAACGCCGGCGGGTCCTTCTCTTTGATCCAGCACCACCGGCCCCGCCATTCCTCCCACCTCTCCTTCATGGCGCCGTCCGGGTACGCTCCCTTGGATTTTCGGATCCAGGCGATGCACCCTGAGATGGCACCTCCCACCTGGATCCGAGGGAAGAAGTAATGGCGGAAGAGCGCCGTGTTGGGGTGCACCCCGGCGAAGCCCTCGCAGAGGTGCGCAAAAAGGGCCATGCACGCCACCGCATTCGGAGTAAAATCCAGGAGGCGGAAGCCGAAGGTATGCATGATGTCACTGAAGAAATCGGAGAAGGGAGGACAGAGCCCACAAGAAAAATAATCCACGGAGAAGGGGTACCGATTTGGGGCAGGCTCGGCACAGTCAGGGGGGATGACGCACATGGCTGGATGCCCCGAATTCTCCCCCCCAGTCTTCACTCCCCACAGGGGCCTGAAGGAGTCCCGAAGCTCGAACACGTCAACCGTCGAGGGGGAGAAGAAGGCGGATTGCGTCCGCTGCCCCGCCAGCGCGCTCTCCGACGGCTCCACAGCTCTGGCGTCCTTGGCCACCCCCTTTCCCTTGGCGGATTTTGGTGCCATGGTGGCTGGGGGAGGAGGGCAGGACAGAGGGCGGCAGAAGTGCAACGACGGCGAGCAGAAACGAAGCTCGGAGAAGAAGAGGAAGCCAGGCGGAGGTTTCTAAGATTGGGGTTGCGCAAAGGGTAAAAGTAACAGTGCACCCGCGGTTATCCCTTTTTATGGGGAAGTCGCAGGTCGTGCTGCCCATTTACTGCGACGTGACACGTGCGTGCGGGAACCGCCCCACGCATGCAGCCCATGTCACGCACACCCCTCCACGCCGCGCCACGCGCGCGGGTCGTGGGAAGCGGAGCTCGCGAAGAATCTTACTTTGGTGAAAACTGTCCCACCTGCCCGCGCACCGTATTGGGACTGGCCCAACAACGTGTCGCGCTTATGTGTGGCCCAGGCCCGGGGGCTCTTGTCGGTGTACAAAAATAGGGGCACATTTTTGTACCCCTTTACCTGTGCACGGGCAGTCAGAGCCGCGCCCACGGCCACACCAAGCAGGACGAGGAAGGTGAGCCGAGGTAAGACCAAAGCCCAAGACGGTCAAAGCAACGCCAAGGCCAAGACCACAAAGAGCAGAGGGACGAAGCAAGTTCCCCCGGCAAGATCCTTGCCGGGACAGCTCGCCCCGCACCAACAGAGTGAGCTGCCCTTGGGCCCACGGCCCCCAGCACCATCATCAGCGTGGGGCCAAGGCTCGAGAAGGCACCTCTGTGGTGGTATGCAGATCTTTGTGAAGACATATTCAAGATCAGATGAGGATTAGAAGACGACGATTCTTGGCAAGATCCTTGCCGAGGAAGGCCACCAAACCCACAGCAAGATCCTTGCCGTGGACGACAGCACGCCACGGCAAGACCCTTGCCGGGCCACCCGGCAAGGCCCTCGCCAAGGACGCCAGCGGGGAAACCGCCAAGCCCACGTCAGCCAAGCTTCCACCGCCGTTCACATGCAGCTGCCAGCCCAACCAGCTGGGCAGGCACCTGCGTGGCAGCATGCAATCCTTCGTGGAGGCTCCACCACCACGCCACCTCAGCTGCCTGCCTGTCTACATGGCACCGCATGTGTCGAAGCGAGGAGGAGCGGCGACAGATGGGACGGGCCTCGCTCCCGTCCCCAATAAAGCGAAGGGACACCTAAGCCTCGCATTTAAGGCATCCTGTCCAGTAATACGAGGGATAACCTCGCAGCACTGTACCCTTTCCACCTCCTTCTTGCCACTGTGGCGACCCCTTTCCCTATAAAAGGAGGCCCAAGGCAACCAGGAAAAGGATTCGGCTCTTTGGAACCTCGCAGCACCTAGAGCTAGTTCGAGAGCTCAAGAACACTAAATACATCCACCAAAGCAGGACTAGGGTTTTACGCATCTTTGCGGCCCGAACCTGGGTAAAATCCCTTTGTGTTGTCCGCTGGTCCCGCTCTTCTCACGATCCCCGCGCCCTGCAACCATAGAAGGGATTCCAGTGATCCCATAGGTGTCGTCTCCCACCGACACATATTCATATGTAAAACAACAGTTACTCAAGAACCTATATATTAAAATGAAAATTGAGACTTGCTGCTTTTTTTAAATTAAAAATAGGGCCATCTGATGGTAAGTTCCGCCTGACTATAGCTTTTCCAGATCTTCATGATAAATTTACTTACCCATGCTAATGCACCAGTCACCCTGCAATATAAAATAAATAAATAAAATGAAAGGAAATTGTGTATTCCTTTTAGTAGGGTTAAGCAGTTGTTTACATGTAACTGTCGTATGATGTAAATAATGATCAGATATATTGTTTAAAATAACCTAAATAATTGGAAAGTATGTCCAAAGAAGCTTTGTGCGGACTTCCCTAATGAAATTATATGACGAGGAAGAAAAATTCCGGCAAAACAGATCTAATGAGAGATAGCTATTGCAGGAAGACTCCAATACCAATTCTACCAGAATATTTCAAATGGCGGAAAGAGAAAGTAACTATATTTTCTCTTAAAAATGTCTAGGTTGTTATCTAGGGGATTGAACACTTACTGTCTCATGCCACTGACTATTACGGAGGTCTAATTGGTGAAGGGGGAGACAATATTGTGGCCATGAGATTATGTATTTGATTCTACTAATAAATTTTCCCATGCAGATAACTAGGAACGGAACAGAAGTTCACTGCTAGGAAATTACAAATGCTATCGACGGTATGGACATCAATAGGGCACCAGGTCCTGATGGAATTCCTTTGTGTTCTACTAGACCTGTTGGCCAATTATTAAGCATGTGCATGTTTAATGACCTTTACTCTCACAACCTAGACTTGAATAGAATGATGTAACGGCTAACCTGATAAGGTTTATGTCTCCGCGCTTACCATGCCAGCTTCTGGATCTATTTCCCAGCATACATGGTACCGATGTAATACCAAACACAAATGCATCAGTCTATTACAACACAACGATCCAGAATATCATAGTTTAGTACAAACCCTATCTCAAGGCTAGTACAAATAAAGTATCATTATTACAACAAAAACACAAATAGCTACGGTCAACCTCCATCTACGCCATAGGCGAACCATGTCGAGCGAAGCCTCGCGACCCTATGTGACATCACTCATCTTTGTAGTCACCTCCAAGTCTCCAACATGGTAAGTTTCAACCAGGAGGGTCACTACATTGATTGTATTGGCTAGTATCACATGAATGAATATAACAGATCTATCTCACCCTACATGCATTTGGGGTAAGTGGTGGATCTACATGCTTTGCTTAAATCAATTTTAGTTTTTCCCTAACTTTGTACGAGGTGGATCTACTCCAAAATACTGGACAAACTAAGTCCGCAGTCATCCTAGACCTGCTGGCTCAAACCCAATGAAGGATTCTTACCTTTGGATGCTTCCAACAGGATCATTCAATCCAACAAATTTTAGTAAAGAAAATACAAAATTGGTGATGACCAGTTGGTGACATGCAATTGTCGTGTGATGCCTCCAGTGTTGTCTCTGTGTAATGATGGAGTTTAAAATTGACCGACTAAAAAATAATAAACACAACATGTTTCTTGAGTTCGTGTAGTGGCGGCCTGATGTGTTGTATCTCCTCCATGACACAGCCCAAACATACTGTAGTTCAAAATGAGCAAGTGGCCCGTCAGAATAATCATTCCTATAAACAAAACTAAAATCGTATTTAGGGATTGACATAAATAATAGTCAAAGTTAGCTACCTAACAACATTCGGACTCACCTCATGCGAGAACCTGAAAGTTATATAGGACTCAGTTTAAAATGCGATCAAAACATACTTGCCAATAAGACTGGTACTTGACACCTGCTCATGAGAGCAGTTGGCGCTATATGGAAAAGCGTGTGTTGCTACCTAACAATTTTGACCAAACAAAATGAAGAAGTTGGCTACTCCCCTTCTCTTCTGAAAAGAGGTCATCCTAAACTAAAAAATAGTTGTTGAAAGACAGTATTTGTTTTCAATGGATGGGGCCAGCGTTATATGGTTGCATTATAGATAGGTTTTTTAATTCCTTTGGAAATTGATTCCTAAGTATAGGACTGAACAACAGAACATGTGAACGTTGGGCCAGTTGTTGTGCGATGGCCATCAGGTCTGTTGTTTAAAATGAACTACGTGCCTTCTTTGTTGGAGTTTGCAAGATCATTCTCGGATATTGAGCTATATTCTAACCACGAATTTGACTAGTAAAAGATAAGTTACATGCCATAAATTTTACTTAGTGTTGGAGCTAGTTGCCTGGTACTCACTCCCTTGTGGTAGACTAGATATATACGTACTACTTTTATAAATTAAGTGAAGTCATCTTGTCACCACCGACCGTCGAATTGACTACACAATTGTTCCAATTTCTGCCGTCGGAGGAGTCGGAGCAGTCCTCCCTTGGAGGCGATCAGAGCAGCATTGAGGCTTCAGGAGGCGATGCGGCGGCAAGACTTTTTGATGCTGCTGCGGGCTTGCAATGTCGTGCCCACAAGTGAGTCCAGATTAGACGCACCATGTGATGACTCCTGGTGTTTCCCTGCCCCTTTGGGCGTCGAGTAAAGACATGATGCATGAAGTGGAGATCAACTAATTTGGCTTGAGGTCTTCGCCCTTTAGTGCTTGACCGAGAGGAATTCTTGTGGTGACATGTGATACCTATCTTGAATCTTCCAGAAGTAAGTATATCGGGCTGGCAATTAAACTTGGACCAAGAGCCGTTCTCCACATACGAGAAGATTGATGGGTAGCTAAACTTTTCCGGTAGCTAAACTTTTCCTGGTCACCATGCGGACCCTAGAGCGTATCAAGGCACTATTAGATCATGTGTCCATCAAACTTAATTCTAACTATACGAGTCCACCTGTTCGTCAACTTTTTGCTAATGGTATATACGGTTGAATTGTCGACGTTAGCGAGAGGTTGCGCTTTTTTATTTTTATTTTTCTTTTTTCTATATATGTTCCTGCCAATATTCCCGAAGCTATATGCTCTCGATCTGCTTGTTAGTAGATTTGTTCGGTCCTGATGTCCTATATTTTTCAAATATAATACCATCCCGTTATAATAGTTGTGTGCGTCCCATGCATGTTACATAGCCGCGAGACCTCGACCTTGCTTTTCAGAGGAAGAAAAGACAAGGGCAACTCTATCTAGAGTTTTGAGCGTCGCTTCCTTTCTGAAATTGTTGTTGTTGACAAATCTCATCGTCCATGTAATGTTATGAGATGGTTGATGCAGATATGATCATTGTTGTTGTAGTTTGCCAATTACGAATTTGATCGCTTTTTATTTCACGCCTACATATAGCTTTAGTCTTATATGACTAACAATTTGCCAGAGCGTTTTTGTGTGTGTAGGTTGGTGTTGCTTGTGTGCATCGTAACCATGCAGAGTTCGAGTGCGTGCTCACTATGTTTGTATCCTCTTGATGCTTTATTTTTAAGCCAATAAAATCCACCCCTTATTGGAAAAAGGCTACCTGTCTGCTCAGCTAACGTGTATATAAAGGCCGTACCTGAATCAAAGCATAACACGTTTATGGATCGCCTACTACACACTACAAGTATGAGGCCATACGTTCAGCTGCTCCGTCCCAACCAGTCGGCTACGTGCGGCCTGGACTGCTTGACCCTTCCACACGCGAGGCGCCCGTGGCCGTGGCCGCGATCGACAACCGCGTTCACCAAGCGTGGACCGCTGCGACGCCTGCTCCTGGCAACCGGCGTCACAGCCACTCCAGAAGAAAGGGTCTGCAGCTTCGAGCCATCGGCGTGGGCCGACTTCTTCCTCCAATATGACCCCGATCTACACCAGGACAAGGTATTAAATGTTTGTTAGTATTATTATTGTGGGATTCATTCATTAGCCGGTCAGACATTAGACGTACCCACATACATCACCGGAAGTCTGAAATAAATTCAGGAAAATACGAGCACCAGTATTAAATTTAGGATTTAAATCTTGATGGGCTGGGAATACGACTGTGCTTCTAACAATTCAAATCTTAGTAGTTAGTAATCACCTAAAGCCATATGGGAAAAGAATTTAAACATAATTAATTTATGTTAACAGCTCTTTTAGCGGTTGTAAATGCAGCAGCGATAGAAACCACATAGATGTAGTGAGAGCTTGTCTAAAACGCTGTAGCAACGCTATAGGCCGCATGTTTCAAGGAAAATGTTAATTCCCCGAAAGTAACTCCGTACTAGGCAAACAATATCATCCAGTGGCAGAGCACAGGGTGAGCGATAGTGTGGGTTCGTAATCCTCAAATGCTAATTTATAGCGAGGTTGAAAGTATAAACAATACTTCATGTTTTTATCTATGTCTATGTGGGACATGCGTATATGGTCTGGTATACTCATATATATGGTCATAATATTTCATCCACACATGGACAATGTCATTAAAATTATTTCTTGATGATTTGAAGCAAACTTATGTCTGAGCATGATTGAAATAGTTTACATGTGCCATCCAAGGACTAAACCTGTAATTTATATCTTTTAGAGTTAATTCCAAATTCTGTTACAATTGGATTTTTAATATAAAAGAATGAATTGAATTCAATAACTGGCAGAAAAAGAAGGTGCAAATTTAATCCGATTTCCATGAAATTTCTTTTTATGTCCACATTGTATCCCTTTTTGGTTCGTCCTAACACACCTATACATGCATGCAGATATCTGAACAATACATGAGGGTAAAAGCTGACAAACTGAAGAAGAATGTAAACGTTTTGTTCAACATGTTCAACGGTACCCTAGTAGACAAAATGATACTATTGGATGCACTCCAGCGTCTTGGGATAGATCACCTTTTTCAAGAACAGATCAACACAGCCATGCACGAAATCCACAAGAGTGAATTTAATAGTTGTAGCCTCTATGAGGTTGCTCTTCGTTTTCGCTTGCTAAGAGAGCATGGACTTTGGGTATCTCCAGGTAACTATCAATGTGATTATTTTATCTGTTTGTTAATGGACACCCCTTACAAGCTATCATAGTAATCCACAATTGATCAAATTTTAAAATAATGCCCAATACACCCACCAAGTGATACGTTTCATACCTGAACGACTTCCACTATAACTTTTATTCACGCAGCTTTCGATCATGTTTTTGTAGATATGTGGTATAGATCGAAATAATCATTGACTAAATCATGATGGCGTGTGATGTGCATTCGTCCATGTCTCCAACAGATTTTAGTAATTGGCGGCATAAGACATATGAACTAATTTACTTGCAACCTATGGAAAACATATCTCAGCGAGCAATACCTACCCACAATCAACATCAATTGTTAAACATTCTTTTGCCTCAATCAACATAAAATTTTCAACATTTTTCGCATATAAAAAACATAGTTCAATCATCTGTCTCATATGATGGTAGGATACAAATCTAATCTGCGAGGGTTTAAGTTACAAATACACTGACTTTAGAACTAATCCCAAACATTACATACAGAATTAATTTCTGTTCATCCTGAAGATAGACTGCTATGGTTACAAATGCAGTGATAATATATAGCTTATATTCCACATATCCACTATTTCATGCCTAGTGTAAAAGAAATAAAATGAAAGAACAGAGGACATAAAGCAGTAATGGAACCTCACCTGCAGCACTTGTTGCACCCATCATCCACACATTCAGCTTTGCCTACCGAGATGTGAAAGCAAGCTTTTGCATCAGTGTATTATTTACTGCTTTATGCCTCGTCAGCTCCAATTTTGCCAACTCAGCCCAATGGATGGATCCGACCAGTTAGTGATATCATCAAAGCAATTAGCATTTAGCGCTAGTGTTTTTTGCCACTATCAGTGCATTGTGTGCAGTGTTTTTTGTCACAAATTATAAAGTGGTGTTTTTTCTGCTAATGATGCATGTATTGTGTGGTTTTATGGAACTCATTCTTAAAAGTATAAGACAATATTGGTGATTTTTTATAGGATGTAAGAATTGAATGCTTGAAATTTAGTTATGATTGGTTCATTGCAAAGTTGATCTAAGTCTTGTGATTTAAACTGTGTCGGTGAATATATTTTTATGATCATGTGCGGTTTTACATTATAAGGGTGTGAGAGGGTTGAGAGGGCGCCCGATTTAATGTCATATCTAGTACTATCTTGTCTCATAATATAAGGTGTTTTTTGACATTAAATGTTTCACGTTGTGGAAACGACTTGTAAGACACTCCATGCACATTCAAAGCGATCGTAAATAATTGAAACCAACCCAAAAAAATCAACAAATTAACTCTTTGTTTAGATGGGAAGAAATTACTCGTCTACAACCTGAATACTTTTTGCTCGGAAGTTAAATAGATGTGCCACAAGGTATGTGTTTTCTTTGTTGTTGGTAGCTAGGAACGAGGCATATGATATATCCATTTAAGTACGAGAGAGTAATATTTGAGTATGCTCAGAAAATTGCAATCCGTTCTTGATTTATTTTTTCGAAAAGGGGGATAACCCCGGCCTATGCATCGAGCAATGCATACAACCATGTTTATTATATTATTGAACAGAGTCTAACAAGAACAAATATATGGATCAATCCAAACCCACCTTCATGCCGAACTATGTCGCTACACCTATTAGTTTGATGATGATTCCTAATTACGCACCAACGCACACCATCTAATCCGGTGGCCTCACCAAGACGCTCCACGGCGAGCCTAGATCATCAACCGGTCTACCAGACCCTCAGCATGCACCGTAAGCGCACGCTCCAAAATCCGCCACGCCATCTTCCGTCGTCCCAACTTCATGAGAGATCCACTCATTGACCTTGTCAGGCCCAACTGCCAGCGACGTCACCACGACACCAGACAGCTCCACCACCCTGCCCGCATTTATCAACACATTGTATCACCGAGACTCTCCGTGCCACGCCTCTGAAATCCGCATTCGCCGACGTGGTAGATGTCACATCACACCACCTCCACCACCAGGGAACCATCCATGCTTGCCATGCACACCCTCCATCTCCCTACCCAAGACGGCGCCTCCAAGGAGGTGACGACGCCATGGTGCCACCGCCGCCCATTCATGGGGAACTAGGGTTTTCATCCCAGGCACCGACGGAGGAGATGACCTCGCCATCGCCACCATGGAGGGGAATGATACCCGGAGCGCCATCGACGACGTGACCGCTGCCATTTGGTTTGGTAGTTGTTTCCCCTGGACAAGCTCCCACCCCGAAACCCACTAGGCCACCCACCAACACTGGAGATCTGGTCTAGCCGATGAGAAGAACCACGTGCTAGGATAGTCCACCTTAAATCTGACGAGAGGGTCACAGAGAACCACCTCACACCACGACCACCATCCACCAGGACCTCGCCGACGAAGCAGCCAAGGAAAACCGGTCGACCATTGCGGTGAACGGCCACCGCTGGTGGAAGGATGCTGTCGTGATTTACTAGGATTTATGTACTAGTGTACGAATCAATGTCTCATACGTGTCACTTTGTTTTGTAGATGTATTTGATAACTTTAAGGGCGAAGATGGGACCTTCCACAAGGATATTACAAAGGAACCAAGGGGGCTGTTAAGTTTATACAATGCAGCTTATCTTTCGATCCATGGAGAATCGGAACTCGATGAAGCCGTCTCTTTTGCAAGTCGCCATCTTGAATCAATGAAGAGCAGCCTTAAGTACCCTTTATCCGAGCAAGTAAAACGAAACCTTGAGATACCATTACCAAGGACTTTGAAAAGAATAAATGTGCCATATTATATTGAGGAGTACAAGGAAGAGCAAGCTTGCAACCTGTCTGTGCTGGAGCTTGCAAAGCTCGACTTTAATCTTCTGCAGCGTCTTCACCAGCAGGAGCTAAAGGAATTTTGTCGGTAAGCTACGTTCTGGACTTATAGTGTTATTAAGCCTAGAAAGACGTAGACATAATTGAGGATGTAAATATACATGCCTAGATCGATTAGCCTTCATTGCAAACTGGATGTATCAACATAAGGATATATACATTTTATTTTCAGATGGGGAAACGATTTATACAAAGAAGTGGGACTAACCTACACTCGGCATCGTGTCGTTGAATGTTACTTCTGGTCCTACATCGGGTTCTATGAGCAGCCCTATGGACGTGCACGAATAATCCTTGCCAAGATAATTGTTCTAGTGTCCCTGTTAGATGACATCTTTGATATGCATGCTACCCTAGAAGACAGTCGCAAGCTCAATGAAGCCATACAAAGGTCTGACAATAATCTCCTTTCAGTCGTTAATCTGGCCTTTCTCACTCCTATAGCTAGAGTAGTACTCCTTCCGTCCCAACAAAATCCGAGACACTTATTTTGGGACGGATGGAGTACTATATATCAAGCAGGCCGAACATAAACTAATTAGCTGTACATATGAACGTGCAGATGGGATGAGAGTGCTATTCTTCTCTTACCGGAGTACTTGAAAAATTACTATGTCAGGTTGATGAATACCTTCGCTGCGTTTGACGATGAACTGAAACGAGATCAAAAGTATCGTGTTGCTTATTGTAGAAAAGCAGTATGTGTTCTACTCTCAATTCTTTACGAACAGATTCTAGCTCTTAGTCTAAAATTCATCTCCTCACGCGTACATATGCACACATGTGCAGTTCCAAACCCTTTGCAGGCATCACCAACAGGAATCTGAATGGTTTTATAGTAACCACATACCAAGTTTTGAAGATCATGTCAAGTGCTCGATCATCTCTACGGGAACTCCAACAATATTTCTCGGTTCACTTATTGGTATAGGTGATGAAGCAACCGAGGAAGCATTCAAGTGGGCCATCGGTTGCACCGACGCTGTAAAGGCTTGCGGTGAAGTGGCACGTTTTATGGATGACATGGCTGCGTTTAAGGTATGTAGACGTATAAAAATATATATGTGCATATTTTCTATAAACTTCTATAGAAAACATGCAGTCTGTGGTTCGCGACAATGTCAATATATCCAAACATTATTTTCATTATTTGTTAATAAACAGAGCGAGTATATATCCAAACATTATTTCATTATTTGTTTATATCCGGTTATTCTTAAACTTATTTTACAGTTATAAATGGATCTAGAAACTAACTAGAAGTGTGCTTGTTCATAGGAAGGAAAGAACAAAATGGATGTGGCAAGCTCCGTGGATAGTTATATCAACCAGTATCATGTCACGAGTGACGAAGCTTTTGCCGTGCTGGACAATCTGGTTGAAGATGCATGGAAAACCACCAATCAGACACGATTCGACCGCCGTGCAATACTCCCTCTTGTGAACCGAATCGCGTGCTTCACCAAGAGCATGGCCTGGTTATACCGCGATAAAACTGATCGCTACACATTCAGCCGTGGCGACAAAGACATGATGAAGCAGCAGTTGGTCGAGCCTATCCTTCTCTAGATTATAAACATTACTTTAGTTGCTGATCCTCTCGGCCACAAGGCACTGATCCTTGTTTCTATGTACTTTCACTCTGCAATAATGCGGATTCTCGAAGAGCAGCTATGAAAATGCTGTTGTGGAAAAGCTGGAGACTGTTTGGTTTTTTTTTTTAGAAAAGAGGGATGACCCCCGGCCTCTGCATCCCGGAGATGCATACGGCCATTTTATTGATTATTCTCGAGGACCTTACAAAGTATTACAACAATAAGTCTGAATCCACCATCTTGGCAACACATGCCACTACTCCTACCCAAAATGATGAAGGGGTGCTAGCTGGGCCACTACCCAAACCACTCACCTAAGTCTAACATCAAAAGCCGGAAACCGAAACATATTCGGAATCCCCAGCCGAGCCACATACCGGGTCTGGGGCACAATCCGGTCAGACACACTCGTGTGTCATCGCCACCATCTTCCGCAGGTCCATCTTCAGATCATATTGAGGTTTCTACCTTGTCTGGCCACTCAGCCATCGGCGTCACCATGACGCCAGACAGCAACCTCCTCCTGCGCGAGTCCATCTCCGCGCATCGGACGGCGAACCTCCACAGCGCCATGCCGCCGATCCTCGCCGCCATCAATGAGTGAGATGAAGTACCGCTCCACCAAAGAAACCATCCGCTAGTCCCGCGAAGCAAGGCGCGGCACCAAGTAGAACGCCGAAGCGCACCGCCACCACGCCACCAGCAGCCCCGCCACCAAGAGCTGTTCCCAGCCGCCGCCTTCAAGAAGGAGCACGACACCAGGGTGTCGTCGACGCCCAAAACAGGGGAACAAAAGCTTTCGCCATAGCTCGAGGAGGAGGCGGAAGGGAGAGGATCCACCCCAAAGCCTCCAGGAAGGGTATCGGCGCCAAAGGCGTCGACTTTGGGGAGGCCGCCGCGCCAGCCAAGGGTTTCCCCCGGAACCTCACCCGCACGCCAGATCCGCCAGGCCGGCCATAGGGAACGCCGAAAGCAGCCGCCAAGGACCGGCGCCAGCATGGACCGGGACAGATCGGAGCAGGGGCGGATGTTCTACATGGAGCCATGACGGATTGCGAAGCCGCCACTGCGTCAGCGTCTGCAGCCCCCACGCCGCCCGCGCGGCCGTGGGAGGCTGCCCACCAGAGCCCGCCGGCGCAGCCCGCCGGCTACACCGCGCCCACCGGCCNCACTCGTGTGTCGTCGCCACCATCTTCCGCAGGTCCATCTTCAGATCATATTGAGGTTTCTACCTTGTCTGGCCACTCAGCCATCGGCGTCACCATGACGCCAGACAGCAACCTCCTCCTGCGCGAGTCCATCTCCGCGCATCGGACGGCGAACCTCCACAGCGCCATGCCGCCGATCCTCGCCGCCATCAATGAGTGAGATGAAGTACCGCTCCACCAAAGAAACCATCCGCTAGTCCCGCGAAGCAAGGCGCGGCACCAAGTAGAACGCCGAAGCGCACCGCCACCACGCCACCAGCAGCCCCGCCACCAAGAGCTGTTCCCAGCCGCCGCCTTCAAGAAGGAGCACGACACCAGGGTGTCGTCGACGCCCAAAACAGGGGAACAAAAGCTTTCGCCATAGCTCGAGGAGGAGGCGGAAGGGAGAGGATCCATCCCAAAGCCTCCAGGAAGGGTATCGGTGCCAAAGGCGTCGACTTTGGGGAGGCCGCCGCGCCAGCCAAGGGTTTCCCCCGGAACCTCACCCGCACGCCAGATCCGCCAGGCCGGCCATAGGGAACGCCGAAAGCAGCCGCCAAGGACCGGCGCCAGCATGGACCGGGACAGATCGGAGCAGGGGCGGATGTTCTACATGGAGCCATGACGGATTGCGAAGCCGCCACTGCGTCAGCGTCTGCAGCCCCCACGCCGCCCGCGCGGCCGTGGGAGGCTGCCCACCAGAGCCCGCCGGCGCTGCCCGCCGGCTACACCGCGCCCACCGGCCGGGGCCGCCGCCCCGGGGAGCCAAGGCCCTCCAACTGAGAGGAGGCGCCAGATCCCGCTGCCACCATCATTGGGGCCGAGCACCCGCGCCTCGGAGGCCCTCAGGAGGCGGCGGAGGGAGGGGAGGCGAGGGGGAAACGCGGTGGCGGCGCTAGGGTTGGCCCCCGAGTCGCCCCAGAGGAGGCGACGCGGGGGAGCGGGGGAGCGGGGGCAACTGAGAGGAGGCGGCGGAGACTGTTTGGTTAAAACGACTATGAATTGTATGTAATGCCTATGGGCCTGAATGAATATGTTTATATGCTAATTGACCGTAGCAGTGATGTGTACATTTGTAGGTACTAGCAAACGTGTTCGTGCGTTGCAACAGGAGAAGAAAAATCGTTGCACGTCCAAAACGATCCCCATGTTGCCACTTCTCTATTTCGGCAGCATCGCCGATGATGATCACGATTGTACACCTATTCATGATGAACGTGATCAATCGCAGGCGATGAGCTTGGTCATCACTTTCGCGAGCCATTTCCTACATGGACATATAAATCCCTAGGGAACAAACATGATCAGTCTGGCTCTTACCGCATTGATGACAAGCATGAATGGTTCCATTATAATCGATTATGGCTTCCAGGATAGGAGCGGATTTGTAACGGTCCAGAAGGTCATATATGTCAATGAAACTGAGGAGTGCCGACCTTGACGGTCCTATCACGTCTTTATATTCAGCGAGCTTTGCCGAGTCCATATGGCCATCGATATAAATCTATGTGTTCCTCTGCTTGCGGTTGCCTACGCTTGCCATATACGTATCAATCAGTCCACGCATGTAAATCAATACGATACCTTGATAGGTCGAGTGGTTGTTAGCACTCACAAATTTGTGTTTGTCTAGAGTTCATGTCTGTGCATTCTCCTGTACTGAACATTTACATGTCGCGTCTGTTCATACTCTATCTTCACCTGGTCCTCCTATTTACTAAGGTGTACCCTTCTCAGCTGCAACTCCCAACTGTCTTGAGAGCTACGTCCTCACCTAGTCATCTTCTCCCAACAGCCAAAGCTCTAGTACTGTTCTTCTCCATATTTCATCAATTCCTTTTGTGTTCAGGATAGATGCCATGATCTTGTAATCAGACAACATTACCGTCAAATGATATTTTGTCCCCCTCCCCCCTTCTCATCAACCCCTATAGGCCGTCAGTGGTCATGTAATACATCGCTGAATTTTAGGTTGTTATCACCACCGATGTGCGCCCATTGGTGGACGACCCAATACCATGTCTTGGACGAGAAGACAGATGCACAAACCCTACAAACATCAGCGAAGACGCTAGATGGAAACCAAGGAAGGCGAACTCACGATGACTCCATTCTGTGATATCGTTGAGCAACGAGATGATTTCCCTGACCCAGGCCATGGGGTTCATGGCAGCGATGGACGGCTCATATAACTTGTTCTACAGGATGATGCATGTAGCTGTCGCAGCAGTCCGTGAAACTTCAACCCCTGGGTCTAGGTGCGTGGTCGTTCAGCGAGAGGGAGGTGAGGAAGAAGTCAACGTAGTAGAATGACGTCGGGATCTGAGTGAAGCATGGGAGAAGGAGGGGCAATATCGTCCTCCACTTCGAGGAAGATCCCGGTGAGGAGCGCCGAGCAAGGAGCTGCTCTTGATGAGCTAGTCTTGGCCTAGAAAGGATATGTTGGTGGTTTCGTCGGTGGCAGTGTTAAAGGTGGTGGTCGTGGACGGGATTGACGGAGGTTTCACTACTAGCGCAAGCCACCTCCGGGACAGTTTGCCACTCATCATTGCTTGAGACCTCCTAATTGAGAGCTCCTAACCGGCGCTCTGAGCGCTGGTTCCCCATCCTGGCGCCTGAAGGCGACCCGGCTGGGCCAGCCCAGCAAAACCTCGATGGATAGAGCTCGTTTACGCGAAAAAACAGAGCTCCTCTTCGGCGCCCTCAGCGCCGCTTAGGGGAGAGGGCGCTCGAAGGTGCGCTACATTGGGCCGGCCCAGGGTTGCTCGTGTCTATGCTAAAAAAACAAAGCATCAACAAAAATATCCAAGAACTGGGAATCAAACCCACATGAAACCGTGAGTAATTTGCACACACCACCACTACACCTCGATGACTTTGGTGTGTTCATTCTGAAAACGGACTATATGACAATTGCTTCCGTCGCAGTACATTTTTCTAAAGAAAACGTAAATTTGGAAAAGAATCCACATCTTGTTTAAAGTTCATCCATTTTGTATAAAATATCATGAATTTTCAAAGAAATGTTCACAACAATCGAAAAAAATCATAGTGCTTGAAAAAAGTTCATCAATTTTGGGAAATGTTCATCGTATTTGAGAAAAAGTTCATCAATTCAATTTTCAAAATAGTTCATCGGTTTCTAAAAAAGTTCATCAAGTTTGATAAAAAGTCCATCGTATTTTTAAAAAAGTTCATCGAGTTTGACAAAAAAATATTGATTGGAAAAATCAATAAATTTGAAAAAGTTCATCAAATTTGAAGAAATGTTCACCGATTTTGGAAAACAAGTTCATCCTATTTGAAAAAAGTTCATCGAATTTGAAAAACAGTTCATCCCTTTGGCAGAAACTTCGTTGTCTTTGAAAAAGGTTTACGCATTTAAGGAAAAAGGGAAATGGAAAGCAAACTGGAAAACAACGTGTTTCCCCATTTTATAAAGAATACCAAAAACTATTCTAT
>LR880969.1:816432903-816446582 GCA_904067115.1 Aegilops sharonensis | reverse complement strand
TCCAGATTCACTAGGTTGTAGTTGACTGTAGACTGCTGACCGGTCCACCATTGAGAAGTTGACCGTTGACTCTTCGAGAAAAAAATAATATTATAAAAAGAATTCAAGAAATTTCACAAATAACAAAAAATATGCCGAATTCGAAGGAAGTTTGCAATTTTGAAAAACAATCATGAATTTAAAAAAAATTGGAGTTTGAAAAAATCACCGATTTGAAAAATGTTCATCAATCTAGAAAAATTGTTCACCAATTTGGAAAAAGTACGTTGATTTGAAAAAATTCATCTATTTTGGAAAAAAATTCATGAATTTGAATAAGGTTCATGGATTTTGAAAAAAAATCGCAGATTCAAAAAAAAAGTCGCCAATATGAAGAAAAGTTCACATGTTTTGAATCTATTTTATCAACAAAAAGATAGCAGTGTGAGATGAATCTTTATGGGCTGAATAAAATCATCATGACATGATAAAAAAAATGAACCGGAAGGATATTTGCATGTTAAATGTTGTAAGCAAGAAAATGTTGCTATAAAATCATTACTCCGTTCCTAACATTATTGTGTTTTTGTGTGTGATGACATAAAACACAATACTTACACTATCTTTGTGGATTTGGAATGCTGCATTAGTATGCGTAACAAAATATAAAATACACAAGGCAAGTGATATAAAGTTGATATACGTACTCCATAAGACTATAATATGATAATATTATTATGCTATCAAATATAGGTTGATATGTTTACAACCTGGAGCCCATCACAATCCACTCAACATATATGTAAAGATTCTGCGCGCGATTGTACATTCGCACAAACAACACGGATAACACAGGTCTATCTTCATCTTATACATGAAGCAACATATTAGGTGCATTGCTTATTTACCTAATGTGCGGCCATACTTGGAGATGATTTTTCGATGGAGAGAGTGGATCACCCCTTCATAGAATGTCCCCTTTACTTGAGTTCTTCGCTATGAAAGATCTGTAGAAACTCATGAACCTCACGGTGAACTCTGCCAGGATTTTGCATGGGTTATTAGACTGCAGTTCAGAAATGAACCAAACGCAAAAAGAAATTACCCTCAATCTTTATGAAGAACTGCATGGCTTCCCCTTGATCATGGCCTTCCACGGAAAAACCTTCTATACTAATATGCAAAGGTGATCCCAGGATATGTCTTCTTTGTGTTGCTCTTTTTGAAACTTGCGGCCTACACACTGCTCACAAGCAAGCATACAAACAACACATATATCAGTATCTAGTTTAGAAATGAAAACTAGCAGTCACTGAAAAAGTGAGGATGCTTGTTCATTAGTATATACTCACATAGTTCAACTCCCACGTCAGTTGATTGATACTATTCTGAAAATCTTTATCCCTGTCTCTTTTCAGCTCAGTAACCAGGTGTTGCAAAAGGGAAAAGGAACAGTAATGAGCAATGACAGATACGAGCATTGGCTGGGCTCTTCAAATCACATAAAGCATGTAAGGTAGAGTAGAGATTACGCGGAAGCAGACATGGTCATGGAACACTGGAGACCCAAAGGTCGAACATGAATCATATAGTAGATATGATCAACATAGAGATGTTCATAATTGATGACTACCCCATATCACGTGATGATCGCACATCACGGTTAGTTTATTTGGATCATGTATCACTTAGATAACTTGAGGGATGTTAATTTAAGTGGGAGTTCGCTAATAAATTTATTAATTGAACTTAATTTATCATGAACTTAGTCTTGATAGTTTTGCATATCTATGTTGTAGATCAATGGCCCGTGCTACCGTTCCCCCGAATTTTAATGCGTTCCTAAAGAAAGCTAAGTTGAAAGATGATGGTAGCAACTACACAGACTGGGTCCGTAACTTGTGGATTATCATCATTGCTGCACTGAAATTATGTCCTTGATGCACCGCTAGGTGACAAGCCTGCTGCAGGAGCTGATGCAGATGTTATGAACGCCTAGCAAGCTCGATCTGATGACTACTCAATAGTTCAGTGTGCCATGCTTTACGTCTTAGAACCAGGACTTCAAAGACTTTTTGAATGTCGTGGAGCATATGAGATATTACAAGAGCTGAAGTTGATATTTCAACCTAATTCCCAGGTTGAGAGATATGAAGTCTCCAACAAGTTCTATAGCTGTAAGATGGAGGAGAACAGTTCTATCAGTGAACACATACTCAAAATGTCTGGATATCATAACCACTTGACTCGGCTGGGAATTGATCTTCCAGTTGAGAGTATTATTCACATAGTTCTTCAATCACTGTCACCAAGCTACAAAGGCTTCGTGATGAACTATAATATACAAGTTGAAAGGATCGCTATAGTTGAATAGAGGGGGGGGGGTGAATAGGCAACTAACAATTTTTAGCTTTTCTTTACCAATTTAAACTTTGCATCAAAGTAGGTTGTCTAGATATGCAACTAGGTGAGCAACCTATGTGATGCAACAACAACTAGCACACAAGCAAGCAAGAGATATAACACAAATAAACTTGCACAAGTAAAGGCACGAGATAACCAAGAGTGGAGCCAGTGAAGACGAGGATGTGTTACCGAAGTTCCTTCCTTTTAAGGGGAAGTACGTCTCCGTTGAGCGGTGTGGAGGCACAATGCTCCCCGAGAAGCCACTAGGGCCGCCGTATTCTCCTCACGCCCTCACACAATGCGAGATTCCGTGATTCCACTATTGGTGCCCTTGGAGGCGGCGACCGGACCTTTACAAACAAGGTTGGGGAAATCTCCACAACATAATTGGAGGCTCCCAACAACACCACGAAGCTTCACCACAATGGACTATGGCTCTGCTATGACCTCAACCGTCTAGGGTGCTCAAACACCCAAGAGTAACAAGATCTGCAAGGGATTAGTCGGGGAATCAAATTTCTCTTGGTGTAAGTGTAGATCGGAGCCGTCTCAATCAATCCCTAGAAAATCAACAAGTTTGATTGGCTAGGGAGAGAGATCGGGCGAAAATGGAGCTTGGAGCAACAATGGAGCTTGGGGTTGGTAGAGGTGGTCAACTCAGGGAAGAAGACACCCCTTATATAGTGAAGAGACAAATCCAACCGTTATCCACCAACCCATTGTGCACAGCACGGTACTACCGCGCCTGGGCAGAGGTACTACTGCAGGCACACGCGGTACTACCGCGGGGCCTTGCGGTACTACTGCTTGAGCGGCACAGACCTGGCCAACCCAACCGCACTGAAGCGGAGAGCGGTAGAACCGTAAGAGCGGTACTATCGCATCACCTTGCGGTATTACCGCAAGGCAGGGAAGGTCCAGAGAACGGGGAGGCACGGACATAAAAAATTACATCCGTAGCAACTTCCGCTGAGTTGGAGTCGATGCAAAAATCCGACACGGTAGTACAGCAGGAGGAGTGGTACTACCACGTGGCGGCTGAGCCAGGCCAGGGCGCACGGTACTACCGTGAACAGGGCACGGTACTACCGCGGAGGGCGCGGATGTAAAAAATTACATCCGCCCCTACTACCGCTGTGTAGCAGCACTTGGCCTGGGTCCACGGTACTACAGCTCCTGAGGAGTGGTACTACAGTGGGCTCCTGCGGTACTACCGCACCAAGGTCCGGTACTACCGCAAGTGCCTGCGGTACTACCGCTCCAGGGAGCAGTACTACCGCAAGCCCAATATCAGCAACCAAGACAGAATGCATAGAGGATAAAATGGAGGATGCTCCAAAGAGCCAAAGGAGAGGCGGTGCAAAGGAGTAGATGTGTACGTGATGATTCCACCCAAACTTTTCCAAAGCGGACCCCCTCTTAATAGTACGGCTTTCCTACGACTCAATTCCACCGAAAAGAAACGTAGAAAAACGTCGTCTTCAATAGTCTTCGACGGGCACCAAACCGTCTTGTGCCTAGTGATGAAATGTCTGAAATACTCAAGGCACACGATTAGTCCGCAAAAGCATTGTCATCAACCACCAAAACAACTTAGGGATAAATATGCCCTTACAATCTCCCCCTTTTTGGTGAATTGACGAAAATACGGGATTTGCACGAACGGAAAGACATAGACATAAGCAAACCCCACATCTTTAAAATATAGACGGGCTCCCCCTAGATGTGTGCTATCTAGATAGGTGCTTTGGACTGCACGGCACACATACTAGGATCAACACTCCCCCTATATTTTATAGACAATGCATAACTTGTAACAATAAGGCTACCACTAAGCAAGATAGTATATAAGAGCATAATAGATAGCACAAGATATCATAAGCTCAATAGGATGTGATAGAGTGCATATGTCTTACACCATATGATAGATAAGTCTCACAAGCGCAAACCAAACCAAAGCAAACGAGGTTCAAACGAGAAGGCAAACAAACCAAACACGACACCCGACACACAAATCCCTACAATCTCTCCCCCTTTGGCATCGAGACACCAAAAAGGCAGAGAGGACACCTACAACACAAGTGGTGGCTCAAGCGGTGTAGTCACTCGCACGCTCTTCGTCCGATTCGGCAGCGGGGATAGGCTCCTCCTCAGAATCAGTCCACTTGAAGCCTTGTTTTGCCATCCACTCGGCCTCTGGGGTGATGTGCTCCTCGGAGCCGCCGGAGACGTTCTCTCCAAAGACCCTCATAATCTTCTTGTCGCGTCAGCGACTCTCCTTGGAGGCAATGTGAGTCTTGTACTGTCCTTTTGCCTGCATGAAGAACAAAGTCTTCATCTTGTCCTTCAGCTTCTTAGCCCAAGAGGGCTCAGTGGAGGAAGAGGCATGTCCAGTAGGGCGGACCTCATCTGCATACTCCTCCTCACTTTCCTCCTCATCCACAGCCATATTAGCAGCCGCTGCCTCAGCACGAGTGGTAGTGTTAGCCCACTGGGGCTTGATGCAAAGTCTGATGGGGTCATGATGGATCCAGTTAGGAGCCAGAAACTCATCCTGAGGGAAGCGCTGCTCCCAAGTCTTCGAGATCAACAGAAGTAGGTAAGGTCCATAGATGGGAACCTTACGGTTGAACACCGCAAAGCAAAGCTCACACCACATGATGTGGGAAACATTCAAGGGTTGTGTCTGAGAGATCCGCACCTCCTCGCAGAGAAGCAACATGTCCATAAGATAAGCATGCATCTTGTCCTTGTCCCCAATGCGGGGGAAGAGAGAGTTGCGGAAGATCCGATGCATGATGTCAAGGAAAAAATTCAGCATCCATGCCTTCTTACCACTTGGAAGGAGCTTCTCAACATAGTATGGCATAAGCTTGTTCTTGCTGGCAGACTCGGGGTTGGCATGAGGGCGGACACCAACAGGCGTGTTGAGCCTCTCATCAGGAACATTGAGCAACGCCATGAATTCCTGCCAAGTAGCAGACAGATGACGTCCATTGGTCATCCAGGTCATCCTCCGATCCTCCTCAGTGTGAAAGTGAACTGAAGCAAAGAACTGGGCCACAAGCTCGGGATCATAGTCCAGGTGAAAAGAGATCACATCCTCAATGGCAAACTGCTCCACGAGATCCACGGCCTCACCAAAGTAGGCACTGTGCTTCTCCTTCCTCATGTGATGCATATCAATCCAGTGCACGTCCACATAGATGTTCTGCTTGCCCTTGATCACATCCAGATAGATGAGGTTCTGCTGCTTGGTCCGGAACAGATCATTGCCTCTGAAATTGGCACGAGGATTCACATAAGGGTTGATCCTCCTTCGAGCGAGAAACTCTGCCTGTGGAATCTCATCCATGCCCATGGTGGGCTCCTTCTGCTTGGTGGCGGTGGTCTTGGTCCTGTGTTGGGGGGCATTGGAGCCCTCTGGAGCTTCGTCTTGATTGCGCAGACGCTTGGAGCTAGTGTCACGACTGGGATTGGAACGGCGAGCAGGAGCACCGGAGCCACCACCTAAGACACCAAACACAAAACACACACGAAAAGCGAGAAGAATCAATGCAAAGACCTCATCAAAGCAAGGGAAACAAGTAAAAAGAATACGTGGTAATTGCCAAGAAGAAGATTGGAC
Source organism: Aegilops sharonensis (assembly GCA_904067115.1). Classification (NCBI taxonomy): domain Eukaryota; kingdom Viridiplantae; phylum Streptophyta; class Magnoliopsida; order Poales; family Poaceae; genus Aegilops; species Aegilops sharonensis. Next base: position 816,440,569 of record LR880969.1, on the reverse strand, counting down.
AAGAACGGTAGTACTGCCAGTTTGCACGGTACTAAAATTTTAGTACCGCTCCTAGTCATGGTAGTACCGCATGAAGGCACGGTAGTACCGGGGCTCGGAGCGGTAGTAAGACTTTAGTACCACGGCTCGTGCGGTAGTACCGCACCGGAGGGGCGGTAGTACCATACGAGCGGTAGTACCGCTCCAGAGATGCGGTAGTACCGCACGGCGTCAGATCCGAACCAATTGAATCTGGAAACAACCGTGAAAACAAGGCGGTACTACGGTTTATCAAATCTACCACGGGACAACATACCAAGTACAATTTCTACGCAACACTACTCTCCTACATCCTACTCTTGCATAGATTTGGCCTAAAATCTCAAGAACACATGTATCTCCCCAAAAACCTAGAGACAAAAGAACGAACAAGAGAGAGAGGGATTCGGGGAGAAACCTTGTTCCATGGAAAGAGGAAGTGGTGGGGAACGATCCGAATCCGAGGAGAGCGGCTGGAGGGGGAGATCCGGCGAGGGTCTCTGGCACCGTTCTTGAGCAGGAGACAGAGAAGCAGCGAGGAGAGAGACAGACGAATGGGTATGGGGAGGTTGGAACTCCCCCGGCCCGGGTCTTAACCCCCACGCGCACTCGTCAGCGCGGTAGTACCGCATCTCATCGCGGTAGTACCGCTCGGGCGGAAGTGCCGCACCGAAGCGGTGGTACCGCTCCCCCAGGCGGCAGTAAAAAATTACTGTCGTGCTGGGTGCGGTAGTACCATGCGCTCCACAAGCGGTTGTACCGTGGCAGGCCGCGGTAGTACCGTAAGCTCAAGAATATGCACACTTCAAACACAAGAAAAATGGACTTCGCAAGGAAACTTCATGCAAACGAGACACCCCAAGAACACGCTCAGCACTAAGAAGGAAAGGCAAGAGACAACAAGGACCAAACACGAGACACAACCTCTCCAAGGAGTGGGCGGTGGCCGGAGCCACCTATGTTTGAGTCAAGTGGTATGGCACCGCGAAGAATTATCCTTGGGCCCATGACCAAAACTCGTCTTTGGAGCACAAGTACCATAAAAAATGGCTAATGTGAAAGAGTTGATCAATTTATGCTTAATGGGGGGAGGGAGAGTTCATTGAGAGAACAATACTCCCCTTATGTCCATGCCTACACCTAAACTAGACATCAAGTTGAGTATGGTGGGGTGTGCAAGGGTTCAAGTCACATTGCTCAAATCAATGATATTTAGCTCATGCCTTAACTCGCGAAATCTTGCTTCATCCAAGGGCTTTGTGAAAATATCTGCAAGGTTATCATGAGTGTTGACATAGTTGAGCTCGATCTCCCCTTGCCTAATATGATCCCGGATGAAGTGATACCGAATCTCAATGTGCTTCGTCTTGAAGTGTTGCACCGGGTTGAGAGAAATCTTGATGGCACTTTCATTGTCACACCAAAGAGGCACTTTTTCACAAATCACACCGTAATCCTTCAAAGTTTGCCTCATCCATAGGAGTTGTGCACAACAACTACCGGCCGCCACATACTCCGCTTCGGTGGAAGAGAGAGACAAAGAACTTTGATTCTTGGAAGACCAACTCACCAAAGAGCAACCAAGAAATTGGCACCCTCCGGAAGTGGACTACCTATCCACTTTGTCTCCCGCCCAATCGGAGTCTGAATATCCTACAAGCTTGAAGTTTGCTCCTCTTGGGTACCATAAGCCAAAGTTTGGGGTATGAGCCCAATATCGAAAGATTTGCTTGACCGCCACAAAGTGGCTTTCCTTAGGTGCGGCTTGAAACCGTGCACAAATTCCCACACTACTACAAAAAGGGCTATAGATGGAATGGCCACTAATGACACACCTGTCATGTGGTGCGCCATTACTATATTCTAATGGCGCACCATGTCTCGGTGCACCATTAGTAATATATTACTAATGGCGCACCTGGTGCCTGGTGCGCCATTAGTAGTTTTGAAAAAAAACATAAAAAAAATTTGTTACTAATGGCGCACCGTTGTATAGTGCGCCATTACTAGTTGACATAGTAATGGCGCACCACATCTGCCGTGCGCCATTAGTAGTTTTGAAAAAAAAAGTAAAAAAAATAAAAATATATTTGTTACTAATGGCGCACCATGTCTCGATGCGCCATTACTAGTTACTAGTTTTAACTAGTAATGGCGCACTGTCCACTGGTGCGCCAGTACTAAGTTTTTTTCAAAAAAAATTCAAAAAAAAATATCAATTTTTTTTCCAAAACTAGTAATGGCGCACCGTGGGGTGGTGCGCCATTACTAGTTAAACTAGTAATGGCGCACCACCCCACGGTGCGCCATTAGTAACTTGCCCCAACACCGAATGCACACCCCACCCCCACCCCCCCGGTGGATCGCCTTTTCAGTTTTAAGAAAAATAAAAGAAAATGATGGAAATGTCAAAAAAAATAAAAGAAAATAAGTTTCCCATGTGATATGTGGTCTAGTTGTTGGGAAAAATTACAAATATGAATTTCGACTTTATTTGCAAAATCTCTCTGGAAATTTGTAAAATGGGCATAACTTTTGCATACGAACTCGGATGAAAAAGTTTTTTATATGAAAAAAGTTACGGGGCTTTCAAGATCTAGAGGCAAAAAAATTCAAAAAATTTCAAACTTACTAGTGGCGCACCGTGGATGTGGTGCGCCACTAGTAACAGAAAAAATTTGGTTTTGAATTTTTTTTGATTTTTTTTTGAAAAATGATACGTAATATGACCGGGAAGTTTGAAATATTTTTCAAAATTTCATCATAGTCATGAACATGAACAAAGTCCTAGACATCAATAAGGTATAATAGGATTGATATGCTAGATATATCAACAAGTGCATGTGAAGTGAGCTGTTGCTGAGGTTGGATAGAACTCTGAAGTTAAGCATGCTTGGGCTGGAGTAGTGTGAGGATGGGTGACCTTTAGGGAAGTTTGACCACGGAGTGCGATTTGACCTGAGATTAAGCATATTGACCCGAGATTAGGCCATAGTGAACTGAGATTAAGAAAAAAAACGAAAAAAAATTGAAAATAAAAATTTAAAAAAAAATTGAAAAAAAAATTTGATACTAATGGTGCACTTCTATGTGGTGCGCCATTAGTATACCAGATACTAATGGCGCACCGTGGGCTATTCTAATGGCGCACCAGCGGTGCACCATTAGTAAAAAATATTAGTGGCGTGGTACTAATGGCGCACCGGTAGTGCGCCATTAGTAGGCAAAACCGGTGCGCCATTAGTAGGCCTTTTCCTAGTAGTGCCACACTCAACATGATATCCGGTCTAGATGCACAAAGGTAAAGCAAGGAGCCAATCATGGAACGATATACCTTTTGATCCACCGCTTTACCATTGGGATCAATGTCAAGTTGGCACTTAGTAGGCATTGGAGTGGAAGCCGGCTTGACATCACTTAGCTTGAATCTCTTGAGCATGTCTTGAGTGTATTTGGCTTTGTTGATGAAGGTTCCTTCTCTTCTTTGTTTGACTTTGAATCCAAGGAAGAACTTCAACTCTCCCATCGAAGATATCTTGAACTTGGAGGTCATGAGTGCGGCAAATTCCTCATTGAAAGCTTTGTTAGGGAAACAACTCCCCTTTGACCTTCTTAGTAAAAAGAGTGGGGTCGATCATCCCAACTTCAAATCCACGATCTTGTAGCAACTCGGTAAGGTGGTCATACCACGCACGTGGGGCTTGTTTAAGGCCATAGAGTGCCTTATTGAGTTGATACACATGATCGGGAAAGTAGGGATCCTCGAACCCGGGGGGTTGTTTGACATAGACCAACTCATTAATAGGAACATTAAGAAAAGCACTCTTCACATCCATTTGTTGCAACTTAAAGTTATGATGAGAGGCATAAGCAATCAACAAACGAATGGATTCAAGGCGAGCAACGGGAGCAAAGGTTTCACCGTAGTCGATACCCTCGACTTGGGAGTAGCCTTGTGCTACCAATCTTGCCTTGTTGCGAATAATAGTCCCATGAGCATCTTGCTTGTTCTTGAAAATCCACTTGGTTCCAATGACATTGTGGTTCCCGGTTGGCCTTGGCACCAATCTCCACACCTTGTTGTACTCAAAGTTGTTGAGTTCTTCATGCATGGCACTGAGCCAATCCGGATCTTCGAGCGCCTCATAGACCTTTTGGGGCTCAACACAAGAGACAAACGCATGATGTTCACAATAGTTTGCCAATTGTCTACGAGTGCTTACCCCCTTTTGAATGCTTCCAAGAACATTCTTCATGAGATGACCCTTGGTAGATGTAACACCTCAAAAATTTAACCATGTTTTGTTTATTAAAATTTTGCCAGGAGTTTAAAATTTTTACTTTCTGGATTTTCTTTTGATTTCAGAACCTCTCTTATCTTGATATTGTGGAGTCTTCACCCCAAGTGAAAAATTCTCAAAAATATTGTTGGACTTTTATACCCTCTCAAGAAATATTTATTTTATCAGTGGACATTATTTATATAATTGTTTTTCCTGAGCTTTATTCCTTTAAAAATAGGTTTTCATAAGTTTTAGGGTCCCATTTGCACTACAACCATTTGATAAATGCATTTAAAATTTTCACCAAAATTTGGGGATGTCATGTGATGTTTTTAAATCACTTTGATGCAAAAAATATCTTTTATTCATTGGAGATTTTGAGCCCTACACCAAATCTTCAAATCTGATCCAGTTTGCACTTTTGCACTACAGCCTATTTAAATATTCCTTTAAAACTTCCACCAAATTTAGGGGAGGTCAGTAGGAGTATATAATTCAACTTTGTGCAAAAACCCACTGGTGTTCTTTGAAAAATTTGAGCAAAACATCCTCTTTTGCTCTCTGGTCCACTGAGGTGTTTCCTACTGCAACCATATTTTAATTTGCCCTAATCACCATGATTCTTTTTCCTACTTATAATCCTCCCTACCAAACCCTTAAGTCCAGGAGAATGGACCCATTGGAGTATTTTTGATCCATGCAATGATAGCCTTTAGTTTCTGTCCAGTTTTGGTTTTCTCAAAAACTTCCACTAACAAGTTTCTGTCTTTGACAAACTAACCTTGCCACCCTCTTTAGCATCTAAAGAGACTATGATCTAGAGTTTTTGGCCACCCCAAGAGATGCCTAGATGCCTATGACATTATGTCGAGCACTTTGTGTGCATAGCCAGATTTGGCATGAATTTGAGTTGGCATTGTGAGCTTGATCCTCTGACCTAACTAACTTGTCCACTAAGCTCCTAGCTAACCCTAACCCAGGCATGTTAACTACCAGCTTCAACCGAGCTCTCTAACACGTGCTGGCATTTCGTCGAGCACCTAGCATGCGTGCGCTGGGCGCGCCCAGAGCGCGCGTTTTACACGTGCGTGCGCACGGGTCGCCACGTCTGGCCCCTGGCCTTTGCTCACCTGCAGAGCCACGCCCGTCCTCATCCACTCACCAGCACCCTCCAGGCCGCCCCTGGAGCCCCACAGCGCCGCCGTCAGGTCGGCCGTGGCAGCTAGCGGCCGGCCACAGCAGGGCTCTGCCACGGACGGCGCCGCCCGAGCCACCCGCGCGCGCCAGCTCGCCCCCTTGAGCAGTGGGGAGCTCGTCGGAATGCGCCGACCAGCCCCAATCGCCTCCACGTCGCCCTGCTGCGACAGGACGGTGGTTCACCGGCGTCCTTATCCATGGCCGCGGAACCGACCTAGCTACGCTATAAATGGTGACCCCCGAGCTCTTCAAAACCCTCAGGCAAGCTCAGGCCATCCACCTAGCGCTCCCATAGCCTGCAATCGACCAGGGAAGGCCGTCTTCCCCGTTTCCGGCCAGTTCGGCCGCCGCCACGTCCCAGTCCCGCTCGTCGCAACCAGGGCCTTCCCCTTCCGTCCAGCACCACCACTCGACTCCCCTTGATCGTGCGGAGCCACCCACCCTCTCAACGTCGATCGAGAACCACCGTAGCCCAAACCCCCAAACCCTCCCGAAGCCACCTCCGTCGCGGAGCTCACCACCGGCGACTCCCTTCGTCCCCCCTGCCTAGCAACCACCGGGAGGACCGCCCTGGTCTGGCGGATCCATCCCCGCCCTCAGGACCCCGCGGGGAGCTGCCGTTCGCCGGTGTTGATCGCCGTAGCCCCGTCTTCGCTCGGACAGAGGAGGGAGAAGGCGGGCGACTGGTCAAACCTGACCAGTGGGCCCAAGGGACCCACTGTCAGTGACCACGAGCCGGTCCACGCTGGCGTAAGTGGAGGCGTAAACCCAGAGTACGTCTTTGACGTGTTTTTTATTTCGAAACGTTTCTTTTTTTTCTTTTTCTGTTTTATTTAAAAACAGGAATTTGACTGGCTATAACTTTTTAAATATAACTCTAAATGAGTTGATTCTTTTTACTACCTCTCTCAAATTTCACCTAGTTTATTTTAAGATTTATTTCAAAAATAATTAGGAAAACTTTTTGTACTGTTTTAAAAGTTTGTGTTAATTTGAGTATTTTCAAAAATAGGATTTTTGAAGAGGAAGGCAACTTTCAAAATTTTGGAATGCACCCTGCCTCTCCACGTCTTGAAGGCAAGCATTCTGAACCCTGACATAATATTGTCGCATGTTGTCTGATACGGTTACAACACCCCTCATTTCGGAGTTTTTGTTATTTTATGTGATGATATGAATATGCTCATAAGTGCATATTGATGATTCCGTGCTATTGGAATTTGATACGTTGTGATAGTACTCACCATCGTATGCCTTGCATGCATACCGGAAGGAAGGTAAGGTCTCTATCTTGGGTAGACACGGGCTTGTCTCTAGTCCTACGTCGAGACAGTTGTGTCTGGTATGGCATGATGAGGTATGATGAGTGGTGATTCCGTCTGTTGGTTGAATTATACTTGTCTTGCTAATCATGCAGGGAATACTTAAACCTGCTGAGTCGGCCATAGATCGAGTCTTGTTCCAGTAACCCCCATACTTGTTTCGTACTACCAATTGTCCCTGCCATAGGTAGGGTACGGTTCAGTAAGTTGTCAACCCCTTCCTAGCACACACCGTACAGAGAGGCCATGTTGGAAGGTACCGGCTGCATAAGGTAGGCATGCCACCTGGTCCGGGGGCATGGCTGTTTCCGGTTGGAGCCGAGGGGGTAGCTCCCCTAGTTTGCGCGCGTTATAAATTTTGTGATCCCATGCTAAATGAGGTTGTAGCCTCCCCACTTAGAGTTTTGTTTAACAGGTGTCATGGGTGATTCCAGACACCGGTGAGTTAGGCTGGTGTGTGCGGTTAGGTGTGTTTTCAATTAAAAGACCATAGACGAATTAGTCCCGATGGACTAAAGGAATCTGTTACCCATGGGTAAAGAGTACACCCTCTGCAGAGATTACATCTATTCGAATAGCTGTGTCCATGGTTAAGGACTACAGTCTGGGATGGGTCAAGTGTCGGTCTTAGTGTCGGTCTTCGGAGGAAAAAACTGCTAAACCAGAACATTGATTACGACCTGTGACATATGATGATTATGATTATTATTATTATTGTGGACTAACCATTTACATTATTTGAATTATTGAGTATCCCTGGGACGGTTCTACCTCCTGGATATTCACCGTGATTACTCTCTTATAAGCCCTTTAGGTGGTGTCGCACAGACGCCCGACTGTGGCATG
>LR880969.1:816418628-816432845 GCA_904067115.1 Aegilops sharonensis | reverse complement strand
CGCGGTATAAATTTTGTGATCCCATGCTACGTCAAGGTTGTAGCCTCCCCACTTAGAGTTTTGCTTGACAGGTGTCGTGGGTGATTCCAGACACCGGTGAGTTAGGCTGGTGTGTGCGGTTAGGTGTGTTTTCAATTAAAAGACCATAGACGAATTAGTCCCGATGGACTAAAGGAATCTGTTACCCATGGGTAAAGAGTACACCCTCTGCAGAGATTACATCTATTCGAATAGCTGTGTCCATGGTTAAGGACTACAGTCTGGGATGGGTCAAGTGTCGGTCTTAGTGTCGGTCTTCGGAGGAAAAAACTGCTAAGCCAGAACATTGCTTATGACCTATGACATATGATGATTATGATTATTATTATTGTGGACTAACCATTTAAATTATATAAATTATTGAGTATCCCTGGGACGGTCCTACCTCCTGGATATTCACCTTGATTACTCTCTTATAAGCCCTTTATGTGGTGTCGCACAGACGCCCGACTGTGGCATGCTTGTTATTCCTTTTATTTATAAGCCCTTTATGTGATGTCGCTGAGACGCCCGACTGTGGCATGCTTGTTAGTAATTACTTTATAAGCCCTTTATGTGGTGTCGCTCAGACGCCCGACTGTGGCATGCTTGTCAATTCTTTTATCTATAAGCCCTTTATGTGGTGTCGCTCAGACGCCCGACTGAGGCATGTTTTATATCCTTTCGAGGCGTCGCTTCAGACACCCGATCGGTGCATTCTATTTCTACTCCCGTAATGCATATTCATGTTATATATAAATAACCCCGCTTGCGTGCATCATGGATTGTATTTCGTGACTGACGTTGTGAACGTAGACTATTTCAGAGCATGATTACCATTTGTTACATTATACATGTGTTTCATAATGTTTGCGATTACATTCGAAAGTACTCACTGGCTTGTCCCTGGCTATTGTCTTGGCCAGATTTCTTGCATGGAGAAGAGCGTTGCGATGACAGCCCCGGAACCTACGCAATGATGATAGCAGCCTCGCGAAGGTAGGAATTATCCAGGTCAGCTGTTCCTGTGGGAAATGGAGTCCCATAGTCGCAGATGAACCACAAACTGCTTCCGCCATCAGCCACTAGAAACCAATGATTGTACTCATAGGCCAGAATGGTCTTGTACTACACGTTTGTATTTTTGCTTAGAATTTCTGTATCAAGTTGGTGCCTCATCAGCTAACAGTAATCCTGGGGCTGGTGAGCACAAGGGCCATTTTCTGGAAAATTGACATCCCGAAAATCCGGTCCTGACAATAGAGAGCTTGGATGCAATTTGGCGGCACGGCGCTCCAATTCCTCCTCGTGGGTGAAACGAGGAGCGGTCACTTGATCATCTTGAGCGCCATCTTGAGCTTTTCCTTGATCTTGAGCTCGCTCTTGATCTTGAACTTGGGCATCACTTGGTGGCTCAACACCGTATTGAGGTTGATCTTGCCCTTGGTCTTGTTCAAGGTTATGAGGGCCTTCACTTTGTTCTTTGGAAGCGTGTGGGTCTTGGATTGGTGATGGTTCCACTTGAGTGGAACATTGTCATTCTCCTTCGGCCACAAGGGGTTCCTCAATGGGTAGGATATGACCAACTCCCCTTCTTCTTATGGCTTGGGGAGGAATTTCATCACCTACATCACAAGTACCACTTTTCTCCAGTTGGGAGCTGTTATTGTCATCAAACTCCACGTTACACGTCTCCTCAATAAGTCCCGTGGATTTATTGAGAACACGGTAAGCATGGGAGTTTGTAGCATAACCAACAAATATGCCCTCGAGAGCTCTAGCCTCAAATTTAGACAAACGAACACCCTTTTTGAGAATGAAACATTTACACCCGAACACCCGAAAGTACTTGAGGTTGGGCTTGTTACCGGTGAGTATCTCATATGGAGTCTTGTTCAAGCCCTTGCAGAGATAGAGACGATTTGATGCATGACACGCGGTGTTGATGGCTTCGGCCCAAAAGTTGTCTGGAGACTTGAAGTCCGCCATCATGGTCCTTGCCGCATCCATCAACGTCCGGTTCTTCCTCTCCGCTACACCATTTTGTTGAGGGGTGTAAGGTGCGGAATATTGATGCTTGATCCCCTCATCACTAAGAAACTGATCCAAGGTGTAGTTCTTGAACTCGGTGCCGTTGTCACTTCTTATTGTCAAGATCTTTGCATTGTGTTGATGTTGGGCTTCATTTGCAAAGTCAATGACGGTTTGTTGGGTCTCGCTCTTCCTCTTGAAGAAATACACCCAAGTGTATCTTGAATAGTCATCCACAATCACCAAGCAATACTTTCTACCCCCAAGACTATCAAAGGATGGAGGCCCAAAGAGATCCATATGAAGGAGCTCCAAAGGCCTCTTCGAGTAAATAATAGTCGTGGGAGGGTGAGCCTTTTCATGTAGCTTTCCTTCGATACACGCACTGCAAGCACGATCTTTAGCAAAACTAACATTCGTTAGTCTACGGACATGGCCTCCCTTCAGAAGACTTTGCAAAGATCTCATATTGAGGGCTAAACGGCGATGCCAAAGCCATCCCACATCAACTTTAGCCATTATGAATGTCGCGGTCTTAGTGGGTCGCTCTGAAAAGTTGATCACATAGAGACCGTTCTCGACATGCCCAACAAAGGCTACTTTAAGAGTCTTCCTCCACAAGAGGGCCACGGTATAAACATCAAAGAAAGTGGCAAAGCCCGTGAGTGCAAGTTGACGAACAAAAAGTAAATTGTATGCAAGGGACTCAGCAAGCATGACCTTCTCGATTGTGAGATCATGAGAAATGACAACTTGCCAAGTCCCAATACCTTTGAGGACGAGTCATCACCCTACTCGACATTGGTGGGCATAGATGGAATCTTGTGAACGTCCACCACCAAGTCCTTGCTTCTGGTCATATGATTTGTAGCTCCACTATCGAGCAACCAAGATCCCCCCACTCGAAGCAAACACCTACAAGAGATCAATGCTTGGTTTTAGGTACCCATTTTGTAATGGGTCCTTTGATGTTAGTGACAAGGGTCTTAGGAACCCAAATAGACCATTCAATGTACTCATATGGATAACCAACAAATTTGGCATAAACATGCCCATCACTAGCACGACACAATATATAAGAAGGGTTAAAGTCGCCGGCTTTGTTGGAAGGGGTGGCATTGCCTTTCTTGACACTACCACCCTTCACATTGGTCTTCTTCTCCTTGGAAGCACCCTCTCCCTCCTTCACAAAGGTTGCTTGAGAGGGGGAGGTCGTTTGGTCTTGTCATTCTTCTTCTTGTTCTTCGGCATGGGTGCGAACACAATCCCTTCCTTGGCCACAACTTCCTTTTGATTGCTCAAAAGGTCGTTGAGGTTCTTCTCACCTTGAATGCACGACACAAGGCCTTTCTCAAGTTGCTCCTTCAACTTAGCATTCTCCTCAACAAGATGCACATGCTCACAACAAGGGTTAGTAGCATTTGCATTATCAATTAACACCATATGAGGAAAGGTGGCTTTCTCCTTGGTTAGCTTCACTTGGAGTTGATCATGAGACTCCTTAAGGCTAGCATGAATACCTTTCAAGGCCTTGTGAGCCTTTTCAAGTAGATCAAACTCCTCCTTGAGTCTAGCAAGATCAACCCCAAGTTTGGCCTTCTCGGAATTTAGCACACGAGATACAACAAGAGCATGATCAAGGTATTTCTTTAATTTAGCATGATCATCGTTGTGTGACTCCTCAAGAGCCAAACGAAGACCACACTCTTCCTCAAGAGCATTGGAAAGATCCAAAATCTCATCATCATAGTCACGACTATGCCCCTCCATCTTAGAGATGGTATCTTCGTGAGCCTCGATCATGTCATTGGCTTCACCAAGTTGTTCCAATAGAGCAACGAAGTGCTTCTTGGATTTACCCTTGAGTTTACTCATAAAAGACTCAAACTCATTTTCCTCCACATTATAACCCTCATGTTCATCAATGTAGTCCGTCAAAGAAGGATTGTTAATGATGGTAGTTTTGCTGTTGGGGGTTACCTTGTTGGTGGCTTTATCCATGAGGCACTTGGCCATGATGCTTTCATTGGGTGAGTCGAAGAGAGACACCCGTGGAGTTGTCGCAATGGCAACGGAGGCCATGGCAGCCGACTCACCATCTTCATCATCCTCATTGTACTCTTCTTGTACCACCAACGCCTTGGGAGGAGTCTTCTTGGTGAAGTTGCTCTTGTTGGGGAAAGACTTGGCCTTGTCCTTTTGGATGAGCTTGCGACCATTTTCCTCCCTCTTCTCGTAAGGGCATTCCGCAACAAAATGGCTCACATTGCCACAATTATAGCATGTCCTTACTCGTTGCTTGACCTTCGCGCCACTTGAGTTGTTCTTGTTGAAGTTGGGCCTTGTGTTCTTCTTGCTCCAAAATTGCCTTGAAGCAAGAGCCATGTGTTCATGATAGGCATACTTTGTATCTTCGGGGTTGCTCTCCTCTTCTTCCTCTTCTTCTTCTTCTTCCACACTAACCTTGGCCTTCAATGCAAGGTTGGGCCTCTTAGCTCTCTGAGAACGTAGCACCGCATTGTCGGCGGTTTTGTCCAAGATGCTCAGAGCCACAAACTCATCCAACACTTCACTTGAGGACAAAGTGTGGAAGTCCGGCCTTTGACGAATGACGGAGGACATGGCCTTATGGTAAGGCATCATTGCCTTGAGAAACTTGCGCTTGGTCCAATTGTCATCCGTGTCCTTGCTCCCACGATCTCGGAGTGAGATCGAGAGTTTGGTTATTCTCCGATAGAGCTCACGAGGTTCTTCATTTTCTTTCATTGCAAACTCATCGGCTTCATGTTGCACTGCTTCATAGTTTGAGCGTTGAATGCTTGCGCTTCCCCTGTAGAGGGAAACAACACAATGCCATGCATCTTTGGCCATGGCGTAGGGGCGAAGATGAGGGAGATATTCAGGTAGAATTGCATCTTGGATGATGAAGAGAGCGTTCTCATTGAATTGATTATCCGCGACCTCTCTAGGGGTGAAGTTGCTTCGGTCATGCGGATAGAAACCTTCTTCAATTATTCTCCAAAGATTAGTATTCACATGATTTAAATGACGCTTAAAGCGATAAACCCAAGAATCAAAGTCCTCATTTTTCACAATCTTAGGGGGAGGGCCGGCATGATTCAAATGGGTGGAAGGAATCGGTCCACCATAAACAAGTGGAGGTTCCACATGGGCAAAGATGCCGGTGCCATTTTTACCACTAGAGGAAGGGGCCTTTTCACTAGTAGCTTCCCCCTTGTCGAAGTTAGCATCCGTCAGCTTGTTGGTGGGGTCACCCACTTTCAAAGGTGTGGTGGATAACTTAAGCCCTTCTATGAATTTATTAAACATGCTTTCAACCTCGGTCGTCATGGAGGTTTTCAATGTGTCCAAAGCCACATTAAATTCCTCACGAGAGACCGCGGTTCCCCCATCGGCCGTAGACGAGATGGGATTCACACCAGAGTGCTCCTCACCACCGTCTACGGTGTCAACCATACTCTTCGGACGACGAAGTCCTTAATAAAGAGACGAGGCTCTGATACCAATTGAAAGGATCGATATAGTTGACTCGAGGGGGGGTGAATAGGAAACTAACAATTTTTAGCTTTTCTTTACCAATTTAAACTTTGCATCAAAGTAGGTTGTCTAGATATACAACTAGGTGAGCAACCTATATGATGCAACAACAACTAGCACACAAGCAAGAAAGAGATATAACACAAATAAGCTTGCACAAGTAAAGGCACGAGATAACCAAGAGTGGAGCCGGTGAAGACGAGGATGTGTTACCGAAGTTCCTTCCTATTGAGGGGAAGTACGTCTCCGTTGGAGCAGTGTGGAGGCACAATGCTCCCCAAGAAGCCACTAGGGCCACCGTATTTTCCTCACACCCTAACACAATGTGAGATGTCGTGATTCCACTATTGGTGCCCTTGGAGGCGGCGACCGGACCTTTACAAACAAGGTTGGGGCAATCTCCACAACTTAATTGGAGGCTCCCAACGACATCACGAAGCTTCACCACAATGGACTATGGCTCCGCGATTACCTCAACCGTCTAGAGTGCTCAATCACCCAAGAGTAACAAGATCCGCAAGGGATTAGTGGGGGAATCAAATTTCTCTTGGTGGAAGTGTAGATCGGGGCCTTCTCAATCAATCCCTAGAAAATCAACAAGTTTGATTGGCTAGGGAGAGAGATCGGGCGAAAATGGAGCTTGGAGCAACAATGGAGATTGGGTTGGTAGAGGTGGACAACTCGGGGAAGAAGACACCCCTTATATAGTGAAGAGACAAATCCAACCGTTATCCACCAACCCATTCTGCGCAGCACGATACTACCGCGCCTGGGCAGCGGTACTACCGCAGGCACACGCGGTACTACCGCAGGGCCTTGCGGTACTACCGCCGCACAGACCTGGCCAACCCAACCGCACTGAAGTGGAGAGCGGTAGAACCGTAGGAGCGGTACTACCGCATCACCTTGCGGTACTACCGCAAGGCAGGGAAGGTCTAGAGAACGGGGAGGCATGGACATAAAAAATTACATCCGTAGCAACTTCCGCTAAGTTGGTGTCGATGCACAAAATCTGACACGGTAGTACAACAGGAGGAGCGGTACTACCGCGTGGCGGCTGAGCCAGGCTAGGGCGCGCGGTACTACCGCGCACAGAGCGCGGTACTACCGCAGAGGGCGCGGATGTAAAAAATTATATCCGCCCCTACCACCGCTGCGCAGCAGCACTTGGCCTGGGGGCCACGGTACTACAGCTCCTGAGGAGCGTTACTACGGTGGGCTCCTGCGTTACTACCGCACCAAGGTCCGGTACTACCACAAGTGCCTGCGGTACTACCGCTCCAAGGAGCAGTACTACCGCAAGCCCAATATCAGCAACCAAGACAGAATGCATAGGGGATAAAACAGAGGATGATCCAAAGAGCCAAAGGAGAGGCGATGCAAAGGAGTAGATGTGTACGTGATGATTCCACCCAAACCTTTCCAAAGCGGACCCCCTCTTAATAGTACGGCTTTCCTACGACTCAATTCCACCGAAAAGAAACGTAGAAAAACGTCATCTTCAATAGTCTTCAAGGGGCACCACCGTCTTGTGCCTAGTGATGAAACGTCTGAAATACTCAAGGCACACGATTAGTCCGCAAAAGCATTGTCATCAACCACCAAAACAACTTAGGGATAATTATGCCCTTACACAAGTGATGGAGAAAACAATTCCCGAGCTCTTCGTGATGCTGAAATCGGCGGAGGTAGAAATCAAGAAGGAGCATCAAGTGTCGATGGTTAACAAGACCACTAGTTTCAAGAAAAAGGGCAAAGGAAAGAAAGGGAACTTCAAGAAGAACGTCAAACAAGTTGCCGCTCTCATGAAGAAGCCGAAAGCTGGACCTAAGCCTGAAACTAAGTGCTTCTATTGCAAAGGAAGTGGTCATTGGAAGCGGAACAACCCCAAGTATTTGGCAGATAAGAAGGAGGGCGAAGTGAACAAAGGTATATTTGATATACATGTTATTGATGTGTTCCTTGCTAATGCTCATAGTAGCATCTGGGTATTTGAAACTGGTTCGTTTGCTCATATTTGTAACTAGAAATAAGAGCTGCGGAATAAACAAAGATTGGCTAAGGACGAGGTGACGATGCGCATCGGAAATGGTTCCAAGGTCGATGTACTCGCCATCGGCACGCTACCTCTACATCTATCTTCGGGATTAGATTTAGACCTCAATAATGGTTATTTGGTGCCAGCGTTGAGCATGAACATTATATCTGGCTCTTGTTTGATGCGAGACGGTTATTCATTTAAATCAGAGAATAATGGTTGTTCTATTTATATGAGTAATATCTTTTATGGTCATGCACCCTTAAGGAATGATCTATTCTTATTGAATCTCGATCATGGTGATACACATGTTCATAATATTGATGAAAAAAGATGCAAAGTTGATAATGATAGGGCGACATACTTTTGGCACTGCCGTTTAGGTCATATTAGTATAAAGCACATGAAGAAACTTCATGCAGATAGACTTTTGGAATCACTTGATACTTGCGAACCATGCTCATGGGCAAGATGACTAAAACTCCATTCTCCGAAACAATGGATCAAGCTAATGACTTACTGAAAATCACTAGTGGAAAAAGTGCTAGCCAAAACTTTCGTTGGTGGCGCGGTATTTTACATCGACGCCAGCACTATTTTTTCAAATAGTGCTAGCGCAAGCCAAATCAGCACGTCAGCTTTACAAGCATAGTGTTGACGTTGCCTGTTTTGTAAACGCCACAAATCTATTGGCCCATGTACATTCATCGTTTGAAAACCACTAGTGACGTTGGTTATCTTTGTACGCCATAGTTATTTTGTTAGTGATGCTAGAAACACTTTTTCCATTTGAAGTGTTTTAAGTATTTAATTATATCATGCTTTTTTTGTCATCATTATTTTTACAATTTTTATCATTTGAGGAATTTTATTTCTTTATCACCGGTTCAAATTTTGAGTTTTTATTTTCTCAAGTCTTTCATTATTAATCTTAGTCTTTTTTTATTTGGCCCGGTATTAGCTATGGCGTTGCCCTTTCTCCCAACGCCAACAATAACCTATCTGAGTCAACTTAATAAAAGACCTAAGTCACGGCTCTCTCTCATATCACACCCCTCCCCCTAGCCAAAGCCGCCGGCACCGCCCCGTCGACGCCCCGCGCGTTGATGGCCCCGTTGCCGCCCCTCGCCGGCACCAAGGTTAGATCCACTACTCCTCCCATCACATCTCCTTCCTCTCCACTCTCCTCGCGGACACACCGCCGGGATCCATTGGGATTCATGCAGTTGATTAGGGGATTGCTTTAATAGTGTAAATTTTTTAGCATATATATCATGGATTGTTTGTGTCATGTAGAATCCAAAGTTAGTTGCATGGGTTGCTTTGTGTAGAAATTGTAGCTAGTGATAATTAGTAGTGTAGAAATCCCCTATTTTTGTGTAGAAATTGTAGCTAGTGATAATTACTAGTGTACAAAGTGTTTACTTACTTAGGCCCCAACCCGTCACCTTCCGCTTGTACCTACTTGTTAAATTAATGTGGTTTTCCAATACTTTAAATTTTCAATACTTTGCTATCAAACACAACCTTAATTAGTTTTAGTTATATTATAGACACCAGAAAAATATCTAGGACTCCGGAAGAAGGGAAGGGGAGTGTATTTCTTTCTTGCGCCGGAAAAGGGAAAAGTAAATATGCAGGCATGCCAGTGTACCGTAGTACACAAAAACAGGGTATGGGAAACGAGTATTTCATTAATCTCATTGGAGAAACAAAATTACAAGATCCCATAAACAAAAAGTGCGCTCCATGGCCTACTAGTGCGGCTAGCCTGACTGTGGCGATTGCGGTCTTCTGGTTCCTGGAGACTGCGGTCTTCTGGTTCCTGGAGACTCAGAAGGCTCCCGGTTAATTACTCTCACGGGTTGCTCCAGGGGATACCTTCGATTAAGCCGTGTGGTCATCTTCGTCGTCTTCGCTTCGCGCTCTCCATGCATGATGATGGTGATGTATGTGTGGGCGCCGGCAGAGCCCGTGTCCTCGTCGGTACACGCACCGCATGTAGCATGGCCTTAGCGGTGGCCGCGACCGCCCTCGTCGGTCTTGGCGGCGTTGGAGTAGTTGGTGTTGGGGTAGCATGGGTCGCGCTCGGCTTAGACTTCTCGATGACCGGTTACTTCATCAGGGTGTGCAAAGGGCTACACCTTGTGGGAGTAATGGTTTTGGGAGACCGGCGTCAGTGTAAAAACTAACGCGCACTCACATGGGCGTGGCCGGGGTGGTTGGCACCACGTCTCGCCTAGACGCTGAGTATTCAGCGGTCCGCCAAGACAAAGGAGCCGCCTCAAGAGGCCGTGGAAAGGTAGCGTTGTAGAGGCTGCGTCGCCTTGGGCTGGTGCTACGCCAAGGACCTGTTCGCCACGGTAGGTGCACTTCTCGAAGGAGGGACCGGTCTTGTACTATGTCGCTGCAAACTCTGGTTCGACCAAAGATCTGTACACCATGAAGGGGGGAGCGAGTCCCGGGCCGCGTCCTAACCGAGCTCTGATTTCTTCACACCGTCTCCTCTAAGAAACGTGGTGCAAAGCATGTATGCCTGTAATCTGTTCTCCATTGACCTATCTGTTCAGGGACGTGCACCTCATGAAGGAGGGGCCGGTTGTGGGCCGCGTCGTTGCGGACACTGGTTCCATCGAGGATTTGTACGCCACATGAAGGGAAAGGCGAGTCTCGGGCTGCATCGTCAACGGGCTCCGGTTTTGCCACGCAGTCTCCTCCAATAGCGTGGTGGAAAACCTATACGCCTGTGTCTCCTTTGTGACGAACCTGTTCACCATGGCCCTGTGCGTCGAGGATCTGGATTTCATGACTTGTTCACCAAAGACCTGTGTACCAAGAACATAAAGGCCGGTCTCAGGCTGCGTCGTTGGCGAGCACTGACCACGCCTCGGTCGCGACACTCAAGAAGATGATGGGCTTGTGCAGATAAGCTCCAGTAGTATGATGGTCCTGTGTACTCGGATGCATGTTCATGAAAGTGAGAGAGAAGAGAAAAATAATCAAAGGATCGCCTCACCATCCGGGAACGTGAGCCTCCCCTCCATGTCACGGCCGGCTAGTTCCTCCTGGCGCTTGTACGAGGCGGTCGCCGGTGTTGGTGTTGCTTGCATGGTGACTGGATGTGCGAGGCTCCGAGGATTCCCTTCCCCAGTGACAGGATTGGCTAACGCCCCAGACGAGAAACTTAAGAGTTAAAAACTACCCCTAAAAAACTCTAGTTTCAAGGCATGCAAAAGTGAATCTATGTTGCATAACTAAAAAGAAACCGAAATCACTAATTAAGGAGTACTTGTTGCAGAGAACACTCCACCTTCCCAGGTCACGACAAGTGGCGCACATGCAACGCGTCACTTGTCGCAACCTGGCAGTTTTCCCTTTTTTCGTAGATCCGTTTATTCAAAATGTTTTATCTCTTAAACCGTGCGTCCAAATCTCAAACCATTTTCACCATTGAATTCCTCGCGTTGTGATCTTCAAAACTAGATCCCATGTTAATAGGTTTTGACGAACTTGTTTTTCATGAAAAAAACCGGATGAAAAAACCTTACGAAAAAACCAAACTGGGAGCACGGTTTTTTTCCCTTTCTGAAAGAGGCACGTCCGTGCCTCTCGCGAAATCACAACCGTGCCTCTAGTGGAAGCAAAACCGTGACTCTCGTGAAAGGAAAAAAAAACAGAAAACGCGTTTTTTCCTTTTCGAAAGATGCACGCCCGTCACTCTCGCGAAAGCACAACCGTGCCTCTGACGAAAGCAAAACCGTGACTCTCGCGAAAGAAAAAAGAACAAAAAACGCGTATTTTTTCCCTTTCCAAGAGGCACGGCCGTGATATTCTTGCGGAAGCAAAACCGTGACTCTCGTGAAAGCAAAAAAAAACATAAAACGCGTTTTGTTTTTCCCTTTCCAAGAGGCACGGCCGTGACTCTCGCGAAAGCACAACCGTGCCTCTCGTGGAAGAAAAACCGTGACTTTTCGTGAAAGAAAAAAAATAGAAAATGCATTTTTTTTTGTTTCCGAAAGGCACGGCCGTGACTTTTCGCTAAAGCACACCCGTGCCTCTCGCAGAAAAATACCGTGACTTTCCGCGAAAGAAAAAAACACGTTTTTTCGCGTAAATTTTTTTTTGATTTTTTTTGGTCGAAATGTTGGAAATATGCCCTAGAGGCAATGATAAAAGCATTATTATTATATTTCCTTGTTCATGATAATTGTCTTTTATTCGTGCTATAATTGTATTATCTGGAAATCGTAATACATGTGTGAATACATAGACCACAATACGTCCCTAGTGAGCCTCTAGTTGACTAGCTCGTTGGTCAATAGATAGTAATGGTTTCCTGACTATGGACATTGGATGTCGTTGATAACGGGATCACGTCATTAGGAGAATGACGAGATGGACAAGACCCAATCCTAAGCATAGCACAAGATCGTGTAGTTCGTTTTGCTAGAGCTTTCTCAATGTCAAGTATCTATTCCTTAGACCATGAGATCGTGTAACTCCCGGATACCGTAGGAATGCTTTGGGTGTACCAAACGTCACAACGTAACTGGGTGACTATAAAGGTGCATTACAGGTATTTCTGAAAGTGTCTGTTGGGTTGACACGGATCGAGACAGGGATTTGTCACTCCGTATTACGGAGAGGTATCCCTGGGCCCACTCGGTAGTGCATCATCATAATGAGCTAAAAAGTGACCAAGTGTCTGGTCACGGGATCATGCATTACGGTACGAGTAAAGTGACTTGCCGGTAACGAGACTGAACGAGGTATTGGGATACCGACGATCGAGTCTCGGGAAAGTAACATACCGTCTGACAAAGGGAATAGTATACGGGGTTGCTTGAATCCTCGACATCGTGGTTTATCCGATGACATCATCGAGGAGCATGTGGGAGCCAACATGGGTATCCAGATCCCGCTGTTGGTTATTGACCTAAGAGCGTCTCGGTCATGTCTGCGTGTCTCCCGAACCCGTAGGGTCTACACACTTAAGGTTCGGTGACGCTAGGGTTATTAGGAAGACTTGTATGTGATTACCGAATGTTGTTCGGAGTCCCGGATGAGATCCCGGACGTCACGAGGAGTTCCGGAAGGGTCCGGAGGTAAAGATTTATATATGGGAAGTTGTCAAACGGACACCGGAAAGTTTCGGGGGCATACCGGTATTGTACCGGGGCCACCGGAAGGGTTCCGGAGGTCCACCGGGAGGGGCCACCCCTCCCGGGGGGCCACATGGGCTGCGGTGGGAAGGGGCCAGCCCCTGGTGGGCTGGGCGCACCCCCTCCCTTGGGCCCTTGCGCCTAGAGTTGAGGGGGGAACCCTAAGGGGGGCGCCCCCCTTGCTTGGGGGGCAAGCCCCCCTCTCCTTGGCCGCCGCCCCCCCTCTAGATGCATCTAGAGGGGCCGGCCCCCTTCTCCCTTCCCCCTATAAATAGAGGGGTGAGGGGAGGGCAGCCGCACCACAAGCCAAGGCGCAGCCCTCCCCTCCCCAACACCTCTCCTCCTCCGTTGTGTGCTCGGCGAAGCCCTGTCGGAGTACTGCTTCTCCACCATCATCACGCCATCGTGCTGCCGGTGGAGATGTCTTCCTCAACCTCTCCTTCCTCCTTGCTGGATCAAGACGAAGGAGACGTCACCCGTACCGTACGTGTGTTGAACGCGGAGGTGCTGTCCGTTCAGCACTTGGTCATCGGTGATCGGAATCACATTGAGTACGACTCCATCATCACCGCTCCCTCGAACGCTTCCGTACGCGATCTACAAGTGGTATGTAGATGCAAACTCACTCCCTTGACTCGTTGCTTAGATGAACTCATAGATGGATCTTGGTGAAACCATAGGAAAAATTTTAATTTTCTGCAACGTTCCCCAACAGTGGCATCATGAGCTAGGTCTATGCGTAGTTCTCTATTGCACGAGTAGAACACAATTTTGTTATGGGCGTAGATCTTGTCAACTTGCTTGCCGCTACTAGTCTTATCTTGCTTCAGCGGTATTGTGGGATGAAGCTGCCCAGACCAACCTTACACGTACGCTTACGTGAGACCGGTTCCACCGACTAAGATGCACTAGTTGCATAAGGTGGCTGGCGGGTGTCTGTCTCTCCCACTTTAGTTGGAGCAGATTCGATGAAAAGGGTCCTTATGAAGGGTAAATAGAAGTTGACAAAATCACGTTGTGGTTATTCGTAGGTAAGAAAACGTTCTTGCTAGAACCCAATTACAGCCACGTAAAAGATGCAACAACAATTAGAGGACGTCTAACTTGTTTTTGCAGCAGTTGTCATGTGATGCGATATGGCCAAGTTGTGATGAATGATGAATGACATATTGTGATGTATGAGATCATGTTTTTGTAATAGGAATCACGACTTGCATGTCGATGAGTATGACAACCGGCAGGAGCCATAGGAGTTGTCTTTATTTTTGTATGACCTGCGTGTCATTGAAGAACGCCATGTAAATTACTTTACTTTATTGCTAAACGCGTTAGCCATAGAAGTAGAAGTAGTCGTTGGCGTGACAACTTCATGAAGACACGATGATGGAGATCATGATGATGGAGATCATG
>LR880969.1:816389880-816410869 GCA_904067115.1 Aegilops sharonensis | reverse complement strand
ATTATTATTATATTTCCTTGTTCATGATAATTGTCTTTTATTCATGCTATAATTGTATTATCTGGAAATCGTAATACATGTGTGAATACATAGACCACAATACGTCTCTAGTGAGCCTCTAGTTGACTAGCTCGTTGGTCAATAGATAGTCATGGTTTCCTGACTATGGACATTGGATGTCGTTGATAACGGGATCACGTCATTAGGAGAATGACGTGATGGACAAGACCCAATCCTAAGCATAGCACAAGATCGTGTAGTTCGTTTTGCTAGAGCTTTCTCAATGTCAAGTATCTATTCCTTAGACCATGAGATCGTGTAACTCCCGGATACCGTAGGAATGCTTTGGGTGTACCAAACGTCACAACGTAACTGGGTGACTATAAAGGTGCATTACAGGTATTTCCGAAAGTGTCTGTTGGGTTGACACGGATCGACACAGGGATTTGTCACTCCGTATTACGGAGAGGTATCACTGGGCCCACTCGGTAGTGCATCATCATAATGAGCTCAAAGTGACCAAGTGTCTGGTCACGGGATCATGCATTACGGTACGAGTAAAGTGACTTGCCGGTAACGAGACTGAACGAGGTATTGGGATACCGACGATCGAGTCTCGGGCAAGTAACATACCGTCTGACAAAGGGAATAGTATACGGGGTTGCTTGAATCCTCGACATCGTGGTTCATCCGATGACATCATCGAGGAGCATGTGGGAGCCAACATGGGTATCCAGATCCCGCTGTTGGTTATTGACCTGAGAGCGTCTCGGTCATGTCTGCGTGTCTCCCGAACCCGTAGGGTCTACACACTTAAGGTTCGGTGACGCTAGGGTTATTAGGAAGACTTGTATGTGATTACCGAATGTTGTTCGGAGTCCCGGATGAGATCTCGGACGTCACGAGGAGTTCCGGAAGGGTCCGGAGGTAAAGATTTATGTATGGGAAGTTGTCAAACGGACACCGGAAAGTTTCGGGGGCATATCGGTATTGTACCGGGGCCACCGGAAGGGTTCCGGAGGTCCACCGGGAGGGGCCACCCCTCCCGGGGGGCCACATGGGCTGCGGTGGGAAGGGGCCAGCCCCTGGTGGGCTGGGCGCACCCCCTCCCTTGGGCCCTTGCGCCTAGGGTTGAGGGGGGGAACCCTAAGGGGGGCGCCCCCCTTGCTTGGGGGGCAAGCCCCCCTCCCCTTGGCCGCCGCCCCCCTCTAGATGCATCTAGAGGGGCCGGCCCCCTTCTCCCTCCCCCCTATAAATAGAGGGGTGAGGGGAGGGCAGCCGCACCACAAGCCAAGGCGCAGCCCTCCCCTCCCCAACACCTCTCCTCCTCCGTTGTGTGCTCGGCGAAGCCCTGTCGGAGTACTGCTTCTCCACCATCATCACGCTGTCGTGCTGCCGGTGGAGCTGTCTTCCTCAACCTCTCCTTCCTCCTTGCTGGATCAAGACGAAGGAGACGTCACCCGTACCGTACGTGTGTGAACGCGGAGGTGCTGTCCGTTCAGTACTTTGTCATCGGTGATCGGAATCACATTGAGTACGACTCCATCATCACCGCTCCCTGGAACGCTTCCGTACGCGATCTACAAGTGGTATGTAGATGCAAACTCACTCCCTTGACTCATTGCTTAGATGAACTCATAGATGGATCTTGGTGAAACCGTAGGAAAAATTTTAATTTTCTGCAACGTTCCCCAACACGAAATGCTAAGGAAAACCGGGAAAAAACCAAAACATCGAAAAAACCTAGCAAAACCCGTTTAAAAAGCCGAAAACGCGTGCGGAAAAATAAAAAAACACAAAATCTGAAGGAAGCGTCGAGAGCCCGACACGTGGCGAATGACTGAGAGCGCGCCAAGTGTCACTGATCGTTGCGAGGCTCCCGAAGGAGCGCTCGTTAACTAGTTGCTCCCATAAAAAACTAAACATGATATTCAGTGGCAACATTTGTTCCATGATGGGTCAACTGCGAGAGGCCTTCCCACCGAGCGCGTCTGCGAGGGGAAAATCCTATGCACCGCTCATTGTGTCAAAATGTCGACAGAACGCACAGGCAATACCCCGTCGCTAGCAATGGGCCGGCCCATTAAACCAGAGCTTGTCACCCGGTTTTGGGAACCCTCTAGAAGGTTCCCTGAGCCGTTTTTTCTTTTTTGACCGTTTTCCTGTTTCTTCTTGGGGTTTTTTCGTTTTTTCTTTGTATTTTCTCTATTTTCTGTTTCTTTTTCTTTTTTCCATTTTTCTTCTTTTTTTTTGCTTCTTTCGAAAAAAATTCAGACAGTCCAAAATTTGTTCATGTTTCTAAAAAAGTTCCAAATTTCAAAAAATGTTCACATTTAAATAAATAGTTCGAAATTCAACAAATGTTCGTGCATTTCAAAAATTGTTCTTGTTTTTAGAACATTTATTCGGAATGTTTTTATTCAAATTTTTTCATATTTTTTAGAAAATGTTCCTGTTTTTAAATTTTGTTAATGTTTTCATTTTTTCAGAAGTTTCAAAAAATGTTCCAGTTTTAAAAAATTGTTCATGTTTTCATTTTTTCAGAAGTTTAAAAACATGTTCCAGTTTTAAAAATTATTCACAAGTTTTTAAAAAATCATGTTTGGAAATTTTGTTCAGGGATTTCAAAATATGTTCACCTTTCCAAATTTTGTTTTGTAATTTGTAAAAATGTTCAAGATTTTCAAAAAATGTTCTTGTTTTTAGAAAATTTTATAACTTAAAAAAATCTGTTCACAAATTTGGTAAGTGTTTGCGTTTCACACAACATTTTGTTTTTTGAAAAAATATTGCTTCTGAAATTCTAAACTAATTCGGATTTGCGCAGCTTGTTTGTTCTTTAAGTCTGGTGCTAGCTATTTGTCCGGTGTCAACCGCTAGCTCAGTTGGCAAGAACTCATGCTCTATAGCAGAGCGTCGAATGTTCGAATCGCCGCCAACGCTTATAGGTTTTTTTTAGCTACAGTGCGCTTTTGATTTTTCTGTTGTTGTCGCTGTCTTCATGGGCCGGCCCAGTCGAAGTCCCCCCTGTGCGAAACGGTGACGACTTGACGCAGAGAGCGTCACATAGAAGGTCCTTCTGTGAGATGCGATCTCACGATGACCTTTGGGCCTCTGGTTGCTGCGTTCCTCCTCCCTGCGATGATGGATGCGAAGGGCGGCGGCCTTGCGGCGTCTACGGGTGCCGTTCGTGAACCCCCCTCTGCTGAAGATGTGTGCATTTATAGGCAAAAGGAGCTGAAGACGCGAAAGTGCTATTCTGAGCTCGTGCTCAGATGAGCTCGATATCTTAGACGTCGGGTCGCGCTCAGATTCGCACCACCTAGAGTATTTTAATCTGTATTCGCTGGTGTATGTGCGGCTTTTTTCCAGACCGTGGCCCCACTCAACTACCCAATTTAATGCAACTGCCGTCATCCCCAGCCAGGCGGCTCAGACGCTGCGCTACGCCATGGGCCACGGCTCAGATGTTAGGCACCAACAGGCTGCCGTCCAGACTGGCCCACGCAGCCACCCTTCGCAAGGTTTGACCATCACATTCGCTAGGGTTGTAGCCATATGGGCTTTCATTCAAATTAATCCCATATAGCAAAATAAAATATGACGGAGTTACTCACTTGTCACGATCACTCCTTTATACAGCGCAACATATTGCCATAGAAGCGGAGACCATTTCAAGCAGTTGGTATATCATGCTTAAGCCCGACTTTCCTAGGAAACTGATTACCCATCTCCCCCTTCACCTCAATCCTTACCATCCTCACTGGCAACTTCAGATTCCTTGCCATTCTATAACTATCAAACACTCGTGTTGTACAATCAACAATATTTGTTGTCAACAATCAAAACTGTTTACGTTCCATACCATGTAATGATTAACTTATTTGTTAGCTATGCATACATAACCGAAGAAACATACATGTTCTCCTACTAGAGCCTTGAACCCTAGTGTTCTGCACCTCAACCCGACGACCTTGTGCTCCCACTGCAACCAACGAAGCTCAATTACTTCTTGCTTCAAAGTACACAGAAAGTGAACACAATAGTGTGCACTCTCCAGCCTTCAGTTTGACATACAACCAATCCCCACCACACCCCTGAACCACAAGCTAACAAGGTTACTAGTCACACATTTGTCCGCGGACCATTGTCTGACATGTCTATGCACTGTTGCATCCAACACCGAAAACATATGCCCACATCAGCCTTAATCACATTATGTCAGCAGAAATGAAATGCAAGGTACCAGGCACACCCATAGAATGTATTTGACCCCTGAATAAATTGTACCTTCAAGACTTGCGTTTGCACGCTCTACTCCTCGCCTTGAGCTTCCGCCAACTTCTGCCTCTACTCCTTGGCCTTGAGCTTCCGCCAACTTCTTCCAGTGCCATTTTGTAACGGTTTTTGTCAGTACGATGGCAAGACTGCATTTCATGTAGTATAGACATATATATGCACTTTCTATCAAAACAAACTAACCTGTTGTACACATGAAAGTGTATCCATCGTTGTTTTCATGACGATGCAGTGTCCCAATAGTTTCTGGAAGCTCGTCTGCCTCTACTTGCAATGTTATTTCATGGTTTTCAGGAATAGATCCACTGGCTGTAGACAAACCAACATTCACAGATTGACAATTATGAATGGGAAATCATTCATTACGAATGAAGTTGAGAAAGCACACTCACCATCAGTCCTGATTGATGGAATCGTTGGCACGACTACATCAGCCGCGTCAACTCGCCCTACATCCGCTTGCACCCTGTTCTGTCCACTGACATATCATCCCCTCAGTTCTTCATAAGCCCTGATGTTTTCACAAGGTCTTGTCACACTCAGTTACATCAATGAAACATAAGCACTGTAATTAGTTGGAAAAATATTAATTACATACTTTCGCATGCACGACCACCATTTGTCTTCACCACTAGCGATGTTGTCGTCATTGCTGCTTGTGTCATCGCTCTCGGAGCTTTCGATTGGACAGATTGTCTCAACAATGTTTGAGAACTGAACTCTCGTGCTCTTCTTATTCCTTCCTCCTTTTGACCTCTTGTGTCCCTTCTGGCTCTTAGACCGCTCAACATTGCTTTGTTCCAGAACAGGCACTTGCCCTAATGTCGCTTCGCCCTGCAAACCACACAGTTTTGTCAGTCGCTATGCAAATCACATTATCATTCTATTTCATGATATTGTTTTCACATTTACCTCCAATGATTGATTATGTGATTTGATCATTCTGCCCAACGCCCAAGCTTGTCTGACCACCCATGTCCGCAACACAGCCACACAATCAGTACGCAGATTCCCGCTTCAATAGCTTATTAACAATCAAAAATCATTTGTATGTCTCTGTCGTGCTCACCATTTTGGTCGTACAACTCTTGGTAAATTATGGTTCTCCACTTGCTCCCTTGTCTTCTGTTCCATCTGTTCCTAGTACATCCCCGCAAGCTCTACATCCATTTCTTCCTGATCCCTCGCCTTCCTTTCTGCATCCTCATGATACTCCGTCCCAACTCCATTGTTAGGTGTGGCATCCTCCTCCCGTTTTAGAGCTACGTCCCAACTCCATTGTTAGGTGTGGCATCCTCCAGCAGTAACATGCATCACCGTAATCTCATGTCGTATACCATCAATTTGATCTGAAATACCTGACAAAACAAAACCGACAGTTGCATTACTCTTTGTTAGGTCATGCAAAGCCGCAAAACATTTTCTTTCCACTAAAGATTCTACAATTATTATCTTATTATACCTGTCGTATGCCCCACACCAGTGCGGCTTTCTCTGACATGCCTTGCCATACCATTGGCTCAAACTGTTGCGTGTCTCCGCACTACACGTCCTGCATTTCACCGGTCTCATCATCAAGATAAATTTGAAAAATCAGATAATCATATGGGAATGGACCAACAATCATTTTCCGGTTCATTTGCACTGCACGTCCTGCATTTCACCAGTCTTATCATCAAGATTTGTTGCGCGAAGGAAAACAAAGGTAACTACCAATCTTAGTACATTTGCACAGAGGTCATCACTACTAGTACATGCTTAATACTGGCAGTGCTGCATTAATAAATATACTTAAACACAACAGTGGATTCTCACCTTGTCTTCTTAGGTGGCGTGAGGTGGCGTGCAGTGTTCCTTGAGTGCCGAGCAACCCGTGCCCGCTCGTTTTCATCACTGTTGGATGATTCCATTTCAGATCCTCAACTAGTGGCTTCTTTCCTTTTTCTGTAGCGCTGAGCCGGCGAGAGTTTGTCTGACGAGTACCTCCACTCATCTGCCATGTTTGTCGCTGTGACAACAGAAGGATCGACAGGAGACATCTGGAGGTTCAAGCAGCGATGCACAGTAAGTGTAGTATTACAATTTCGCCACAAGTAAAATCTTAGCACTGAACATGCAAATTCCTACAGCTGAATCGTGTAAACAGTTAAACAGACTTACTGTTTGTGCTTGCTGGTGCTTCAATTCCATGTTCTTCCCCAATGGTACTAGGTGCATCATTTGCAGTTCTATTATTTTGNATACTGGCAGTGCTGCATTAATAAATATACTTAAACACAACAGTGGATTCTCACCTTGTCTTCTTAGGTGGCGTGAGGTGGCGTGCAGTGTTCCTTGAGTGCCGAGCAACCCGTGCCCGCTCGTTTTCATCACTGTTGGATGATTCCATTTCAGATCCTCAACTAGTGGCTTCTTTCCTTTTTCTGTAGCGCTGAGCCGGCGAGAGTTTGTCTGACGAGTACCTCCACTCATCTGCCATGTTTGTCGCTGTGACAGCAGAAGGATCGACAGGAGACATCTGGAGGTTCAAGCAGCGATGCACAGTAAGTGTAGTATTACAATTTCGCCACAAGTAAAATCTTAGCACTGAACATGCAAATTCCTACAGCTGAATCGTGTAAACAGTTAAACAGACTTACTGTTTGTGCTTGCTGGTGCTTCAATTCCATGTTCTTCCCCAATGGTACTAGGTGCATCATTTGCAGTTCTATTATTTTGCACTTAACTGATATCTTCTATGTTGTCCTGCACAAATTTCAGAATATCATCTCGTAGAACATTCAAAAGAAACGAGCAAGCCATGCCTTAGAAACAATTTTTCTTCAGTTCCGAATTTTACTCAAGTGAAATGCTGCCTGCCATTTGAATTTTTCTGTAGATCCCTACATTTATGACTGCAAGAATAATACCAATACTAACCTCTGATTACTCAACGAAAACCCCAGGTTGTTCCAATGACACCATTTATTCCCTCATCCTAGGATTACCACAAATCCCTATATTACTGACTGCAAGAACAATTCGAACGCTAACCTCTTGTTCCACCCAGGCGGCCGTGGATTCATCTTCCCAGTTGAACAGCTACGACGTCGGAGACGAGCTGTCCCTCCGGTCCGCCGACGCTTCCCTGGATGTGAAAATCTGAGCGTCAGCGCTGTCCACCGCTAGTTGTTGCTGCTCCACCACCACATACTGCTCCACCGTAGCGGCTCCGGCGGGCGCTGGCGCCAGTGACCGGCACCAATCTCGCCCCTACTTCCTCCATTAGATTGGATCTGATTTAGGGTGAAGCAAATCCTTTCGGTCACCAATCCCACTCGCCCAAAATTTGAGACCAAACCGCTAGACAAGCAAGGATCTACTTACCTGCTGATTGGCTTCATCAGAAACTCCATGGTGGCTCACCGCCGACGCTCCTTCCCCCCACGCACAAGACCCCAGCTTCCAAATGAGCACCGCTCAAGAGAGAGAAGACACTGGCATCTACCTGTACGGCTGTACCCACCGAAACGGAAAGCAAAGTACCTGTTCCACAGATCAGACGGGAGGCCTGTTTACGATCCACGGCTCACCTAGTCAACGGCGAACGGACGTCGATCTTCCCGTTCGATTTCCCTATTTTAATAACCCAACCTAGCCCAAAACCTGCCGCCGCAGTGTACGTATTTCTCTACCGTTCCCATTTTCTATCAGCCCACCCACGCCTGTATAAAGTAATGGCACAGATCTAAATATATTTTTCAACGTCGTGGATAAAGAGCTCATATGAGCTCGAGCTCAATTACTCCACGTCCAGAAGACGTGTGTATTTATAGGCAAAAAGAGATAGGCGGTGCCCGAGGAGTCATTCGGTTGTTCCGATCTTCTTGGAAAGAGATAGACACGAGCGTGCTTAACTCAACCGCGTCGATAATTATTTCCTCTTCATCTTGACGTGCACGCTCACGGGTGTATTCTTAATAAATAAATATACGATACTTACATACCGGCCATCACAGGCCCGTGGCCGTCGCGTCCAACCAACCTGATGGTACTTACGTACAAAGCCTGCGTGCAAAACAAAAAACTAGAGAAAGGATCAGTACTTGATAGCTGTGCGCGTACTTGCCTTCTAGCCGAATGAGTGATCTCCCCACTAGAGATACACATAGGGTATTTGGAGATGTATAAATACACGCCCGTCCAGGGCGCCGGTATACGGGTATTTGGAACTGATCGCGCGGGCGTTCGGGTGTATGTACGATTCAGCGAGGCGTCGACGGGAGCTGCACCGAGCCTTTACATCTGCATAGTTAGCTAGATACATGATCAAATACGTGCGGGGTAGCTCATACTACGAACTAGGTAGGAAATGCGGCTTGCCGCACTCGGCAGCACCGCTGCCGGATACAGTTATATACTATACAGTACGGTAATATATAACAAAAGCAAAAGCATGATATTGGTTCAGTACAGTTATATTCAGTATAGTACCATGCACCAAATCATTATCTATGAACTAGCAAAAAAAAATTAGACAACCAAGATGACACTATCAGACTTCCTCTCGTCTCATTCTCTCCAGCCGTTGGGCCCCCAGGACGCATATAAATCGCCCCCTGGGGGCGAGCCGGCGCTGGGGCGGTTTTGCGCCCAGTCGTCGCCCCCAGCTCGCCCCTAGGCGCCGAAATTGGCCCACTTTGCAGCCCAATTTCAACGAATAAACGGCCCATATGGGGGGGCCTGTTGGGGGCGTGGCTGGAGATGCCCTTAGTAACTAACACCAAGGAACTAAATAAGCAAACCATCTTTTGCTCTTCTAAATTTGCAAGAAAAGTATAGAAGTTCAGTTTAGGAACCAGAAATAGGAAGAAAAGAGAAATAGCAAAATATAGGAAATTTAACTAGAGGAAAGTATCGTTTTCCCTCCGAAATCCTTTCTAAATGACCAACTTCCCCCTCAACTCTAATACCGGATCAATCAACCCCTCACTTTAAAACCAGATCAATTCCCCCCTATGGTGGTTTTGGACTTGATTTTGAGTGGTTTGGACCCAGACCATGCACTTTTCGCTGACTGGACTCGTTGACTAGGCTGACCGTGCTCCGGGGCGCTGGCATAGTGGACGCCTACTCCTGGTCCTCCAAGCAGAGTTACAAGACCGACTACGTCTGGCACGACTCACCGTCGACGATCCCGTGCACCTGCCAGCGGCGCCGAGTACGTGCTCAAGGGCTCCGAGCTGCTCCGCCTCCTTCCCGCGCCAGCCTACCCGCGCGACGCCTTCGCCTGCTCATCCTCGTCCTCCTCCACCTCGAGCTGCCAGGCCGGGAACGAGAACAAGCTGCCCAAAGCGGCCATTAGCAGGGCTCACGGCCGGCGCAAGAACTAGATGTCCTTCGACCTCGGCTAGTACTGGGTGGCCACCGCGCGCAGCGGCGCCGGGGCGAACGCGGCCACGTAGACCAGCGTGAACTGCGGCCGGCACCGGGGCCCCAAGCCGTCTCCGCCGCAACAGCCTATGACAGAGCTTGGAGCCGACAAGATCTCGTCGCCGCCGTCGTCCAACGGCCCCGACACGCTGGAGACGCTCATCAAAATGATGCCCGCAAGGCTGCCACGTCGAACACCATCGCCGCTTGCCAGAGGAAGAGGATGCAGGCCTGGCACAAGGGCGTGATCGCGAGCGGCCGGATGCGCGCGTCTGATGCAGCTCATCTTCTACGGCGGCCAAGCGGGGCACCGGTCCGGGTGGTGCGAGGCACACAGAGCGGTTCCCTTGCGCATGGTCGGACCTGAGCAGCGGCATGATGGCGGATAGCTTCTCAAGGAGCATCGGCGTCGTTGTAGGTATTGAGCGGGAGTACATCAGCGGCAGCCTGGTGGAGACCAAGAAGACGACGAGCGGCGAGCATGCCGGCCACGGAGGCGAGCTCGACGCACTGAAGCAGTCATCTCCACCCAACTGTCATGAAGCGAAGTGCACAGTCAATCCAGAGAAATGCATGGTATGGGTCAAAACCACTCCAAATCAAGTCTGAAACCATCTTAGGGGAGAATTGATCCGGTTTTATAGATTTGAGGGGCTGATTGATCCAGTATTAGAGTTGAGGGGGAAATTGGTCCATTGCAGAGGATTTCAGGGGGAAAACGATATTTTCCTCATTTAACTATTTGTCAAATTGTAAGCATGTACATGCACCACCATCTCTTTGAGGTTGCCACTATCATATCTTGAGTTTCACATGAATGATACACTGCTTGGCCAAGTATTCCGAAGGAAATAACAAGAATATCATTAGGTGGAGAAAATTTAAAGTACCACTCGATCTATTTGTGCATCAGGCACAAGATCAGCCATGCTACCTAGCTACACAAATCCATTACCCAAATAATCATGTGAACGCAAGTCCTCACCACCTCCCTTTTTTGCTTCCTATTCTTCCTGCCCGCTCTCACCGGGGTGGCACACCACACCAAAAAGAAGAAATAATATGGACACCTGATAAAGAGAGTAGTGAATCACATACCGCAAATCGGTTAAAAAAATAGCCATTTCATATCCATATGTTCTATTTTAAAAGTAACTTCTTATATTAGACCTGTTTTCATTTACATTTTGCAAATATGGATGGAGGGGTGCCATGACACAAGCACAATATAGGCTGCATAATGGCAAGTAAGATACATGTCCCAATAAATCCTACCGCCAAGGTCAAATACTTTGTATCCGAGCCCCAAATGGTGGGTTACTACAGGAACATAACAATACAGAGCTCTTAAATGAAAAAGTTGGACAGTGCAAACTTGTAGAGAGTATACTACACAAAACATAATTCACGGATAGGAAATGAATGGACAGACCTGAGAAATAAACCGGCAATAATGCAGAAAAATTTGATGAAGCAAATAGTTCGCGACTGAAAATTTAGTTGTTCTGATGCCATCCTAAAGAGCACAGCCGCTACAGTATCACTTAGTACTTGGTAGTTGTCATTCTTCAGAAACAATGAAAACGGTAAAAACTAAAAATGTGAAATGGAAAGTATGATAAGATCACAAAGGCCAAAAAATTCGTGTTCAATTGTCACTTATACAAATAAGCAGCAGGATGAGTATAACCTACACGTTAACTTGTTCCAGTGGTGCTAATTATAGTTCAGTATACCACTCCTTCAGGACATCATGCAGAAAAAATTAGTATAAACTAAACAGCATCAATGAGCACATTGTTATTTACAAAGGAGAGTGTGCTTTGTTATAGCAAAGACCAGAGTTTCCAACAACAATGAGGGCCACAGAAGTTCCCAAGAGCATAGCCTAACTACATGCTGAACCAACATCTCACTAAATATTTGTGTCCGCTAATAACAGAGCATGAGCTCACCGTAAACAAATCTTCACACGGTAAACAGACAATCATCTACGTTTACTACAACATTGTCCTGAGTTGTGGTGCTCTCATGGGCCAGCTAGTGAAATATCAATCATACAGGGGCAGGGAGAACAGTAGTAGCATCTGGTATACTTGGATGCAGTACAGAGACGATTTGGGAGTGATGTCTTCTCCATGCCAAGGACGGTGACGTTGACGTCGATGGTGCTTCTTCAACACGTCCTCTTCATAGCCGTAGCACTGTGTCATGCAAGGAGAATATACTTTAACCCTAAATGATCGCAAGAATCCTAAGAAACACCACATGGTAGCAATGACATATTAGTTTATTTCAAAGTGGCAGAGCATCAAGCTTCTGGAATGAAAAGAGAATTAAGTAAATAGCACAAAATCATATTTCAAAGAGGAAAAGCATAAAGAAGGCAATTTAGACAACACAACATGAGTTAGTATATCAAAATGAAATGCTGGAAGACACAAATTGAATTTCACTATACAGTGAAATGTTGGACATAGACAAACATATGCAATACGGTAAATTGGGTAAAACTCCAGCATCTGGTGTTTCTTTTTTAGTAGCAGTTTAGTTACCGCATTTACCTCGGCATTCTATCGATGAATCCATCCCAAAAATGGTTGCAAGCTAGCGTGACCTGCATTTCCCTCTTTCTCAGACTGGAGTCACCCAGGAGCATCACCTGCGTATAGTTTCATTTTCCATCAGTGATGACAACTTCAGAATGCTATGTAAATAGTAAAAGAAAGGTACAAATTAGGGTCTAAATACTCGGCGTTGTTAGTGTTGTGCCCGACAGTAGCTAGTTGCATGCAAACGAAACAGTGTCAATAGAGGCAAGAGGATACATTTAGTGTGAATACAAATTGACAGGCACAACTATAATCAGAAATTATGTACCATGAGAATTTACATATACATGGGATTTTCTAAAGATAGTTAACAGTGCAAGCATAGAAGAATCCACCAGAGCAAATTGGTGACCATCAGTTATAGCAGCATAAATACAAGATATCTTTGTTTGTAGACATTTTAAGCAGTTCTTGTACAGATACTGTGGCGGCGGAACGGCAAGCAAGATCTAGTAGTATAATTCATGGCTGCTCAAGCAAAGATCACATCAATTCAAGAGTCCGTGAAAATTCAGTAGAATATGTACTGAAACATTAGAGGACAATGCATTTTTGCAACCATTAGAACGCCAACAAATTAACAACTCCTTCCAAAGTCAAAACATGCGAGGGAAGTCCTATATTTGATTGAAAATAAAAAATAAAGGCTTTATCCAGTCATATCATGGAATCAGTTGAAAATAACAAAATAAAGGCTTTTTCAGAATTTGATTAAAATGAGGGCATATGCATCATGATTAAAGGTTGCTCCCTGTACTGTATAAAACTTTCAGTGCTAGTTAATCTAATCACATAGCACATTATCCTTCCACTTTCAGGTTTACATTATCAAGAATATTAGTTAGATGGTAGGTGCAAGAACGTGTGCTTGTAAATCAAGGTTCAGGGAGATCACTGTCCACTTACTGTATTGGAACCAACAAAAGACTGCACCAACAAGAGAAGTTGTGCCCCCACCAGATCCCACGGACCACGCCCGCCGGAGAAAGAGAAGCCGCCGCATAGGCAGCACCACTTCATCGTCGATGGCCACCGCGAGGACACCCTTGACCAGACCCACCCCTACGTACCTCCCTCTTGACGCCACACGCCGCACCTCTTTAACACCATCCTATATATATATATATATATATATATATATATATATATATATATATATATAAACAGAGTAGCAAAAATCTCAACATTGTGTTCATTGCAAAAGGCATATTGTACACTAATTAGACGACTTTGCAAAAGAAATAGTGTACGGACCTTCAAGCGTACCGATGCCTTCTCGATAATTGTAAAAATACCAGACGATTCAACAATATATTTAGTTCATACCAGGATTTCCTTTCGTACTTGAGCGCACATGATCTGCACAAAACAATTTGTACATGAAACAGTAATGCACTTATTTCTTCAGAAACACAAAAAATAGCAGCCACAAATCATACATATATACTTGCTTTATCGAAAAAGTTCTACAAACCATGAAAATGGATATAATGGAGCGGGAGAGGTAGTACAGTAGAAACGGCGTTTTTACTCACCTTTGTGCAGATAAATAGAATTAAATAAAGCCATCATTTAGCTGCCTTTTCTCCTGGATATCTCATATGTTTAACCTTGTTCATAAGTTGAAACCAGCATCGTCACCTAAAAGCAGACAAAAAAGAAAAAGGGGGCGTTATATGTACAGAAGTTTTGGCAATATTAGTTTTAGGCCTAAATATGCATCTCAAAATCCTTGATATTTCTTGACATCTGCATTTTATACTGACTAAATACTACAGTAAAGTAAAAGGTCACATCTGGCATAATCTGACATAATTAAGAGTATACGTATCACTAATTAATAGTAGGAAACGGTTGCATCATACATCCAGAGAGAGCACATGTTCTTAGCACCAATAAATACATTGATAAGATAACAAAAAACCAGAAGAGCATCGCATTACCTCAATAAACTGTTTATCAACTAAAATAGAAAAATAGCCAAAATAATTGAGCAACTAAACCATATAAACTGAACACATATGTAAAAGTAAGACATGATTGTCAGAGATGAAAATGAACCAACTATGCACTATATGTTGCACGCATGAAATATAAAACGCAGAGCAGCCCTTGTCCTGGAGCTTGTTGGGGCCGAAGAATCGCATCTCAGGTTCTCATGCATCTCCTCCAAGACTGCATCAGAGAGGAGCTTCATGAAGAGAGCAGAACAAATAGCATCGAATCGAGAAGGGGGAGGAGGGCACCTTGACGGGGTCCGAGCAGAGGAGCTGCAGCCGCACGAGAACGGTAGCAGTGGCTGCCCCTCCTCTTCTCCGGCGCGCGAGCAACTTGTGAGAGCGCGGATCCGGACGAACCGCGGCAGCCGTGGTGGATCTGGCCGCTGCCTGGCCTGCTGCTCGAGGAGGGGTGTGACGTGGACGGAGTGGCGGCTGCGGCGCGAGGGGAGGGAAGAGAGGAGAGAGCATGGGTAGAGAAGGGGAGAGGAAGAGCAGCGACATCCAGCGACGCGCAGCTGAGCTGCTCATCATCGGCAGGGGAGAGCGGCGATGAGGGTTACACACGGGCTAGGGTTAGGGAAGTGGGGAGCAAAGAAGAGGATGGGGAAGTGAGGAGAGGAGCAGAGAGGACGACGCGCTGGGTGCCCTATCGGCACCCCCACAAGGGATGCGAAAAGACGGGAATATCCCGGTGGGGGCAGAGTATTTACAGTTTGATGCAATTGGAATTTTATCAGACGGCCGAGGTTGATCGGGTAAATATCCGACGACCCACAGCGATTTGGATCGAGATCCGACGGCCTGTGTTGCGAGGAGATTTCGATCCGACGGCTGAAAATCCAAAGCGCCGAGGAGGCTCCATTTTGCTTCGGTCTCTAACAATGGCATGTATCAACAAGTATACGCAAGTCGGTACATGCATGCACATGGAGCCAACCCAAGGATTAGCTGGTGCATGTGCGTACGTGTGTACTTGACAGATATTGTCTTGCATCGCCTGTGCTTAAGAGAAATCATTCATATCTAAACTTCTGAAATTGGAAAGCACAAAAAGACATCAAACAAAAGACCCCTCACCAAAGAAAGTTCAAATCCAGGAAAAGTTCTGTGCAACATCAAGTTCACTTTTAGTATGCCTAAGGGACACATTTCCCCTTTAATAATTTATAAATAAAGAAGCAAATTAAACTACTCCATCTGAGACTAGATATGAGTAACAGTCTGGATTGTGTCAACTATGCCTGGTCAAATTTGAAATCGGGGCACGTCAATCCATGCATGAGTGCACCTAACACAACTATTATATGTAGCAGCCCCTGTTATGATCAAGTCAATCAGATATACTCCCTCCGTTCCTAAATATTTGTCTTTCTGGAGGTTTTAAATGGTGACTACATACGAAGCAAAATGAATGAATCTACACTCTAAAATATGTCTATATACATCCGTATGTGGTGACCATTTGAAATCTCTAGAAAAAACAAATATTTAGGAACGGAGGGAGTATATGTCATGCCTGGTCAAATTTCTCTCCAAGTGGTTGAGTACTTGCAGCAAGAAGCGACGACGATGACGACAACGACACGGCGATGGAGAGCAGGAACTTTTCATCTGATCTNTAACAGTCTGGATTGTGTCAACTATGCCTGGTCAAATTTGAAATCGGGGCACGTCAATCCATGCATGAGTGCACCTAACACAACTATTATATGTAGCAGCCCCTGTTATGATCAAGTCAATCAGATATACTCCCTCCGTTCCTAAATATTTGTCTTTCTGGAGGTTTTAAATGGTGACTACATACGAAGCAAAATGAATGAATCTACACTCTAAAATATGTCTATATACATCCGTATGTGGTGACCATTTGAAATCTCTAGAAAAAACAAATATTTAGGAACGGAGGGAGTATATGTCATGCCTGGTCAAATTTCTCTCCAAGTGGTTGAGTACTTGCAGCAAGAAGCGACGACGATGACGACAACGACACGGCGATGGAGAGCAGGAACTTTTCATCTGATCTTACAAGAGTGGTTACCATCTTCTTGCAAAGAGTTTTCATCACGCATGACCAGTTCAGTGCATAAATCTAACAATCTAGTCCTGGCTAAGGAAGGTTCATGACCAGTTTTGTCATGGATGATCAGGTCCATACATGTTACAACAATAGAAATGGCAGCCTTTTCTGGTTTACTCCAACGGGACGGAGAACGGGAAGCTACCTACAGCAAGGAGGAGGAGGAGGAGGAGCGGGCGCGCTGCTGGCGGGTGTAGTCCCAGATGGCGATGGCAGCGCTGACATGTACGTTGAGTGACCGGACGACGCCAAGCTGCGGGATCTCGACGCACACGTCCACCGCCTCCTGGATGATGTCCACCGGGATGCCCTCCTTCTCCCTGCCCAGCACCACCACCGTCTTGGCCGGGAACACAAACTCGTCCAGCGCCACGCTGTTGGCTGTCTGCTCCAGACCCACCACCGTGNCGGGAAGCTACCTACAGCAAGGAGGAGGAGGAGGAGGAGCGGGCGCGCTGCTGGCGGGTGTAGTCCCAGATGGCGATGGCAGCGCTGACATGTACGTTGAGTGACCGGACGACGCCAAGCTGCGGGATCTCGACGCACACGTCCACCGCCTCCTGGATGATGTCCACCGGGATGCCCTCCTTCTCCCTGCCCAGCACCACCACCGTCTTGGCCGGGAACACAAACTCGTCCAGCGCCACGCTGTTGGCTGTCTGCTCCAGACCCACCACCGTGTACCCCTCCGCCTGCTTCCTCTGCAAGAACGCCCTCACGCTCTCTGCCGGCACCTCTACCATCGGCGCCCACTTCTCCGCCGTCACGCTGATCAGCCGGAACTGCTTGTCCTGGACCACCCCCATGTTCCCCACCGCCAGCCCGCCCGCCCTGAATATCTCGCACGTCCGGGTCAGTCCCGCCAGGTTCGGGATCCGCTCCACCAGGGACGCCACCACGATCAAATCCTGCCGGCTCTGCCTCACAGTCTCTGCCGCCTCATTCCTTGATTCCACCACTAGGTTGAACGTGTCGTCGTCTTCCTCCATCTCAAAGAGCAGCCGTGAGATGTCGTTGTTCCCCATGACTGCGCCGTTACTGCTCGGTGCTTGCTCCGAGTCCCGGTGGGGTATGATCTTCTTCTGGAAATCTTGACTGGCNGGTTGAACGTGTCGTCGTCTTCCTCCATCTCAAAGAGCAGCCGTGAGATGTCGTTGTTCCCCATGACTGCGCCGTTACTGCTCGGTGCTTGCTCCGAGTCCCGGTGGGGTATGATCTTCTTCTGGAAATCTTGACTGGCTACTATCTTCTCTTCGGTGCCCTCCTCGTGTTTTCTCACCGCCAGGCCCTCATTCTTGATTGTTGCTGAATCCTTTATCATAGAATGCCTCAGCTCCTCCCTCACGTCCTGATGGTACATGCAGCTAAATAATTAGGGGGATGCACACTACCAGAAAAACTGGGGTTGCCGACGGCCAAATCTATGCCGACGGCCCCCGTCGGCATCTATGGACCTATGCCGACGGCCACGGAAAGGCCGTAGGCTTAGAAAAGCCGTCGGGATACATCCACCTATGCCGACGGGGCCGTCGGCATAAACAAGGCCGTCGGGACCGCCTGAGGTACGCCTACGGGGCCCGTCGGCATAGGGCAGGCCGTCGGCATATCCGTGGCCCACCTGCCCGGTCAGCGCTGACCATTTGACGACGTTGACCCTACGCCGACGGGCAGTAACGGCGGCCGTCGGCATATCAGTGGCAGAGGTATGCCTACGGCCAAGCCGTCGGCATAGGCCCCTCTGCCACGTCAGCGATCCGTGTGCCACGCCACGTCAACGATCCGTGGGAAAACCTCCGTGTGTGCACAGGTATGCCGACGGCCTGGCCGTCGGCATACGTGTATTTTACTTTATTTTTTTATTTTTATTTTTACTCTGTTTTTTTATTTTTACTTTAATTTAATTTTTGTTTTTGTATATGATAATTATGCCTTATCTAAAAAAACATACCCGATGGTATATCGATTGCCCCCCGTTACGAACATCGCTATCGCCGTGTCACGGAGGGGGGAAACGGTCGACGCGGAAGGAATTCTGGTTGGTGGGGGGATTCGGGGTGTAGCTATGTCACTGAAACATCGCACAGGTCCCGATGCATATGTGAAAGTGTTCATGCATGCGTACGCCCGTCTTGGGGCTCCGGGGGTGCCCCCCCCCTCACGGACGGCGCCGCCGCCGACACCCCGGAGACGCGTGCCGCCTCTTCGGACATGCCACCACACCACCCTGCATGTATGAGGGGCCGGTGCGACGCTCCGGTGCCATTGCTACCCCCCAGGGCCCCCGTCCCGCCTAACCCTGGAGCGGTTGACCACGAGATCTACCCCTTTGACTTCCCACGGACGGGCTTTGACCAGTGGGCCTATCCACCCGGCCATGTTAGGTCAGCCCATAGGGACACCCGGGAGCAACATCCGGNGCATGTATGAGGGGCCGGTGCGACGCTCCGGTGCCATTGCTACCCCCCAGGGCCCCCGTCCCGCCTAACCCTGGAGCGGTTGACCACGAGATCTACCCCTTTGACTTCCCACGGACGGGCTTTGACCAGTGGGCCTATCCACCCGGCCATGTTAGGTCAGCCCATAGGGACACCCGGGAGCAACATCCGGGCCAAACCCACAGCTACATCCACTCCGTGTAGACCCGACGCGTCCGTTTCCCCCCTCCAGGTGCCGGCGGCGGCGCCGTCTGTGAGGGGGGGGGGGGGACACCCCGGAGACGCGTGCCGGGCATTTGCAACCGCCCCAACACTTCCAGACTTGTGAGAGGCCGCCTACGCAAGATTTGACGGTATGCTAGCCCCCGGAGGCCGCCGGCCACAGTCGTAGACGCGCGGAGAGCAATCCGCGTAGAGGGAAGTGTTCAGATACTTCTCCATCACGAAAAATTATGAAAAATTACCATCGGTCCTATAGCGCATGTGCCCACGTCATGTAAAAAACTCATGATTTTATCGCGCTCCGAGTATTTAATAATATTCACGCCGCATCGTTTCCGCAGAACGTCTACTACCGTGTGTCATCGCCGTCCGTGAGGGGGGCCACACCCCGGAGACGCGTGTCGCCTCTTCGGACATGCCACCACACCACCCCGCATGTATGAGGGCCCGATGCGACGGTCCGGTGGCATTGCTACCCCCCAGGGCCCCCGTCCCGCCTAACCCTGGAGCGGTTGACCACACGATCTACCCCTTTGACTTCCCACGGACGGGCTTTAACCAGTCGGCCTATCCACCCGGTCATGTTAGGTCAGCCCATACGAACACTTTAGAGCAACATCCGGGCCACACCCACAGCAAGATCCCCTCCGTGTAGACCCGACGCGTCCGTTTCCCCCCTCCAGGTGCCGGCGACGGCGCCGTCCGTGTGAGGGGGCACACCCCGGAGACGTGTGCCGCCTCTTCGGACATGCCACCACACCACCCT
This sequence comes from Aegilops sharonensis, assembly GCA_904067115.1. Lineage (NCBI taxonomy): Eukaryota > Viridiplantae > Streptophyta > Magnoliopsida > Poales > Poaceae > Aegilops > Aegilops sharonensis. The sequence continues at coordinate 816,391,046 of LR880969.1, read as the reverse complement.
GCATGTATGAGGGGCCGGTGCGACGCTCCGGTGGCATTGCTACCCCCAGGGCCCCCGTCCCGCCTAATCCTGGAGCGNNNNCGGCGCCGTCCGTGTGAGGGGGCACACCCCGGAGACGTGTGCCGCCTCTTCGGACATGCCACCACACCACCCTGCATGTATGAGGGGCCGGTGCGACGCTCCGGTGGCATTGCTACCCCCAGGGCCCCCGTCCCGCCTAATCCTGGAGCGGTTGACCATGAGATCTACCCCTTTGACTTCCCACGGACGGGCTTTGACCAGTGGACCTCTCCACCCGGTCATGTTAGGTCAGCCAGTACGAACACTTTAGAGCAACATCCGGGCCAAACCCACAGCAAGATCCCCTCCGTGTAGACCCGACGCGTCCGTTTCCCCCCTCCAGGTGCCGGCGGCGGCGCCGTCCGTGAGGGGGGGCACACCCCAGAGACGCGTGCCGCCTCTTCGGACATGCCACCACACCACCCTGCATGTATGAGGGGCCGGTGCGACGCTCCGGTGGCATTGCTACCCCCCAGGGCCCCCGTCCTGCCGTGTAGACCTCACGGGCGTGGCTGCCGCCGTGTCCCAGAGGGGGGAAACGGCCACGTCGGGCCGACACGGAGGGTATCTTTGGGTGTTTTGGGCCGGAATGGTGTTGGGGGGTGCAGCACATGCCGTAACAAAAAAATAAAAAATAAAAAAATGCCGTAACAAAAAAAAATGCAAAGTATCTATGCCGACGGCTTAGCCGTCGGCATAGGAGCGCACATGTCCACGGATTGATGACGTGGCAAAGGGGCGGGCCTATGCCGACGGCCAGGCCGTCGGCATAGGGCCGACCTTATCCGCTTGCGGTTCGCCCCCACCACCCATTCACCATCCACATCTCCCCCTTCCTCCCCGACCCACACCCGCGCCGCCGCTCACCACCTCCGCCGCCCGCCCGCCGTGAGCACGCCACCTCCGGCCCCGAGCCTGCTGCCCCGCGCCGCACCAACCCCGGGCCGCCCCGCCCCGCGCCGAACCCGCCATCGCCCGCGCCTCCCCGTCTCCCCCACCCACCCGCGGTGCACCGCCGTCCTCCCCGCCCCGCGTCGCGCCGCCGCCTGGATCCGCCCACGCCGCCGTCGTCTCCGCTGTATTCGCCCGTCCCGGCCTCCCTCGAC
>LR880969.1:816371428-816382572 GCA_904067115.1 Aegilops sharonensis | reverse complement strand
TGCATGATTGTAGAAATTCTATCGAGTTCTTCCGGAGCACAGGGCTAGAGCGGACCAGATCGTGCTGCGCCAATGCAAGAAGAAGGCCCGCCAGATGCAGTACGAGGTGCGCTATGTGGCCATCTCGACATACTACCACGATGTTCTTGGTGTGAAGATGACCAAGGAAGAAGCGCGGAGGATGGGCATTACCTTGGAGAGGCACGAGTACTTGGCGGTAAGTATAAAAGATTTTTCATTATGCTTTCATTACCATGTGGTACATTTCACCGTTTCATGTTGACATGCCATTATGCTTTTATTATGTAGGTGTGTCCAAATTGGTGTTATGGAAAAGACGAGTCCTGGGCGGCATTGGTGGATCTTTGGTGTGATGGGGCTGGAGCCTGGGCGGCTATGAGAATAAAAAATAAGGCTAACCGAGGGAATGAGGGAGTACATGCTCAGGGAAACCGAAACCACTATCTCCACAAGGCAGTTAATGTATGACTAACCCCATTAAACATTCTTCTTCTTCTATTTACCATCACTTTCTTATGTATGACTAACATCTGCTTGGTGGTGCAGGAGGAGAAACTGAAGCGGCCGCTCTCAGACATGCAGGCGTGGGAGATCGCCCATACGCGGAAGGACCCCAAGCCGGGCGAGCCCAAGTACTACGGCAAGAAGACCGCGTGGAGGAAGGAGGCCTACTCCGCAGCGTATCTGAAGTTACATCCTGACACACCTGACCCCATTGCGGCGGATCTGGACGACAGGGCGGTGGTGAGCATGGGGCCCAAGGAGCACGGTCGGGAGGCGGTTCTCGATGCTGTGGTCACTCCGACTATCTCCTACACACAGCTTCGTCGGATCGACCCGAGCCTGAGCCAACGCATGAGCCAGCCAGTGTCCAGTTCACAGTCCCTCTTTCAGGAGCAACAATCTGTAAGTATTTTCCCTCTTATCTTCATTGCTCACTTTATTTTCCGCATCTAGTAGTTTTATGAGTTCCATCATGTCATACCGTAGGCCTACCTGGAGTACACACGCTAGGAGACCATGGCGTGGCATCAGAGGCTTCATGAACACCAAGTGCAGAGGGATCGCCAGCTGGAGCAGGCTTTTCAGGAAATGGCGGCCGACAGGTGTCCTCAGTTGCAGCCAGCACCATGCCCTCCAGCACAACCAGTGCTGCTGACCTTTGAGGAGTTTGTGGCACAGAACGCTGGCCCCTCGCCGGTTAGTTCATCCCCAATCTATTCACCCCAAGCATGTCATGCCTTTCAACACAGTCATATATCCCATTAATATGTCTTTTCAACATCCAGGGAACAGATGGATCTACCGTTGGCGGTGGTCTTCGCAGCACTCCGGAGACACGGAGCCCGACCACTCCGATCCACGGAGGCGGAGGTGGAGGCGGTATTGGCGGTAGCGCTGCCGCTAGCAGTGACGACCTGGGCTTCGGCGGTCTTGGCGGTGACGACCTCCGCGGTGCTCGACGTCCTGGCGCTTAAGCCTAGTGTGTGGTGATGATGCTTGAGATGACTTGTGTGTGGTGATGATCATTTAGAGACTTGTGTGTGGTGCTTTTCTATATGCTTATGCTTATGTTGGTTGTGATGATGATCATTTAGAGACTTGTGTGTGTGATGATGCTTATGCTTACGTTCTTTGATATGTGCTGCTGATATGTGTTGTTATATATGTGCTTTTATTTGAATTGAACTGATTTGAAAACAAACAGAAAAAAGAAAAAAAATCAGAAGCAAACTATGCCGACGGCTATGCCGTCGGCATAGGACTGGCGTGAGCTCCCAGTTGCTGACACGTGGCAGGTCTATGCCGACGGCCTGGCCGTCGGCTTAGTTCTGCCCCAGGAGTGCCCAGTTGCCGACACGTGGCATGTCTATGCCGACGGCCTGGCCGTCGGCATAGTTCTAAACTAAGGCGACGGCCAGGCCGTCGGCATAAGCAAGCCCCAGGAGCAACGGCTTCTCGCCACGTGGCACCTCTATGCCGACGGCTTGGCCGTCGGCATAGTTCTAAACTAAGCCGACGGCCAGGCCGTCGGCATAGATGTGCCACGTGGCGAGCCGCCGTTGCTCAGCAGTTGACGGCAACCGCCATTAGGCGATGGCGTTGCCGACGGCCAGTGCCGTCGGCATAGATGTACGGCCACCGTCGGGATAGGGTCTATGCCGACGGCCGTTCTATGCCGACGGTCATCCGGGCTACGCCGACGGATATGTTGCCGACGGCCCTATGCCAACGGGGGCCGTCGGCATAGGCCTGTCCCTACGGCTAGTCAGGGCCTGGCCGTCGGCATAGGGTGCGATTCCAGTAGTGGCAGTTTCAAGCAACACAAGAAGATACCTCCAGTTCAAAGTGCTTACATTCAAAAAGTTATTTACTCGCTCCAACACCGACACTGGAACACATTCAAAGCCAGACGACTGCATAAAAAAACAACATATTCAGAATTATAACAGAAATGCGGAAAGGTTCAGTGCTGCATAAAAAAACATAATAACATCACTAGAATCCTCCATGACTTTGACACGGTATAACCGTACTGGTTGTCGAGTAAGAAACAATGACAGCATATAGAAAACTTTAGACAACATTGCATAAGATGACAGTTTTAATTGCTTATATCACAAGCTTCTTACAAAGAAACAACTCAAATAATAATTGTTTTTTGGGACTCAGACATCTACAATGGTTTTTCTGGGCAACGATCAATCGAACTTACAAGAGTTTTCAACCAAAAGAAAGCTAAAACAAAACATCCAGGAAAAATGAAACAATCATCAACCAAAACAGCATGTTTCATAGCAAAGGAAACGTAAACTACTTCTCTCATGCACCAGCAAGACAAACCACAAGAATGATTCTAGGAAGCAAGTTTTGCACATTCAACTTGCACATTGCAACCTCTGAGCACACTACCATATAATTATATAATCATCTATTTGCTTATGCTTAAATTTTTGCATAAACTTCTCAATTTTGTTTTAATATGCCTAAGCGTTACTGCATCATCTGATGTATGGCTGAGTAGAAATTACGATCGCTTAGCCATCTCACCCAAGTCGTCACAATGCATGCAATGGTCATGAAAAGTCACCAACCATCACCATAGTTTATTAGATATCACATACTTGGTCATGGTGAGAACAGGTGTGCACGAGGTCAAAGAGCAGTTGAGAAAAGCCAAGTGATGTAAAGCAATCGTTTTCTACCTAGACAAAGTCATCTGCTTAGATTTGTCCACTCTCCATTCTTCTAATTTGCTACAGAATGCGTGCAACCAAGCTTTTCAAGCAGTGGCCACTAACATAATCAAACTATATGTTTGTCACCGGACTTGTCATGAACAATACTGTGCACAATATTTATTTATTTTTGAGAACCATGGGCACGCATTATGCCATGGAGGTGTTACATTCGTCGAGCATAATCTTTCCAATACTCGCAGGTACGTCTGCGATCGTCCTGAGGTCGCCAGTTCGTCGGGCAGTAGCTGCAACTTCGTGTGCCAGCAAATTCTTCTTGCGGGTGATCACACAACATTCCATGCTTGAGAACACCAAGGAGACCCTTTTGATTTCTCCGATCAGAGCATACCATGGGGATCTGCATGTTGTGTCCAGCAGAACGTCCCTTGCAACAGACGAGCAGTCCATTTCCAATACAAGGGGCCCATGGTACAGCTTCGCAAATTCTGAGAGTCCCATTACAGCAGCCGAGGCTTCCGCTTCTTCCACTGATTGGCATTGGTTCAGGCGCCGCCCGACAGCCACAAAAACCAGCCCCCTGTGGTCTCTGGCGACTGCGCCCCCCAACGTGTCTCCAGTCTCAGCGTCAAATGCCGCATCACAATTCAGTTTCACCGTACCCGGATTGGGTGCTTCCCACTGATTGGACACTAACGAGACTGGTTTGCAAGGATTGCTACAGAACAGGGATACTGTATTTTTATTGTTGTCCCGTGCTTCCTTCTGCATGGCCGTGTGCACATCCTCCTCGAGTCTAATCAGCTGTTGCACCGCTCCCTTCACCGTTTCTCTCCCATCCCCATGAACTATATTATTTCTTAGATGCCAAGCCTTCCAAAGTATTAGCAGAATCCGGCTTCTGATCATCTCTGGGTTCTTCAATAGAAGCATCTGCAGCCAATCTCTGCCTGTGAATCTGAACTCACACTCTTTCGGGATTTCCCATTTTGTCCTTAGAGCACAACGCAGGGCTTTGCTTTTGGTACATGTGATGACTGCATGGAACTCGTCCTCTCTCTCCATTCCACAGATGTCACACACATCTTCGTTAACAATTGTCCGTCTGAAAAGATTGTGCTTTGTGGCTAACGAATTAGTTGCCACTCGCCAGCCAAAAATCTTGACTTTCTCCGGCACGCGGGCTTTCCAGATCACATCCCAAATTTTCCTATCACAGGGATCACTTGCCGAGCTTGAGGGAAGTTTAGTTCCTTGTCTTTTCAGAGCGTCTGCCAATTTATACGCACTCTTCACCGTGAACACGCCAGTTTTCTCATAATGCCAGGCCACTTGGTCCTCCATACCAATAGAGGGTAGGCGAATTCTGCATATCTCATCGGCATCAAACGAGTGGAAGATTTGCCTTACTAGCACCGTATTCAATGTATTTGTGTCTGAATCTATAAGCTGGTTGACCCACCTTAACCTCGACCGTCTTGTGAATTCTGCCGTCTTGAGCCCTTCTTTGCGTGGAATCCATTGGTCCCTCGTGATTTGTATTTTCCTTCCATTCCCCACGCGCCAAATTAAGCCCTGCTTGAGTAGTTCCAAACCACATTCTATGCCTCTCCAAGCAGGGGACGCGTCCGACGAGAAGACCGTATCCAGAAGGTCTACCTTGGGGTAATATTTTGATTTTAAAACTCTAGCGCATAGACTCTCCGAATACTGGATCAACCTCCATCCTTGGCGTGGTAATAATGCTTGGTTAAACAAGTGCATATTGCGAAATCCTATTCCTCCATCTCTCTTCGGTTTTATCATGCTCTCCCATGCCATCCAGTGTACCTTCCTTTGCTCATCTTTATCTCCCCACCAAAAATCCCTAATAACCTTCTCATAATTGTCACAGAAGCTTTGGTTTAGTTTAAACACACCCATGGTGAAGGTTGGGAGGGCCTGCAACAGATTTCACATGCACCTCCTTAGCCGCTTGGGACATGTATCTTTCATTCCACACATTGCATCTCTTGCCAAACCTGTCCATAATAGGCTGGAATTTCTCATTTTTCATTCTACCTTCTGGCGTAGGGAGCCCCAAATACTTACTCTGGAATGAGGTTGAGACTACTCCCAAAGTCCTCATGATTCCGTCCCTGACATTGGCCTGGCTAGCTTCACTAAAGAGAAGGGAGCATTTATCTTGACTTAGGAGCTGCCCCGTACTTCTCTGGAACACTTCCAACACCTCTCGGACTTTCACAGCTTGGTCCATGTTTGCTTTAAAGAACAGCAAGCTATCATCAGCGAAGAGCAGATTTGAGATCCTGGGGCTTCCCCTAGCAATCTTTATGGGTGTCAATGAGCCGCTCATCACCTCTCTATTTAGAAGAGTGGATAAACCGTCATCCACAAACAGAAACAAATACGGGCTTAGTGGGTCACCTTGTCGTAGGCCTCTGGATGGTGAAAACATTTGCAGGAGTTCTCCATTGCATTTGACAGAGAACCGAACTGATTTTACGCACGTCATCACCCAATTAATCCACTTTGGATCAAAACCTATTTTTTGTAGAGTACACTCCAAGAAATTCCAGTCAACTCGATCATAGGCTTTGGCCAAGTCCAGCTTGTACGCACAAAAATTGTCCCTCTGATTCTTACTGTGTTGTATTTTGTGGAAACATTCAAACGCAATGACGCATTGTCCGTTATCATGCGCCTTGGAATAAATGCGCTTTGGGTTTCTGAAATGATATCATCAAGGAATGGGCATAAGCGGTTGACCAAATTTTTTGAGATCACCTTGTATATCACGTTGCACAAGCTAATGGGCCGGTAATCCTTAATGCTCAAGGGATTATTACTTTTCGGGATAAGAACAATGGTGGTGTCGTTCACTCCTTCAGGCATGATCCCATCATCAAAAAAATTCTTCACTCCCTTCACCACATCCGCTTTCGAAACCCCCCAGTTCCTTTGATAGAAACGCGGGGGGAATCCGTCTGGCCCCGGTGCTTTAAGCGGCCCGATTTGGAATAAAGCATCGCCCATCTCCTCATTGGTAACTGGTTTGGTAAGCGCCATGTTTCATGTTCTCATCTACTTTATTTGGAATTATTTGGATCAGATCTGGGGCCGCCACCCCTTCATCACGCTTGTACAGGTTCTTGAAAAAATTATTTATTTCCTCCTGTATATCCTTCTCGCTTTCTGCCCAACTCCCATCCTCCTTTTTAATTTTTAGGATTTTGTTTTTCTTCCTACGCCAATTTGCTTTCCGATGGAAAAACTCAGTATTTATGTCGCCTTCACGCAGCCATGTAATACGTGACCTTTGTCTCCACGTAATCTCCTCTCTGAGTAGCCACTCATCCATCTCTGCTTCAATTTCCTTGATCTTATTTTCAGTCACACGAGAGGTTGGTTGGGCTCTTAGCATTTTCAAACCATCCCTCAAGCTTTTCAGTTTATCTTGGACTGAGCAGAATTCCTTCTGAGCCCAAGTACTCAGGATGTCCTGCATGTTCGTTAGTTTCTTAGAGATATCCTCTAGTGACGAGCTAGCCCCTCCTTCACTCCAAGATTTGCTGATTACCTCACCCAGCATAGTGTTCCTCTCCCACATAGCTTCGTATTTAAAACTTCTCTTAACTGGCCGCCATTCTTTCCTATTACCCAGCCGCAGCAAGAGAGGCACATGATCTGAACTAGAAGAGAAAATGTGCTCCACAGAAGCATTAGCGAAGACCTTACTCCATTCCGGGGTTGCAACCCCTCTGTCCAACCTTGCCTTCACATTTTTGTGCCCCTTCTGCTTGTTATCATATGTCCATGGTGTTCCTTTGTACCCTAGGTCATGCAGATTACAATCAGCCAAAACTTGTCTGAAATCAGCCATATTACTCTCTGATCTCTTAGATCTAGAGAAGTGTTCGCTCTGCCACATAGTTTCGTTAAGATCACCTATCACCAACCAAGGTTCTGTAGCATTTTTTCTAATCCTTCGCAGCAAATTCCACATGTTATACCTCTCATGAGATTTTGGTTCCCCATACACGAAAGTAGCTCTCCATTGCTCATGACAATATATGGCATGCGATAAAAAGAACATACATGTACATATACATTTATAGACGTGTGTTAGCAACTTAACCTAAATATGATTAAAAAACATGGTTGGAGATATAATGGAATATCTTACCATCCTCCAAGAAAAAATAAACAGCAAAACTATGCAATATGAGTCACTAGTGATATAAAAAAATATTAGGTTGCAAGTTGACGCGGCAGTTAACGGATTGTGTCAATGAGGAAGAAACAATGATGATAGAGAGCAGAAACAATTCATGCGATCTTAGTAAGAGTAGTTAACGTCGTCTCGCTAAGAGTTTGATCATGACAATCTAGTTCATAAATCTAGCGATCTAGTCGGCCTTTCTGACTGGGCTCATGACACACCCCACCTGCATCTTTTGATAGAGTAAACAGTACATCCAATGACTAGGCCGGATGGCCACTCGTAAACTAATTATTTTCTTTGAGATGCGTGTTGGTAGTTTTGATACAGAAAATATGTATCCATCAGACAAATAAAAAGCATCCAGAAAGAAGAAGATAGGCCCCAATATCATTCTCGCGGATGACACGCTCTCTCTACGCCGGCCCTAGACCAACACATCTCGGACTCCCTGGTAACCATCGATCGACACCACGCCAAGCAAAGCCCCGGGCGATGGTATGTGGCAGTGGAATGTCCCTTCTCTCCGCTCCACTCCCTGGTCTCTGTGGGCTAACCCTATCACCTGACACGACCACCGCTGCTATCCCCAGCCTCCGGACATGGGCCACTGACCTGAGATTTCTTGGCATGTCTAGTGGGGTCATGGTTCACTTGGTTCGTGCATGGATCGGGGAACTCTGCCTGGAGCCGGTGCTCTCCCAGATCAGGCAGTAACGTGGCCGTTGACCAACGAGGGGTGATTGCAGTCATATAGGATGTGGCTTTCCATCGCCTCTCATTGGTGAGGTTCCATCGCAGGTGAGGTCCAATCTGCCCCCACCCGGAATGATTAGGTGGGTTCATCGATGGTCTTAGGCCCGACCGGATCTGGACATGGTCGTGGACTTTGGCCAGGCCGAGCCTCACTAGGGTTTGATGACTTTCTCCCATGACCTCTTAGCAACAGCTTGGTAGCGGGGCGTGGGCTTGGGGTGTCGTACGTTGACGTTATGCCCCTGGATGGCAGGCTAGACGTCCGGCAAGGGTACGGGACGCTGCAAGCACAAGTTTGGTGCCTGAACGCTGGTTGAGGCGATGTCTTGGTAGTCACGTCCCTCCTAGGGTCATCGCCATTGTTCTCCGGCCCTCCCAGCTCGGGGTGAAAACCCTTGTCCGCCCCAATGGATGCAATGGTGGCGGTGCATTGCTTCATGACCCTCTTGGGTTCCTCATCGGTGAGTGTAGTTGTCTTTCAGTCAAGGTGGCATTTTCAGAATGGTACGGTGATTCAATCGACCCTACCTGAAATCTGGTGACGCACCATATTGCTTGCACCTATCTTGTACACGCAACAATGTCCTCCTTTCATCATGTTTGCTCGCTCTGGTACGGTCAACACTCCTTGGTTTAGGTAGAGGGCCCTCGCTAACAGAAGTTAGATGGTCTCGATGCGACGAAGTCCGGTGTATTCTTCCAGGTCGCGTGTGGTTGATTGTCGTCGTCGGTCCTGGTTGAGTCTTCAGGTGGTCCACCCTCTCTTGTGCTTCCTCTCGGAGACATGCTGGAGGCGTCAAGTTAGGCACTCTCGGTGCTTGTTAGCGTGTTTGGCTTGGTTTGTCATGCTTTCTTTAATCATCTTGTATGACGATTTCTTGAACACCATGTGTTGTTTAGCCAAGCATCCGAATTCCGTTTTGTGATAAAATGCTTCTATATTAGGCTTGTTAAAAAGAAATAACACAAATACTATTCATTTTTGGGCGGTTTAGGTAATAATTGTTTCTTTTGTATATTTCAGCATGTTTCCATTAAAAAACCGTCAATTGAACTTACAATAGTTTTAACCAAAAGAAAGCTAAAATATTACATGCGGGAACCGTAAATTTCTTATTGCATACGCCAGAAAGCGAGAGAGCAGAGCAACGACTCTAGGAAGCAATTTTTTCACATACAACTTTCACATTTAAATCCTGAGCACAATCGGGCTCCAACCAACGCATACTTCGCCTGTATTGCAAGATAACCCTAGGTGTTCAACCCTAGCATCAAACATATGCTGGATTACCAGATAATCGTGTATTGTTTCTCTTTTTTAACCTAATCATATATTATTTTGGAACACGGGGAAAAGAACCGAAAATATTTATGAGAAATACGACACATTAGAACCAAGAAAACATATGAGATCATATATGTGTGATAAAAAATGATATTGTCAATTATTCAGAAGGTATAAATACATTCACTCATTACAGACACACAATGGAATGACGTATGCTCCATTTATTTTATAGAATAGGATGCATATCTAGAATCTCGAACATGTCCATAATTTAGGCACCGGTCTTCCGTGTAATCAGCCAACATTTCACTTAGTTGTGGTTGTTCTCCCAGAACTGAGCCTGGAGCCAGTCTATCGTATTCTTTTCCACCTGAAACGCCTTGGCAAGAACATCATCGGATATTGGTGGGTCAGACCCAAACACCGCATTGGCAATTGTGATAGCCCCTGGGTTCTGGCTGCTGAGCGCGGCAATTGCAACGGCGGGCTGGTGGGGGTTAGGGTTGAATTGGAAGTGGATGAGCCCCACGGGGAAGACAAACACATCACCTTTGTTGAGCACCTTTGAGAAGAACTTGTTTCTGGCTGGGGCGGGCAGGTTGGATGTGACAAAGCCAACGTACAGTGTTCCCTCGAGCACCGTGAGGATCTCAGTGGCGCGGGGGTGCGTATGTGGAGGGTTCTGGCCTAAGGGAGCATAGTCGATGCGCGCGATTGAGATGCCGAGGGTGTTGAGTCCAGCAATCTGCATGACATTGATCAAGGTGACGTTGGATCCAACCTTGTTGGTCACCCTAGGCTTATCGAGGGCGGCTGCCTTGAAGAAGTCATCAGCGTTGACCTCCATCGGGTTCTTGCACACAAACCCATTGACACGTACTGGTGCATAGAAGAGATTTATAATGTAAGCCTAGGTCTTACAAAGTAGTTTGAACATGCATATAATTTTCAGAAATTCATTTCAACATAAGTATTTGGTGGTAGCAGGACGGGAAAGCAGGAAGTAAGCAGTACCTGGTGAATGCATGTCGGCGACACAAAAGTCCTGGAGAGGGCCAGGGTCGGAGGCAACGGCCTGCCATGAGACCAAGGCAAGAAGAGCGGCGAGGAGAAGGAAGGAAGGGGAGGATGCCATGTGATTTGAGCTTCCTTCGCTCTTCTTTTCTCTTGTTTTCGTGTGTGTGAGTGATTGTTTGAGTTTGCAGGGGAAGCATGTGTTTATATTGGCGCAACGAGCAGTGTGAACCTGTGGGCAATGGACATAGTCAAGAGGAAAGGAGTAACCCATAGAAATGGTATCTGGCTGGTGACTACTAGGTTATTTTGCATAAACTTTTGATCCTAAGTGCATCATCAAGTTCTGTGCATCATCAAGTTCACTTTTAGTATGCCTAAGGGATACATTTCCCCTTTAATAATTTATAAATAAAGAAGCAAATTAAACTACTCCATCTGAGACTAGATATGAGTGACAGTCTGGACTGTGTCAACTATGCCTGGTCAAATTTGAAATCGTAGCACGTCAATACATGCATGAGTGCACCTAACACGACTATTATATGTAGCAGCCCCTGTTATGATCAAGTCAATCAGATATATATCATGCCTGGTCAAATTTCTCTCCAAGTGGTTGAGTACTTGCAGCAAGAAGCGATGA
>LR880969.1:816298654-816315901 GCA_904067115.1 Aegilops sharonensis | reverse complement strand
CCATTGACAAATTACATAAGGATGTAATCTAATCTTTGTTACAGAACAGAATGAGGCCAAGCTGGGGAACAGGTGAAATTGAGGTGATGAAATTTGCTGACCACCACTTCTGTTACAAAGCATTCTGGTGTTCTCCTGATTCCCTCTAGCACAGGCCAGGCTTTGCAGTCGTTAGGTTTCATTTAGCCATTCATAAAATATATAACAAGAATCATATGAGCAGAAAGCTTTCCAGCGAAAAATAACTAAAAGCATGCCTAAATATTATACACAGGTCACGTTTAGCAAAACAGTGCTACTTAAGCAGAACAGGCAACGAAAAGACACACAGCAGCAGCAGCAGCAGCAGCAGCAAGTAGGCATTTATTTCTGCTAGCCCTTCATTCAATTAAAGAACAAGAATGTACTATCAGGGCCTCATCTGCAGTTTTCAGTAGGGGGGAAAGGAACAAGAAGAATGCATCAAGTAAAAATACAGTGACGTAATGCAGAGCGTATGTCAGAACTGACCCATTTCAAAGGGCCTGGTCCTTTTTCATTTGTCTGGTGCATTTCCAAATTGGGAAAGATAGATGGGTGCAATATTGCGGACAGTAGTGCAGCAATTGGTGCCACCCTGCGTTTATTGCAGCTAAGGTGCAAGACCCAGGAAGACTTTACCAATTGCATCATCATCTGCAGCAAATAAACATGGGTTATCAATGCCATAAAAACAAGCAGAAGTTGCCGAAAGAAAACTTGCCCCATACATCCAAAATTCTATGGCGTTTCATATTTTAAAACTCGAGCTGTCAAACAGTCCGACTTCCTAACTTTGACTGTTGATATGTTGAAAACTACTAAGATTGTTCATGCAAATATAGTACCACTGGGTGTGACGCCTAAAGCCAACCCAAAAAAAGAAACATGTGGATACCTTCTAGTGTAAGCAGCAAGGGTTTAGACATTAAAAGCTATAGTTGCACACAAAAAAGAAAAGGCACCACGAATAGTACCTCATAACTGATGCCCAGAGAGGATAAATTTTGGTGGCTCCTATTTAAGTGTATAAGCCCCAAAACAGACCTCACACATCTAAGGATGGATACAACAGAATTCTCGCCAGCATTTTCAAGACTGCAAAGATTAAAAATAAATAAGTGAGATAGAAGTAAAAAAGAATCATAAATAAGTACCTCAGAAAATAAGTTGCGGTATCTACAGAAAACAAGATAAAAAGAAACAAAGCAAAATATAACCATGTTCAGACTTTAAACATAACACCAGTATCTATTAGAAAAAGGCCAATTGAATGCTATTATGCACTCCTTTAGTTAACTTGGGTACTGAATAAGTAAAGAAATGCTATAAATATTCACGAACTTAGACTCCCACAGGCAATACTCCCACGATTTGTTTACCAACTATACATAAAGAATAAAGAAGCTGCAAAGGAATGTTATACTCGCCTTTCAGTAATATCAAGAAAGATGGACTGGAGGGTTGAATCTGAATAAAAGGAGCCTAATGTCTTCATCTGAGATTCATTCTCATCACAGCAGCTAGAAATGGATAAAAGGGAGTCTACACAAAGCCACTAAATCAAAATCAATAATTAGGAGTTGTTTGACTAATGTAGTTTCTACAGAACTGAACCATGCACATTACAAAGGGAAGCAAGAGCTATTCTCACCTTCCAACACATTAAAACAGCTCGTCTGCTTCGTGTTAGGACTCCATTTGTAAGGAGATTGTTTATATTACCAAGAAAATTGGTCGCCAGAAAATCCAATGATAATATGATGGTTTGGTTTGTTTGCTTTGTTTCCACAAAATCCAGAAACTGAGAAATGGGGGCAGTAGATAGAGCTGCTAGAACATAAGCTAGAGCTTCATAAGCTGCCAAGTGAAGTTCAGCTCCAGTCTTGTCAAGGAGAAAAGCATTAATCGGGCATAAAAACTTGCATAGAGAAACTGCAAGCCACTGAGGAATAAATATTAAGCCAAACATTAAAAAACAACCAACCTCAGTGGCATAAGTACAATGCTGGATCACTTCCCAACAGAATTCCCAAAGGAATAAAAATGCTGAATGGAAAGAAACATCAGAGGTGTAGTGGTTACACCATGAAACAACAGAACTAACGCACCTCATAGACCAAATCTGTGAAATGTTACAATAGAAGTTAGCAAAGTTATATGATTAAATGGTAGGCACTTTAAAGCGAACGTAAGTGTGGTACCCTGACCCTCTAACAGGAGATCTAGCCAACCCTATATTACTTTTTCCAGAATACAGGCGGGGGATATCAACAGTCATAATATTATTGCATGGTTCATCAGAGAAGATTAACACAATTTCTAATCAAATCAACTATTGAAGAATATACACACCACAGTTGCAACTTGCAAGAGTTAAGTTTGATGACATTAGCATGGTTCAAAAGAACAGTACAAGAAAAATGTGTGTTTGATAAGCACAGCGACATGGCTAAACGGGACCTTTTACAAGCAATAAATATAACCCACCAGATAGCTAAACGCTATAATCTCAACTAAAATTATTAGGAAGGGACATACACACTGCAACACTGAAGAGGTTATAGAAGTAGCTAAACGACGCTGACTTGGACCTCCAAGCTTTCCTTTAATAGAACATGGTAAATCCATGTTGTCTGTATTTTTTAACCAGAAAACTGAGCAAGATTGCTTGCTGAAGGCCACCATATTTTCCTACAGTAAGACACATGAAAGATAATATAAATAAAGGCCATTATAGAAAGAGTCAGCAGTTACATTTTATAGAAAAACAGGTTACCAGAACTGAAAGCAATGATTTTTCAAACATCTGAGTGAGAGCACGGTGCTCTAATCCATTTGTCGTATCTGAACCTCCACCGGCGATGGCGTTATTTTGGTGAACAAGCTTTTTCTGTCTCACTTCAAGCTCCTCGATCAAGCATATAATGATGATAAAAAACTTCACGTCAGCACATTTTCTCGTTGAAGAATGTTCAGAAAGCTTGTTACCACATTTCTCCAGGAACTGCAAAAAAAAGGGAACAAAAGTTAATTTCAATTACATAAGAGGAAAAACATAACCTCAATGCAGATGTAAGTATCATGGGCTACTGATAGGCGACAGACCAGACCAGCTATACATTCAGCTTCCAGAAATGACATAGTACAGATACCCAAAAAGAACCTATTTGCTCCATAGCAATGTATGCTTTCTAGAGACATAAAAGCAGGCGACAAGCCAAATATACCGTAAATATTTGCTTGAAATGATGTTCCTCTGAGGTTACAAGAAGAAGGGTCCTAGCCCACCTCCGTGCTTCAGCTTCCCATGCGCCCACATCCTCGTCATCATATAAATACGACCCCTCTATGCCTGTGTGCTTCATGAAGGTGATTGGGAAATCAATAAGCTCATCCAACAAAGTGTTCCTCTCAGAACATTCTTTTTTCTGAAGAAGCCATCTCTGGACTGTACCCCTCAGTGATCCTACAATTAAAATATGATGTGAAACAAAGAATAAGATGATAACAGAAGCAAATATAACTGTTTAGTTATCCTCAACGGATTATAATTTCAAAGCAGATGCTGCAGACAAACATTTTGCCGTTTCTGTATGTACCTACCAGTAGAATCAGTACACTCTCGAGGTATTGTAGAAATGAAATTAAAAAGCTGATTGAGTGGAATTTCAGCTGCACTTGTCAACGATGCTACGGCTTTGATAACCTGTTCACAAACTGCATTTGACTTCAAGTTAACAATTTGATAATGCATTACTTAACACTACTTCCAAATTTCTTCCAGTAGAAAGATGTCCAACCTTTTAGGCGATACTTTGGATTAAAGTGGTGTTTACTCCTCTCACTAAGAATCCATAAGGCATCTAAAAGATCTGCAGTATTGACTGCTATAGATGTATCTCCATTGCATTTTGCCAATTCGTTGACAGCAGACCCACATGGTAAGTCATGTGTATCTGACTGACAAGCGCATGACGCAATACAGAATGCAAGAGTCATTAATCCTGGTCGGCCAAATGAATCTTGTTTAGCAGCAGATGCCAGACTCCAAACCAGATGTAAACGCTCACTGACAAATAAAAGAAAGAGAAAAATAAGGTTTCAGAAGGACACCACCAGAAGCCAGCGAAACTATTGAAAACAAACTAGACTAAAGTTATGTGTAGCATTTGGTCACACAATAACACAGATAGTCCTATTTGAAATAGTAACGAGTTCAGATAGGTCAAAATATGATTCAACATATGTGAATCCTTGCAGATGTAGCATTTAAGCATAAGCTCTATCTGGTTATGTTGCCCGAACTATATACTGCACATATGTATATTGCGGACACAGTAACCTTTCAACCAAAAAAATACACAATACTGCAAAAGTCAAAGTTTAATACTTCCTCCGTCCCAAAATAA
Source organism: Aegilops sharonensis (assembly GCA_904067115.1). Taxonomy (NCBI): domain Eukaryota; kingdom Viridiplantae; phylum Streptophyta; class Magnoliopsida; order Poales; family Poaceae; genus Aegilops; species Aegilops sharonensis. Next base: position 816,311,471 of record LR880969.1, on the reverse strand, counting down.
GTGTCTCAACTTTAGTACAACTTTGGGACGGAAGGAATACTCATTATGATACATGTTGGCACCCTTTAATTAATGTAATAGTTAAAATATAACAGAAAGTGTTGCACAAGTAAACTCATTTACAGAGTCCAAATTATCATCTCTCTACAATAAGAGAAAGTGCGACAAATCCTGAAACAGGCACAAAAGGCAGTAGTTATCCGAGAAGTAGTACCGTATCGTCAATTTCCGGGCATAATTGCTGAAAAACCTCTCTGCACCTTTTATGGCTTCTGAATTATAGACACCACCAACACCTACAAATAATTTAAGCAGACAGCTCAGCTCAGCATGAATGATCTGTTGAACAGTGTGCCATAAGAAAGCAAATATGCCATAAACAAAAAAAAACTGATAAGCATCATGGATCACTAAACAAGGGCATGTGGGATGTATTGCAATGCAAACGGTGAAATGTAAAATAATTTCCCAAGGACAAAATCATAACTAAGAACAGAGGAACTAATCACGTGCAACCAAGTTACCCAAAATGCTAACAAAATTTCAATCCAAATCTGCTGCAAAGGAAAACATAAACAAAGAAATGCTTCTTCAATGATTTTATCTATTTCGTTCAAAAATGGTACTTCTGTATCTAAGGAGGTCCCTGAAAATTTACCAAGAAGAAGTAAACAGCACTGTAAAGTGCAAAGTAAAGCACATATTTGAATTCAACAGAATAACTATTGAATGAAGTGAAAAACAAGATGAACTAACCAAAATCCTTATGATGAACTACATCGTTCAAACCACGTATGAGAGGGCCAAGAACAAAGCCTCTAGGGACCATTTGGGCATAACCTTTGTAACGTTCCCATTCAATATCCAAAAAGGATTGCATTACCAGGCACCGCACTGCAAAGGGCATTCATAAAAGCAGATTAAGCAACATTCTAAACATATATGCCATGTACATATCAGTACTGACCTTGAGGATTATCCTGAGTAAACCCACGCTCCCACAGTACCGTCATCCAGTTGAAAATTCCTTCCACGGATTCCATCTGAGCATGAAAGGCTCTGTATGATGTGTGATTCAAGTAGTCACCCTGTGGGGTAGACTCAAACAATAACAGTACCTGGGCATTATTTTTAAACATGTTAGGCAGTTGAAGCAAAGAAGTGTGTAGTAATTGATTAATCTATTGTCGTGTTGTCACTAGAACTGAGTGAATATTTAGCAACCTAAGATTTAAAAGATACTAAACTATGTATCGCAGGCAATTAACATGTCTTGCTGTGAATAGTTTGATAAGAGACATATGCAGAAAGGAACTAACCTGGTGTGTCCAGGCTGCCTCAACTAAATGTGTCCCAAACTCCTGGAGCATCTCATAGAGTAACAGAAAGACCTTCCATCGGTCTTGACCACTTGAACAGTGTTCATCTGATTGCTTGATTTCTTCAACACCTAGGGACTTGGCCTCTTTGTTAGCCCACCTTTCTTTTTTTGTCACAGCGGCATTTGATTTGTCTTGACCAGGCAAAGCAGCTGGGCTCCTGCCAGAGCATCGCTGGCTCCCATCATTTCCAAAAGAAAATATGCTTAGCGATGTTTTCAAGACGTAAAAGGCCTGCTTCCTTACTGAAGAATCCTTGTCAACCTGGTGTGTAGGGAAAATCAAGTGTGTTACCCCCCATGTGAAACTTGACAGCGTAGACCCAAATTTTGGTACAAATAGCAGAGTAATTAACTAAATGGCTTACCAGCCCCCTGCGCAGTTCATCCCAGAATTCAGTGACATTCCTAAGATCAAAGTTCTGGACCTCATCAGCAGTTCCTAGGATAGCACCCTGACGTCCCGACTTCAACACGGAGAAGTACAGAGAGAGTATATCATACGCATCCAACCGCTCAGGGCGGCCAAGAGAGAACAGAGAGACACAGGAGTTCCAAATGGACTCCAAGAAACCGGACCTGTATGCCAGAGAAAGATTTAACTTGAGCAAAACAATTTAAATTATTATGTTCCAACAGCTCAGGAAAGAAGGCCAACCTAGATAGCTCAAGCTGGACCGCACCAAACTCGACGGTGACGCAAGAAACATCTGCTAGTGAAGCCAGCACAGGCTGCAGGAGGACCCGGGTGGCGCAAGACCGATACTCTTGGCCGAGGTCAAACATCTTGAGCACCAGCCTGGACAGGTCCCAGGTCAAATTCTGCACCAATGCATCCAGCAAAGCGTCGGCACCCTCCTGACAGGCCTCCCTTCTCCTCTTCAGCGCGTCTCCGAGCAACGACGCCAGGAGCGCGGTGGCCCTGGAGAGCGGCAGCAGCCCTGCCTCCCCTGACAGCCCATCATCATTGGCGGTGGCGGCGGCAGCGTCCCAGTGGTAGCGGTACACGATGGAGTCGTCGCCATCATACTGGTGGGTGGTGGGCAGAGCCATTGCGGCAGCGCAGGACCGGACGCAGAAGGGCAGGACGGTGGCTCCGAGCAGGTCCCAGGACCGGGCGCGGGAGACGGCGTCGCACATGAGCGCGGCCGCCTGCTGCTGGAGCCGGCCGGGCTGGGCGTCCTCCCGGCGGAGGAGCGGCAGGAAGACCCCCCAGAGCAGCGCGCGCAGGGCGGCCCCGGGGTCGCCGCCGACGCGGGGGAGCAGATGGCACAGCGCGGCGGCGTGGGAGAGGGCGGCGGCATGGCCGTGGCCGCCGTCGCCCTGCGCCTGCAAGGAAGACGGGGAAGAGGGCTGAGCGGAAGCTTGCGGGGACGGAAGGCAGAGACGCTGGGGGAAGTGGGCGGTACCTTGGGGAAGGAGCCGAGGAGGGAGCGGAAGAGCTCGGAGGGCGAGGCGGGGGGGGAGGAGGAGGCGAGCACGCAGTCGACGACGGCGGCGACGGCCTCCGGCGGGACGGCGCGGAAGCAGCTCTCGAGGGCGGCGAGCGCCATGGCTGGTGGGGTGGGTGGTGGCGGCGCCGGCCGGAGGGAAGGGAGAAACCAAACCAAAACGGTGGTTTTGGAGAGTTTGGGCCGGGCCGGGGAAATTGGCTGCTCTCTCTACTGCCTGCCGTGCTGCTTCCGGTCACAAACACTTCTTTCCCTAAATTTACCTCGAAAAAAAAATTATTTCCTTAAATTTGCTAAAAAGGAAACTCCTTTCTCTAAAAAAGAAGGGTTTTTATCATCTATGCCCCACTACTCGATTTTGCCACTAGAACTTACAACTCCTCAAAAGTGCCATTGTTTGGTGAGATGGTTGCTTAAAAATGGAGTAATTGACAAAAAACTACCACATTTCACGTATCCGTCCCACAGAACTACCACATTTTAAAAACTGACCAAAAACTCCAGATTAGTGCTAATTTCGTGACAAAAAACTACCAGGTCAAGTTGATGACCGTTTTTATGATTTTAAACCTGTTTATGACATGTGGGACCGGCAGCAAAGTCGACTCTGATTATTTTGACCGTGAAGTTAACCGTTATGACAAATGGGACCCACACGTCATCATCAACCTTCTTCTTCCCCCTCCTTCTCTGTTTGACATTTCAACAAACACTTATGTTGCATCGGGCAGCACCACCGTGCCGACGCGTCGACGCCTCGCCGTCGTCGACCTGCCGGACGGCGACGCCGCCTCAGCCACCGCCGTGGCCCGACTCGCCGCAGCCAACTCTTCCATCGCCTTCCGCCTCCTCCTGGTCCCTCCTAGCCCGGACCCCGCCGCGCACCCGGTCAGGCGCGCCCACGACATGCTCCGCCTCGCCAACCCCGCGCTCCGGGCCTTCCTGCGCACATTGCCGACCCCCGCCGACGCGCTCCTGCTCGACATGTTCTGCGTCGACGCGCTCGACGTCGCCGCCGAGATCTCCCTCCCCGCCTACTTCTTCTTCGCCTCCGCCGCCAGCGACCTCGCCGTCTTCCTCAACTTGATGTACCTCTACCCCGGCCTGCCGTCCTTCAGGGACTTGGGCGACGCGCTCGTGCGCTGCCCCGGCGTGCCGCCGATCCGTGCGGTGGACATGCTGGTCACGGTGCAAGACAAGGAGAGCGACCTCACCAAGGTCCGGCTGCACCAGTTCAAGCGCATCGCAGAGGGGAGGGGCATGCTGGTCAACAGCTTCGATTGGCTGGAGCATGCGGCCCTGAAAGCGCTCGCCGACGGCCCCGACTGGCCGACGCCGAGGGTCTACTGCATCGGGCCATTGGTGAACGACGGCGACGCGGGCGCAGGCGGCGAGAAGCGGCACGAGTGCCTCGCGTGGCTCGACGCGCAGCCGGAGAAGAGCGTCGTGTTCCTCTGCTTCGGCAGCAAGGGCGCCTTCTCGGCGGCGCAGCTGAAGGAGATCGCTCGCGGTGGGCGGTGTGGAGCCCGCCTGTCCTCTGCTGCTGGTAAAGTGTTCGAGGAAATGCCAACAAGAAGTAGAAGAGGAGGAAGAAGAAGGTTGGTGCTGACGTGTGGGCCGTTAGCCGTTAGCGCGGCAGCCGTCCCGACAGGTGGGCCAGCTCCGTCAAAAAGGGGTTTAAAACGGTTAAAACGGCCATCAACTTGACATGGTAGTTTTTTGTCATGAAATTAGCACTAATATGGAGTTTTTGGTCATTTTTCAAAATGTGGTAGTTCTGTGAGACGGATATGTGAAATGTGGTAGTTTTTTTGTCAATTACTCCTTAAAAATGCCATTAGACACCTAAAAAATGGCATCCTTTCATTACTTGTTTGCTCAAAGATGTTATTAGACACCATTATAGTCAGATCAAACCCGTTGATCATGTTATATGACCAAAATACACCTAGACCCACATATCAGCTCTCTCTACCTCACAATGTCAAGTGTGGCCCCACTTGTCAGGAGTAAGCAAGCAAATAATTTTAGAGGAAATAAGATCACAAAAACACCCAAAAAAACAGAGCAAGATCTCTCCTGCCGGCAAGGGCCAGGGTCCGCCGCACCTCCATGACCCTAGGGCTACCGAAGACGAGGCGGGCCGGCGGGAGGTTGAGGAACCTAAGTTCTTTCCTCTAACTACATTTCTGTAAGATTTTCCCTTAGATGTACCAAAGTTCCCTAAAAAAAAGGTTACAAGTTACAACGGCTTCTGCCAAATTTGCCCGATTTTGAATTTCATTCTGAAAACAGAGTAGCAATATTTAATCTGATATCCACACCAATACACTTCTGTATTGTGAATCAAATATCATTAACTACTGTTGGAGAAAAAAATTCCTCATGAAAGGTAACAAGAAATTCCTCAGAACATTCTTGATCATTTGTGTTCTATCTTTTCCATTTAAAAGTACAGTACTCCCACTGTAAAGAAATATAAGAGCATTAGGATCACTAAAGTAGTGATCTAAACACTCTTATATTTCTTTACGGAGGGAGTACAAGTTTTGAGAGATCCAGATCATTTTGTTCCAGAGCTTTTACTCAACTCTAACCTGCTCAAGCCAAATTTATTTACAGCATCATTAAGCCAGCTTTCCTAAGAGCAATAACATATTTCCCATTGGATTTGGATGGAATTCAGTTACCCAATTGCCAGTCCTCCTTACACAAACATGATCTCGATTACACTACCAAATAGCCTAGCCCTACTTACCTAACGAGTACAATCTCTGAACACCCATAGTTCACAAGAACTCCTCTTCCAAGAGCTCACTTCACCAGACCAGTAGAGTTTGATGCTATATGTTATGAGACCATGCTGGGACACTTGGCGTCCAGAAACTCCTTGAGCGTGCGGGCGCCCTTCTGGCTGCCCATCAGCTCCGCCAGCCTCTCTACCGGTAGCAGCGCGAGCTCTGCCAGGCTATTGCATCCGTCCATTATCGCTCTGTAGTTGGAGTCCGTCACGCCAGGGAGCCTTCTCAGGAACTCGATCGCGGATGTGTTGTAGTTCTCGGCCCTGAAAACCCGAAATTTTACCGTTGACCATAACATATCATCAACGGTAATTATATCTGCTTTGCCACATCCAGATGCACAGGTTAGTTTTACCTCACGTCGTCTTCCACGACACCATCCTCCGACGGCACACCCACCCTCATCGCCTTGTTCTCATCAGGTTCGTCCTGGTTTGATTTCAGCGACATGAATATATCTGCTGTTGCGTGCAGGCTGCGGGACCACACGATGCGGAGCCGGGGGAAATGCAGGACTAGCAGTGACAGCTTTGAGATTATGTTTGTCGGAGACACGTCATCCCCAACTTCGCTTGCAGACTACAAGAAAGGGAGCACACCAGTAGTAAGTAGACCATCAAGCACAACCAACAATGGATAATACTGTACTTTGGTTTCCATGGAAATGAACTATGATTTGCGCATACGAATATGACAGTCACTGTGTAAAGAGAGTCTGTATATAAGAAATTAGCATGAAAAATACCTGAAAGGAGAAGCTCTTATCTTGCGAGAACTCTATCAGAAGCACTGGGATCTTGTAATACCTAATCATGGTCTCAACCTGGTTGTAGAGACGACCAGAAGCAAAGCTCTGGTACAGGTCTGCAATACTTTTTCTTTCAACGCATATCAAAGGAGAAAGAACATAGTCGCCAACTTCCAGGGTCACCGGTATTATTCGAATACCCTTCTGGTGCAGTACATTGGGAAGACTGCTCATGAACTCCCGCATGTCTACAATAACCTGGAAGAATACAGTGCTCAACAAATTAGGAATTCAGCCAGTAAAAACACGACATGTGGTTTCTTTATCCAAATCAAAATAAGGATCAGTAGTGTCACCTGCATATCCTTCCCTGTTGACTTTCTACCACCTGCCTTTCTCGTCAATGAATTCTGAGACAAAAGAGGTTCTGGTTCATTTGCCGGAGTTGGTCCAATGCAACGGCCACTCTGAAGAGAAATAAGACAGACATGTCATGTACCAGAAGAATATGAAACGTTCATAAAGTGTAAGCCAGCATTTTCTGTCAATGCAAAGGTGTTTAGAAGTTAATATAAACATCATATCTGCTTGATTAAAGCATGGCAGCAATTTCATTAAACCATTATGCAGCATCATTCACATGGTAAATGCTTGGCTAAGGCCAAACGGAAGTTGCTACTAGGGTACATTTTTTTTATTAATGGATAGATTCAACTGAAACACCACCTGACCTGATCAACAGGTATCATCATCAGGGACTTCTGTCTGATCAATGATTCAAATGCTTCATTTTCCCGGCGGATGCTGGACTCAAACTTTTGCACCTCAGAAGATTCCTCATAAAAAAGGAAGTAAACTCTCAACTTCTTTGATGGGTTTTCTGCCTTGTATACCTCAATTTCTCTGACAAAGGTCATATCTGGATGATAGACAATAATTACAGATGGTTTCCATATGTCTAGTACATGTTGATCACTGTCTAGGGCATAAAACTGCACAGGAGGTAGCAGTTTGGCATCAATCAAGTCTTCAGCATTGTCAGGGGTGGAGGCTGGAGCAGGAGCATCTTCGGCAGACACCTTAGAGGCATTAATGTCAGACTGTTCATCTGTTTTGCCTGATGCTTCCACATCAGTACCTTGGCAGTTATCATTTTCTGTAGTACTTTTATTTTTCCTTTTACTGGCTTGTCTCTTTGTCAGGGTTTTCTTTGGTGCCCCCTTTCCTTTTCCTTTTCCCTTTACAGAACCTTTCTTGCTGCAGCTGGGAACTGAATCCTCCTTGGCATCTGCTTCCTTAGTTAAATTGCTTATACCAGAGGCGGCAGCAAGTAAGGCATTAGTCTCAAGCTTGCTAATGCTTACTGGCCCTGCATTCTCATTCTCATTAGACCCTGTCGGAAATTCCCCATCCAGGACACCAAACCCTTTTGGTTGCTGAGATCGTTTCTTCTTCTTTTTATGTAATCCGAACAGCTCAGCTTTCCCAAGCAAGTACTTCTCCCACCCTTCTCGCATAACCTTGTTAAAACAAGTTAAAGTGTCATGAAGGGTTCACATGGTTAACCTGACAAGTTTTAGCTAGTAAGAAAGAAACTTGCATTTAAGAAGAAATAGATGCACATGTGCACAGAGGCATAGAGAATAGCAACTGCGCTACTAGATTGATCTGACTGCATTCAAGACACACTGCAGTTACCTGCTGGGGAGTTCTCGATATGCATTCCTGCAGCTGCAAGCATGAGCGCTCATCTTTGCATGCTACTAAGACTATGCCACATTCATTACTTTCATCTTCATGTACGACACCATCTTCCTTTCTCTGTTCTTCGGCTATCTCTTGCAACAGTTCCTGCAAAGATGTGTGTAGGATATCAGGTAAAAACATTTGCAATAGAGGTAAAGAGTGCCTAGATGATAAATAATCTACTTGAACTATGTAGTAGTAAGTAGGAGTTGCTACAAGAACAGAACAAGAAAAGTGGGATATAGTTTATATTTAACATTCAGTCTAAAATGTAGGTGAAATGGAACATAAGCGCCAATCTAAAGGATCTTTCTTCTGTAATGTATGAAGCAAATAAATAAGTAATGCTGAGTGCTGCTTGGAAGAAAACTGAGGAACAAGAACGGAACCTCACCCGTAATACTTTCCATTTTGGTGCTTCCTCCAAAACCTCCTCCAGTAGAAAGGAAGCCTCTGCATTTACCTTCTGAGCGTCATCCTTGTTAGCAGCAGAATCCTCGGTTTCTGCAGGACAGAAATTATTTATATTACATGTTTTGTTAGGGAGAAAAAAAACAGAGTACATGAATGGAAAACAAGGGGCTAATGGCCGCTACCAGCTTCTTTTCCTTTCTTGCTACTACTGGGTGTCACCTTCCTCTTCTTCGTTGGCGTGCCCTTGGCAATTGAAACCCTTGTGCCATCTGGTCTCAGAATCTGGTAAACACGCCTTTTTGCAAGCTCAAATATCTTGTGGCTTGATTCAGCCAACATCCAAACCGATCGAACGCCTTCAGACACTCTCAGAGTGTCCAGATACTTCAAGTATGTCACGGCATCATACCTAGCCATCATCTAAAGAGCATAAAGAGGATGCCTGACTTTCCATTGATGTGCACAATTTATGTTGTACACCAAACAAAAAATGGCGGTACGGTGAGGGTGGATTGCTACCTGCCAAGGTAATCGAGCAGCTTGCGTAGCGTCCTGAGGTCGGCGACGAGCTGCTTGGTCTTCTTGCCGAGGGTGTGCCAGATGGGGTCGAGCTGCCTCCTGACAATCTCGTCGAAGGACTTGAAGAGGCCCTTGTCAATGGTGAGGTCCTCGACATCCACCTTGTAGGTCCGCCGGAGCTCCTTGAGGCAGGCGTCCATGGCGTCGAGGATGGCGGCCTGGATGCCCACCATGGGGTGCGTCATGGGGACGCGGACGTCGATGACCTCCGGCGGGGAGCGCTCGAGGTCGGCGGCGGCGAGGACGTGGAAGCGCGGCCAGAGGTGGAGGCGGCGGACGTAGAGGCTCTTCATGGTGCGCTCGGCCTTGGCGAAGCCGGCGACCATGGCGTGGGGGCGGTCGGAGAAGGCGTAGACGGGGAGGAGGCGGTGCTGGCGCAGGAGGCGGGCGATGAAGGCGTCGGCGGAGGTGTCGGAGGAGCGGTGCGCGGCGAGGAGGAGCAGCGCCCGGACGCGGGAGGGGAGGAGGTGGGCGGTGAGGAGGTCGGCGGCGAGCACGCGCGGGGTGAGGAAGAGCGCCGCGCCCTCCCCGGAGGCGTAGAGCGCGCGGCGGTGGGCGGCGGGGACGTCGGAGGCCACGTCGTGGACCTGCAGGAGCTGGGATTCGACGAGCCGGCGCCGGATTTGGTCCTTGAGGGCGTCCGGGGCGGAGAGGATGAGGAAGCATCCGCCGCCCCCGCCGCCTCCGGCGGAGGAGGTGGGGGAGGAGGATGAGGATTGGTGGTGGAGGTGGAGGAGGAGCGCGGCGGCGAGGGAGGCGAGCGGGAGGCCGGAGGAGACCACCACCAGCCCTCCGTTGGGGTCCTCCAGGAGGTCCGCCACCGCCTGCTCCTCGAACGGTAGCATCGACGGCGACGGCGGCGGCGGCGGCGGCGGCGTGCTGGTCCCGTTCGTCTACTCTTGGCTGCCTCCGTTCCCCTTCCACGGCGACTTCCCCTTTCTCCCTGTACCGCCTATGGCCCGTGGGCCGTCTCAATTTTGGTGCCTACCCGGCCCATCAACCCACATGATTTCTTTCTCAAAAAAACATCAAAGCAAACATTCCTCATCATTCATCAACAGAAAATTACCTTAAAAATTAACAGAAAAAACATCGAAACAAACAAAAAAAGGGCAAATTTTCTTCTATAAAATGGCTCGCTGACAGGCACAAAAACCACAGGTGTAACAGTTCTCTTCAAACCTCCTCTGTTTTCTTTCTTTCTTTCTTTCTTTGGACATGTAATTTGTGTTCTTATCTTTTGGCACTACTGCTACATCTCAAGTGAAAGAAGAACAAAATCGCCGGCGAGCTCAGTAGGCGGTCGCGTTGCTTCTCCTCTTCACCTTGATATACACCGGGTCCTTCAGCAGCCTGACAGTCACACCGCTCCAGACGTCTGTGCTGGTGGGGAGCATCGCCATCTCCTCGGCGATGGCCATGTCCTCCGGCACCACGGACCCGAACACCGTGTAGGCGTCTCTCCACTCCTCGTGGTCCGCCAGGCTGATCAGGAACTCTGGGCCTGACCCGATCCACGCCACGGACCCCCTTCTCACGGTCGAGCACCCTTCCTTCGGCATCTCCTTGAAGGCTACGCCGTCGACTTCCAGTGTCCCTTGCAGCAGCGCGTATGGTGGACCAAATGCAGCCTGGTTGCACCCATGAGAAACATTCGTCAGTAGGCCGACAGCCCTTACCAAGAGGCAATTCCAGAAACAGAGATGTCACTTTGGACCCCCTCTTATGCAAGAAGCAAGATGGTTAAACAACCATAGTCGCCATACATTTTTTATGTGGTCTCCTTTTGCGTCCCAGAGGTGCCCACGGCCTTCGGCGCGATAGAATCTGCATCCAGCATAGTTGTGCAGGCGCAACAGCTCGATGAAGTAATCCACGGACTGAGGTGCACAATCAGGCAGCAACTGGGTGCAATGGAAGTATATGTATTAGAGGAAGGGACAAGAATGCAGTATATGATACCGTGGAAAACAAAAATTACAGAATATTTCCAGTCAGCTCAAAGTACAAGCTGCCTTTTCAGTATGAAGATGAAGCTCTGAAATGGATCATCCAGGGGAATAAGCTTTTATTATGACTAAATACGAATTGATGGGAATCCTGAAGACAGAATTAGCTATGTGAGAAAACGAAATGTATTATCGGCTACACTGCTTAAGAGCCAAGGCTAGCAACAGAACAATCACTTAGAATGGGTGTTTTGGCATATTCTTGCTGGGAAACTATTTGTAAAAATAAGAGCCAACCTTCCGTCAAAAAATAAGAGCCAACCAATAAATGAATATTAAGGAACTGGACATGTTAAACGTATAAGTTGAAGCCAAAGAAGCCATTGAATAGCTCTGCCACAATTATTTCCCCATTTAAAAAAAAAGGAATCCTTATGGCAAAGCATTTGTCTGAATAAGCCGAAACAGCATTCTGTAAACTCTGTTTAGCACATACGACTTTAGCGGCTTGAAAATATGCTCGTAAGTAATCAAATACTGTAAGTGTGAATGCCACTCTAGCATATTCTGGTTGTTATCAAAGGATAACCGAAAGGCCTAAACACTGAAAGTGTTCTAGAAATGGTCCCTCAAACACTTTAACAGCTCCAAAATATTCTTGGCCCAGCTGCACAGACAGAGAATACAACTTACTTGAACGCGAAGCGTGCCGGCACTTGTTTCCAGCCCCACAATTCCCTACATTAAGTTGCAGACCTTTGATTACCAATGAGATTCATACCAGGGGAGATCATAATAAGAAGAATCAGCCGATGTAGTTTTAAACAAACAAAAAATGATTGATTCTAGTTTCTTTTTTAATCGTTCCAGCATGTGATGTCTGATTCTTCTTCCTCTTTTAAGCATTTCAGCATGCGATGTTTGATTCTTCTTTCCTTTTGAAGCAAAGAATATACGATGCAAATATTTCTCTACATTATACTGAACCAGCTGAGCCGAAGATTTGTCAGCAAACATCTCAAGGTATGCTAATTGCTATGCACTTGCCAGGCTCCATGATGCCAAGCAAGTTAACAGACCTGTGATGATTTTCCGAAGACGAGGCCAGAGGTCCACATGACATCCTCCCCCCTCGCGATCACAGAAGGGGCCATGGCATCGTTCTGCTTCTTCAGCCAGCACTGCAGCCGCAATTCGCGCAAGCGCTTGGTAAGACGAGAACGCAGGAATCTGTACAGAGGTGAGGGGGAGGGACGGTCGGACGGACCTCTCCGAAGCGGCTGCCGCACCTGCGGCGGTCCCCGCAGAAGACCCAGGAGTCGCAGCGGCGGTGGGCCCTGCAGGAGGCGCAGCAGGCGGCGGCGGAGGGCAGGCGGTGGCTGGAGCCCCAGTTGACCGCGGGGCCCCACAGCTCGAGGCCCTGTATTCCACCGCAGCGCCGGCCGGCCCCCGCGGCGGCGAGCGGCAGCGCGGCGTTGGGGAAGGAGAGGTAGGCGGCGAGGGCGAGGGCGGCGAGGAGGAGGGCCAGGGCGAGGGTGGCGAGGCGGCCCCGGCGGCGGGCGTCCGACGGCCGGCCGCCGCGGAGGGCGGCGGGGAGCGGGAGGGGGAGGGCGGAGGGAGGCATTGGGCTGGCCGGCGGAGGGGGAGAGGGAGAGGGATTTTTGCCCAGTCGTCGTCGTCTTCACGACTGAAGCGTTGATTTCAGACGCGAATCGTAGCCCCTGTCCCCTCGTCTCAACAAGGGGACAAAC
>LR880969.1:816295480-816298241 GCA_904067115.1 Aegilops sharonensis | reverse complement strand
TACTAGAAGAACGCCCGTGCATTGCAACGGGATCACATTAACTTTAAGAGTTCAATATTACGACATTGGCGACCTTTTTTACCATCAAATCCTCTCACACACACTCTCCTCCCTCCCTCTTCCTCACTCTCTCTCCCTCTCTCTCTAACACACACGCATAGCCTATTTTCCCCGCCAATAAGACTTACTTAATTGGCACGGGCATTTTAGAAACTTACTTATTGCGTATATAAACATAATACATGTCAAATTTCAGATGTGTAGAAAAATTGAATTCCACTTTAATTGCAATGTATTTAGATTAAAAAAATGTCATTCAATGACCTATACTAACTCATCTGATGCACAAAATAAAAGAAGGTGGTTTAAGAATATACAACAGTTCTGCACTGCATCACAAACGATAGATAACACCTGAAAGCGTTTTTATACAGGTGCTATCTACTCCCTCCATTCCTAAATATAAGTCTTTTTCGAGATTTTAACGCGGACTACATACGGAGTAAATAGTTTAACATGCCATATATTTGGAGTGTTAAATACTTCAAACAAAAGGAAAACAAGCCATCACGTTTGACCACATAGATTAAAATATCTTAACCATAAATTTCACATATTAACAGATGAGATTTAAAAATGTAGCGTTACTTATAAATATTACCATGTATAAATAGTTTAACATGTCACATATCATTCTGAAAAAATTACAGACAGATCAATGCCTTTCTATTAAAAAAAACTTAGCTTCGTAATACGACAACCACAAGGTTTTCAGTAACCATCTTATGGTAGACTAAAAAAAGAATCCAAATAAAAAAAGAAGACCCTGAGGAAGAGTCCAATCAAAACACATGTGATTATGTTCAATACCAAAAGGAGAAGTCGGACTCCTGCTTCTTTTCATAGCCCGTTGATTAGCCTCGTCAATGTGAGACTTTCTTTTTTTTTGTCTTCTCCACATAATCCACATCATCATATTCTATTTCACCCATAGTGCTATATCCATGGCTCACGCTCATGTATTGCGTGAAGGTTGAAAAAGTTTGAGATTATTTAAGTATGAAACAATTGCTTGGCTTGTCATCGGGGGTATAGAAGTTGGGAACATCTTTGTGTGACGAAAATGAAACATAGCCTAACTATATGATTTTGTAGGGATGAACTTTCTTTTGCCATGTTATTTTGAGAAGACGTATGCTTGAAGTATTATTATTTTTGTGTCAATATGAACTTTTGTCTTGAATCTTTCGGATCTGAATATCCATATCACAATTAAGAAGATTTACATTGAAATTATGCCAAAGTATCACTCCGCATCAAAAATTCTTTTTTTATCATTTACCTACTCGAGGACGAGCAGGAATTAAGCTTGGGGATACCTGATACGTCTCCAACGTATCTATAATTTTTTATTGCTCCATGCTACTTTATCTACTGTTTTGGACTATATTGAGCTTTATTTTCCACTTTTGTATTATTTTTGGGCCTAACCTATTAACCGGAGGCCCAGCCCAGAATTGCTGTTTTTTTTTGCTTATTTCAGTGTTTCGAAGAAACGGAATATCAAACAGAGTCCAAACGTAATGAAACCTTCGGGAACGCGATTTTCTCACCGAACGTGATCCAGGAGACTTGGACCCTACTCCAAGAAGTGCCAGAGACGGTCACGAGGGTGGAGGGCGCGCCCCCCTACCTCGTGGGCCCCCTGCTGCTCCACCGTAATTAAGATCCCTTGCACACACACAGACACACACACACACACACATAGAGAGAGAGAGAGAGAGAGATCAGGGTATCGCAGGGTGAGGGATGAGAGAATCAGACCTACGGAGCGCGGCGCTAGTTGTGTGTCGCCGACTCGCCACTGCCGCTGCAGAGATAACACGACCATCGCCGCAAGACGCAGAATCTGTCGGAGCTCGCTCGCTCGGAACCGGCGAGGAATGCCGCCGCCAAGAACTTGGAGTTCAAGCTCCGCCGCTGGACCTCCTCCCGCGCCTCCTAGATCATCTCTACACCGTCCCCGGAACAAGATCCGACTCCTGCTCGCCCCCTTAGCCGGATCTGGCCGGAGATCGCCGTCGCCACGCCCGGCGGCGCGCGGCAGCGTGGTGGTGGGTGGCGGGGCACTGGAGGCGGCGCAATGGAGGTGGGGGGTGGCGCGCAGCAACGTGGTGGCGGCCGGGGACAGCGACGAGACGGGCGCGGCGGGGGCGGCGACGACGACGGGCGGCGGGGGCGCGCGACGACGACGACGACAGGCGGCGGGGGCGGCGAGGGCGACGGCACGGCGGCGCGGCGGCGTCGGCGTCGTCGAGATCGAGACTCGCGCGCGCGAGAAGTGGAACGAACTGGCGACGATAACTGAATTTTCGTAAGTGCCATATATATAGGAGGGGCCTTTAGTACCGGTTGGAGCCACAAACCGATACTAAAGGCCAATTTTGGCCAGCCCAAGCGGCGGGAAACGAGGCCCTTTAGTACCGGTTGGTGGCTCCAACCGGTACTAAAGGGCAACCCATTAGTACCGGTTGGAGCCACCAACCGGTACTAAAGGCCGTGCGCTGCCACCCACAATGCGCTACTTTTAGTCCCACCTCGCCGAGCGAAGGGCAGTCGCACTGGTTTATAAACCCAGCCGCGTCTGCTCTTTCGAACTCCTCTATATAGCAGGCTTCTAGGCCTAACTACGGCGCGCTGCCCTGTGGGCCTTCTGGGCCTGTATTTGCACACCCTAGTTCTGGCAGGCCCACCGCGCAGC
>LR880969.1:816272980-816292980 GCA_904067115.1 Aegilops sharonensis | reverse complement strand
AAGTCATTTGAACCGGCACTAATGGACACATTAGTGCCGGCTCGAGACCAAACCGGCACTAATGTGTCTCATATTAGGTCCGTTTTCTACTAGTGTTCACATACATGCTCGGGGACGAGGGCGGCGGCGATCGGAGCGGAGAGGGTGGGGAAAGAGGGGTTTTGGCGCCCAAACAGTGTAGACCGCTCCAAATGTGCGAGCTCCGCCTCGGTTTTGGGTGGGCGGGGCGTCGGAGTTCTACGAGGCAAAGGTCTGGTCTCCCATAAAGCACCCTGGTTTGCTTCCGCTTTGCAGGAAACGGATGCGCGGACGTATCCGAGGGCCGACGCAAAGCAGCGTTGGATGGCTTGATCCGGACATTTACGGGCATTTTGAGGATTACGTCTCCAACGCGAATCCTGAAAACTGACACACTATTTTGTCCGTGGACTGATCCGATCTCATCTGTGGACAGGAAACGGAAGCCGACCATCCAACCATGTCACTTAAACGACTGCCCCTCTTTTTTTCCAAGTCCTTGAAACTCAAAATAATAGCATGTCAAATTTTTGATGAGTGAAAATATTCAAATGTGGCACTAGTTCAAATGTAAATATTACAATCCAACTATGTTTTGGAATAAAAATAGTTAAATAAACTTGAATTCAACTCGCAAATATGTTATGCTTATCCCCTATAAGAATCCACAAATGCTCTATCAAATCTTCCTTAAACTGCTCGTGAGTTACTCGATGCTGAATTTGTTGATGCATTTGGACAAATTCATAAAACATGGCAATTTGGAAATTGGATAGGATCACTCATGTTCTCAGAATTCCAGCCACAACATCTTCACCCTCATCCTCCATGATCATCTTGTGCATGATTGTGCAACATGTCAATACCTTCCACAAGGTCTCTAGACCTCATATTTTTATAGGTCCTCGAACAACCGTAAAATGGGTCTCGGGCACTCAAAGTCAAAATGCACTCTCCACATCCTTTCTAGCTTCTTGTCTTTGGATAAGTAACCTCTTTTCTGGCCAACTAGCTTAGAGATAGTCTTGGCAAAGGTTGCCCAGGGAGGATAGATACAATCAACCAAATAGTACCACATGTTGTTCATGACCATTGATAATGTAGTTGCGCGGAGGAGCTTGTCCTTCAGTCAACCTAGCAAACAAATTGAGACCATTGCGACACGTTTATATCATTGTGAGACCCGGCGTACCAAAGAAAATGTTCTAAATCTAAAGATCTTGTGATGCAACTTCTTTAAGAGTGATGGTGTACTTTTTAACATAGCCTTTGTAGAGCATATGGGCATTTTTTTTCATCTACAATGCATGCAATCAAGAGATCCGAGCATATCTGACCATCTTCTTGCTTCCGAGAGTGCCATGAGCCATTCAGTGTTTGCAAATAGTTGGTTCTCTTAAGTATTGAGATCCAAACACCTCGACCACTGCAGTAGCAAATCTGACCATGGCATCTGCGAATATGCTCTCGGACATTAGGAGGTACTCGCCCCACAAATATGCGGCCATGCCATATGCAATGCACTTTGTGCACTTCTGGTGACCAGAGAATACAATTATTCCTACGACGTCCTTCTTCAGCCTGGACACCATTATAGAGGCGATTGAACACATTTTTTTGCATCTGAAAGCGCCAACGAAAATTGTCTGTAAATAGGGCATCAAAGGCAAATTAGTCATCCATTAACATCAAATGCCCTTGTGTCCTGTTTCGTTTCAATAATCGATGGCCTTCGATCGATCCCTTGAAATTGAGAACATGCTCTTCCACACACTCCACGTCTGCAAGGACCACCTGCATCATCGCTGTTTCATCCGCATAAATACTCCTCTTGGGACGAGTCATCAAACGACTCAACATACTACTCGTACAAGTACTCCATTTCTGAATCCATTGCTTCAAAAAAGACAAAAAAAATGGATGCACGAATGTGTTCGTGGACCGATGCGTGGGGACCGGGTGGAGCGCCGGAGGTCATAGAGGTCCAGTAAGGGCTCGGAGGGCGGCCGAGGTGGTACAACAACGACGTTGGATAGGAAGGAAGCGGATGTAGAGCAAGGGGAATGGATAGAGATGCGGGCTCCATGTGTGGTTTTGGATGGGCAGGAGTGTCAGGGTCCTCCGTGGCGGAGGTCGGGACTCCCGCAAAGCTTCCTTTGTTTGCTTTTCACCTTTCACTTGACGGTCAAACTGGCCATAATGGCATATCTATACCCGGTGCAAATTTTCGATGGCATGTTTGACAGAGGTAAATTGCCAATGGCAAATGGGGTACGGGCAAGTTCTGAATGGCATATACAGAATTCACCCAAATATTTGCCGCGCGCTGTAGTTTGTCGAACCGAAAGGAAACAAGAAATATACCGCCGGCGTTAAGTATGGTATATAGTGCGTGGCGGGACCGTGGGAGTCGCGAGACGTGGACCCCTCGGCCCATCACGGTCTCCACGCGTCCCGAACGGACAGAGCTGGAAGCGCGCTGTGCATGCATGAGCTCGGCGGTGAGCAATGGCGCCGCCCTCTCCACCTATATAAACGCGTCATCCCTCTTCGCCTAGCATTCACGCACGCACGAACATATACAGAGCACCTCCACTCCACCATTGTCCTCTCGCACATATACAAAGCCTTGGGAATCAGATCATCGATGCCGGCGTTCAACATACCTCCTCTGGCCCGTCGCCGGCCCGACGGCGGTGTCATGATGAAGGCCCCTGGCGCGGCGGCGGCGGCGGCGGGGTTCATGATCTCGCGCGCGGCGTTCCTCGCCAACCCGCAGCTCTATTTTGAGTTGCCTTCGCACGGCCGGCGCTACTGCGGCGGCTGCCGCCTTCGCCGCCTAGCTATACGTTGGAGGATTATGATAAGAAAATAGGCAGTTTTCCGATTAAAGTAATCCATGAATAAATCATGAGCATGACATGGACAGCATTGATAACATACTGATTACGATCTAACAGAGCATGTACTACGCATATAGTAGAAACATCTACGCATATCGCTAGTACTGCTACAATAGAAAGAAACACGAGAGGGATAAGCGATGTATACCCTCCAATCGGCCATGCGGTGGTGGTGGCGGTGACAGCAGCCGCGGCATCCTCGGCGGCCTCGGCCTTCTCAGCGGCGGCACGGTCGGGGTCGGTCGACATGATGAAGATGAAGGTGATGCGGACGTAGATGGACAGAAGCGAGCAGTCGCGTAGTCGCTACCCAAAAACCTAATCGCCCCTCTCCCCGTATAGGATCCGGAGAAGCGTGGTTTACGCGGTGAACGGGACGGAGTCGCCGGCGGCAGCAGCAGCAGAGGAACAATGCGGGCGTGGAGGCGGAGATGCGTTAAGCGCATAGGAGTGAGCTCGGCTCGGCTCAATCCCGCAACCCGCGGCGCGGCGCGGCGTGTCGTGACGAGGCGTGGCGTGGCGAGCGGAGGAGGAGGAGTGCGCGAGGGCCTCATCTCTTCTCAAGCTCCAATAGCATGAGGGAGAGAGTCCCTTATAAACCACTCCAACTCTCCTTCCACTTCCAAGGTGGGACTAAACTTCCCACCACCTTGTCATGCCACCTACATGGGCCCTTAGAGATTAAATCTGAAATTGTCATATGGGCTCTAGGCCCATCTCATATTTCAACAGATTATATATATATACAAGAAGAGAAAAAAAGCCATTTTAATATACGTTGGCGGGATCAACTAGCAATTTCCAATCGATGATCTTGACTTCACTAGTTCTTTTTAATATACGTTGGCATTTTATTGATTATGCGATCAAGTCATCGGATACAATCCGGATCAGAGTGCGAAACACAAAACCAATAATAGAGAATAATAGAGTTTTCTACACAAAAAAGTATAGTTCACAAAAGCAAAGTTGAAAACAAATGTTCTTAGGAGAAAAAATATACTCCCTCCGTCCTCCGTCTCATCGTTTTTGACACTGCACTAGTCTCAAAACCGTTCTTACGTTCTTATATTATGAGATGGAGAGAGTAGTTGTTGCGAGAAGTGATAAAAACATGGGCCCTACAATGGAGTACCCCTACAAACATGCGCGAGGATATAAGATGTGAGATATAGAAAAGGATAAGTTATATTACAAAATTCATTGCCTTCATTGCCGCCGCTGTCGGTATATCTCCACCACCGTTAGGATGTGTTTGATTTCGGAATGAAGTGAAATGGAACGGAATGGTTCCATTCCACTAGAACGGTCTGGTTCCGTTCCTATGTTCGGTTGGGATAATTATGTGGAACGGAATGATTAAATTCCAATGCTTGGTTAGGGTATTAGAACGGAATGAATTTGGTTAGAAATGGTGAGACTATCCCTTGGAATTGACTCGTATAAATAGAACAATAGTTTTATCAATAAATTATTTGAATTGTCAGCCAAAATTCCATTGTGTTATAGTTTGGACAGTTTATAAATTTAGTGACTATACATAAGTAATAATTGCCATTACCATGCACCCTCCATAGTTCAGACTCTCGCATGTACCAACAATTCAATTCAGAGTTCAGACTCCCGCATACACCAATAATTCAGAGTTCATACTCGACATTACAACACACGCATTTGCTACTTGCAGTTTACAAGTAGCAAGTTTCCCTCTTTTTTACTAGCAAAAGAAGATGAAGGTCTCGAACCGCGAACGGCGTACAGCACCAGAACGAAAAAGGAAACACTGCCCACCACTCCTCTTCGCACGTTTTCTCCTCGTGGTGATGTATTTCCTCTTTCGTTCGAGTGCTGTACGCCGTTCGGAGAAGTGCAAGCTCACGTTCAGGTGATGGCACCAGCTCATGCGCCACCATCGATGCCACCCCTTCTCAATTCCGCTTTGATGCACAAGAGAGAACGGCCGCCCCGTGCTTTGAAGTCCACCACTGATGCGAGCGTTGGGACGACGCCCCTGCTCAAGCTAGCACCTGCTGCGTGCACGGACTGAGCTTCATTGCCGTAACTGCACCTGTAGTTGGGCCAGTGACATGTGGGCCTAACAGATGGCTGGCCCAGATGCTATTGACCCAACTGCAGGTGCAGTTACAACACCGAAGCAGCGTCCTGCGTGCATTGCTGCGATGCGGTGGCGACGATCCACAGGAGCTGCTGGAAGAGGCCGGCTGCAACTGACGGTTTCAGAAATGTTGGAACTAGCGGCCATGGTTGCTGCGACCAGCAATTGCCGACGATGGATACTTCGGACTCCGATGCTGCAACTGGAGAGTTTTCTTTTTCTTTTTTGCTGGAACCGACCGGCTAAAAGCCGCGACCTCTATTGGCCGGAAATGGACGGTGTCGAGATCGTTTTTGCAGGGACTGACAATAACTTTTGTTGGGGGAAGAGATATTTTTATTGTGACCCGCGGTGACCACATGTTTTTGCTGGTATCAGCTATAATTTTTGCTAGAACCATCACATATATATTGCGGCCGAAAGCTATCGGAGTTTTTGTTTCCTGAAAATACAGTGGTGCGAGCCGAGAAGGTGGCGAGCGGAGGCTGTGACGCATGAATGCTGCAACCATGATGACTGCGCGCTGGAACCGGCCAGTGGGAGTGTTGCGTTCATCAATGACAGAAGCACGAGCGGTTGAAGGGCAAGCACGGTTGGAACGGGTGGCCGGCGAGCACGTGCAGCAAAGGGCGAGCACGAGTGGCCACTCGCAAACAATTTGATGATGGTTATAAAATGGTCTAATCAGACGTGCGTCGCCGATGGACAAAACAAGGAAATCACGCCTAATGATGGTTATAAATGGTCTAATCAGACGATAACGCGGCGACATGTTAAAATTTAGGCCGGTGGACCGGCGCCTAGCATCGCCCTTCTGTGAAGCCAATATTTTTCCTAAACATAGTACAGACGCAAGCGTTCATATATACGCGTATATACTCATTTTTATAAACGTACACATACACACCCTACGCCGGTGAGCATTTCTGAGCCGACATACCACCGGACGCGCCTTGTAGTCGACAGGAACGTCTTCTCTTACTACGTGCATCATCGAAAATCCTGAAATAAAGTTAAAAAAATGTGAGGACTAGAAATTACCTTGCTGGACTAGGTATACCACGTGTCGGTTGGCTCGTGAAATCAATATTGAAAGTGATAATGAAAACTGATTGTCTAGAGGTGGTGTCACTCTGGAACACTTACCATAATACTCGTTTGATTGTGGCTCCTATTTTAGATGAAATTGGGGAGCTAGCTAGGGACTTTACCCTTTTTGAGACTTAACGTGTAATGAGGACAACAAACATTCCAGCTCATCTCTGTGCTAAGCGTGCTTGCACTTTGAATGTGACTGAGTGTTGGCTCAATGATACTCCAAGCTTCCTAGTGACCATCTTGTTGGCTGATTGTCCTAGGAGTGCTTTTTATGAATAAAGCTCTCTAAATTGCCTGCAAAAAAAAACCAATATTGAAAGTCGCAATTTTGAGAAGCCAGATATTCGAAGTTGGCAAATATCTGATTTTATTATTTCCTTCTCCTCCCTCTCTTGGTATGAGAAATTGGATCTTTTGCCCCACTTTACCTCCCATTTGATAATTTGTCCTCCTCCCCATGAGAGGTTGCCGGGTGCGCCCTACTGCTGCCGTTGTGCTGTACCTGAGCGCCACTGCCGGCGCCTCAACCCCCCCTGGACGCCCTCGCCTTCCTGCCTACCACGCGCGTCGCCACTCCCGTCCTCCCTCGTCGAGACACCGCGTTCCTATGCCGCCGCCGCCCGCTGTCCGGGGGTCGAGGTATGACCAGAAGGGAGGACCGGTTTGGTTATGTTGTATTGGAACATATTTTACGTCTCCCTGACAACACCATACCAAACATGCCATGTATAGGAGTCAAAGAGGGGATCGCAACAACCTGCTGGTATCTTTGGTGGATGCAACGGCATAAAACTCACCATGATAAAACTCCTAGCACAACTAGATGTGCAATGGCAGTTCGAGCCATATGTCTAAATCACTATAGGGCAAGAAATGCAAAGAACATTTTTTATTGACCGAGCGGGGCTGAAATTGGAAAAATGGGACAGTAAAAGTCAATGTGTATGCCTCATTTCATGTTGAGGAAGAAAAAGGATCAACATGAACCGTTCTCATAGATGCTAGTGCTGTCTTTTTGGCAGCGGCTTGCTCTCAGATTTCACATGTAACTGATGTTCATACAGCAAAAGCAACGGCAATGAAAAGAAGGCATGATACTAGCAAACACAATGGGATTCCATTTCATAGAAATTGAATCAGATTCTTTGAAAGTTATCACTGCTTGCAGGATGTGCTACGAAGCTTCAACTATCCACCCAGAATGCTTCATCATGGCAGGCATGAAAGGCTCAGTTCATTTTCTTCGTTGTGTGTCACAGGTGAGTGAGGTTGCCCATAGTTTAGCAAAATTTGCCTTTGAGAATAATTTTTTTAATAATAATTGGGTTAATGAACCTTCTGGCTTTCTTGTATTCTCTCTCGCAAAAAATGCACTCCCTCCGTAAACTAATATAAGAGCGTTTAGATCACTACTTTAGTATTTTAAATGCTCTTATATTAGTTTACAGAGGGAGTACTAACCATTACGCCGAATCAATAAAGCAAGCCATATGACATTCCTAAAAAAAAGTGGGCACATCTGATTTTAATTTTTTATTTTTTTTTCTTTCTTCTCTCCCTCTTGGTCTACCACGCGCCCTACTGCTGCCGTCGTGCGGTACCTGAGCGCCGCCGCCGCCGCCGCCGCCCCCAACACCCCCGGACGCCCCTCGCCTTCCCGCCTACCACGCGCGTCGCCGCTCCCGTCCACCCTCGCCGGGACACCGCGTTCCTCCGCCGACGCCGCCACGGCGCCCGCAGTCCGGGGCTCGAGGTATGACCTAGGTTCGTCCTCATCCAGCGATTCTCCCAGTCAAATCCCCACCGACCTCCCCGATTTCCGGGCGCACGCCGTCTAGATCCGCCGCCGATGCCGATGGAGGCGCCAATCGAGGCCGACGGGAAGAGCCCAGAGCCACCGGGGAATGGCTCGCTGCCGAAGATCGCCGAGAAATCCCAGGTTGGTTAGCAAGTGCTTCGGTTCACTCCAGGCGTCAAATTCTCACGTTTGCTTGCTCAGGGAGAGATTATTTGGCGCTTTGCTATTTTTGGCCAGGATTCGGGGGGTAATCCGGGGACGGAACTGCCGCCGTTGCATCAGGGCAAGGAGGTCATCCTCCTCGACGACAATGACAGTGGCCAGGAAGATGGCGGGGTTGCCAAGGCAGACGAGAACGCGCCCCGCATCGGGCTGCGGTTCAAGACCTATGACGACGCGCTCAAGTACTACAAGCAGTATGCGGCGGATTCCGGCTTCTCGGTGGTCACTCTCAAGTCGTCGTACCTGAAGTCGGGGGTGTGCCGGAGGTTGGTGCTCGGGTGCAGTCGGTCGGGGAGAGGGCGAGCAAATGCGTGCTACCTGTCTAGAGAAACAGCAAAGATAAACTGCCCGGCCAGGATCTCGTTGAAGTTGAGGCAGGACAGGTGGCTTCACATCGACGACGCCAAGCTCGACCACAACCATCCGCTCAACCAGTCCTCGGACTCGCCCATGAGCTGTTACAAGAAGCTGACGGATGCCAAGAGCGTGGAAAATGGTTCACGGCTGAAAGGGCGAAGGAATGTTCCGATAGCTGACAAAGAGCAGGGGAACTTTACCGAGATAGGAAGGCTCAAGTTCGGGGAAGGAGATGATGAGCAGATCCAGAAGTTTTTTGGGAGCATGCAGAATAAGAATCCAAATTTCTTCTACCTGGTGGATTTGGACAAGCAGGGGCGTCTAAGGAACTTGTTTTGGAGTGATGCTAGGTCACAGGCAGCACATGAATACTTTGGTCATGATGTTGTTTACTTTGACACTTCATACTTGACTGACAAATATGATCTGCCACTTGTTTTCTTCACTGGGATGAATAATCATGGCCACCCTGTTTTGTTCGGTACTGGCTTGCTTTCGGACCTAAGTGCTGAGAGCTATACCTGGCTATTCAGAGCATTTTTGTCATGTATGAAGGGCTGTTACCCAGACACAATCATCACCGAGCACTACAACGCCATTCTGGATGCGGTTAGAGAAGTATTTTCCCAAGTTAAACACCGCCTTTGTCTGTATCGCATTATGAGAGACGTGGCAGAGAACTTGAAAGCACACGCGGAATTCAAAACAATTAAGAGAGCACTGAAGAAAGTAACATATGGGTCTTTGAAGCCCCCAGAGTTCGAGGCTGATTGGAAGAAGGTTATTGAGGAACATGGACTTGCAGGAAATGAATGCCTCAGTTCCCTACATGAGCATCGGCAATTATGGGCACCTGCTTATCTTAAAGACAAATTCTGGGCAGGTATGTCAGTTTCACAGCGTGGGGAGTCTGTTGCTTCATACTATGATGGATTTGTGTACCCAAAAACTTCTTTGAAGCAATTTTTCAGCAAATATGAGATGATATTGGAGAACAAATACAAGAAAGAGTTGCAAGCAGATGAAGAATCTTCCCATAGGACTCCATTGACTGTAACAAAGTTCTACATGGAAGAGCAACTGGCCAAGGCCTACACAATCAACATGTTCAGGAAATTTCAGGAAGAGTTGAAAGCAACAATGTATTGTGATGGTATGCCAAGTAAAGTTGATGGCCCATTTGTTACTTTTGAAGTGAAAGAATGCTCATACATGGAAGATGGAAAGGAGACGGAGAGCAGGACTTATGAAGTTTATTTTTGTAAAGAAGGGCTCATTGTTGAGTGTGAATGTGGTTTCTTTCAGTTCACTGGCATACTATGCAGACATGCGTTGTCTGTGTTTAAGTTGCATGACATGTTTGAGATCCCGTCAAGATACGTCCTTGATCGCTGGAAAAGAGACTATAAGAAACTGCATGCTTTGGCACATTATCCTAATGAGATGCTCCTTGGTGACACAGTGGAGCGCCATGATTATTTGTCTACACAGTGCCGTCAGGTTCTCAATTTAGGCTTTATATCTGAGAGTAGGTACCTTGTTGCTCTGAAGTTACTGAGAGAAGCAGAGAGGGCTCTTCTGGATGATGGTCAACCTGCTAGAGACAGGCAGCCGAGGCTTCTCTCATTCGAAGCTGATGCACCTGAAAATGGCCAAGGCCTTTTTAGTTCTCAATTTCCAGAGGGTGAGAAGAATTCCCTGTCCACAAATGCAAAGCATCCTGGTCGGCCAGCAAAGAAAGGGGCAGAAACTGATCCGGATGCCGTATTACGGTCAAATAAAGAACAGGTTCGTCTCTTCTCAGTTTTGGGGGCATAAAGAGCCTCAAGCATTCATACGTCAGTTTGCCGTATGACTAAATCTTTATTGATTTATTTATGTTGTCCTTGGCAGGATTTTCTACGGTCATCATTTGTGCCAACTGAAACTAATATGATTCAAGGGACATCGTCAGGTTCCCATCTTGAAAGTCCTGACATGGGAGTGCCAGGAAGCATTCATCTAATGGTACGTAGTAATTTTGGTCTGCTTCTGCTACCATCATTTTCATGAGTGTGAACATTTCTGTTGCAAACTTAAACAGGAAGGGATATCTCCAAACCTGACATTTGGACCTCATTTTGGAATGGATGTTAGTCACCAACATCAACTGCCTAATCAACCAAGGATGATGCCGAACAACTTTATGCAGGTTTTTGCCATGCACAGATCTTTATAATATTCTATATTCTTCTTTGTTTGCAACTTCTTAGTTACTATCAACAACTGTGTTGATTTTTATGTTAACCATCTTCTCCCTGTGTGTGCATTTCTGACTTGTGTGATCAATGCCTTTCTGCTTAAAACGTTTCAGGTACAAGCAGATCCCCATGTTTTCGGAAATCAGTGGGCTTACAACCCAACGATGCAGGTCTGCCCGCACACAAATGTCTATCCCTTTTTTCTTGCGGCTTCCAAAATTAATATCCAATGTTTTAAGCTGCATGCTACTCCATGCTTATGCCCCTGTTCACATTTGTCTTCGCGGTCCATGCTTATGCCCCTGTTCTGATATGGAATTTCATCAATCAGTGGACCTTTCAAATATATTTGGATTATTTTTAGCAAGACAAACTCACATGAGATAGGATATTTAATTTGGTCCCACTCGTTCAGGGATTCTCTTTCTCATCGTTTTCCAGCCTGATATATTTATGATTTCCAACAAATGTGTACAATTATTAATCTCTGTAGCTTATCAAATGTTGTTATTACACACATTGAACACCTAAAAAACTACTGTCCTCCCCGTTTTACCATTTTAGCATTTATAAAGCTACTAGTGTATAATAAAATGACTGGTGTGACTATATTGCAGGATAATCCAATGCTAAGAACTCCTACGCGAAGAGCAGGGTAGATTGTGTTCATTGCTCTAAATGTGGCAGTAGAATTTTAGGTATGCCGTCTGTTTCTCCAAATCCATCGTATCACGCTTTTGACATGTTCTTAATATAGCTGTGAACTTGTGATCGTGTCTGGACATCTTTTTTTTTTTGCTCCATCTGCTGACACTCTTAATAGTTATTATTGTTTCAGTGAGCAACTTATTTATTTCATGTTTGCTCATACCCATTTACTGTCAGGAATGTTATTTCTTATTTTACTTTGATATGTACATGTAATACTTGCCACCATCCATATATTCTCTTGATACCGCAGTGTCTTTCTGTAGATACTAAGATACATGAACTTCATTGCATCCCCCTGTAGAAGGACCTTGATTCTTGATTTTTGTTTCTGGCTTGGGATTGACAGGGTGGCGACTCTGATGCCTGGATCCCACACACAATGGATGTGAAGTGGGGAGTAGAGATGCTTAGGCTGTGCATCTTCGACTTAGGGTAACAAACTTTACATATTTGAAGGCACAAGTTCTCCAGGCATAAATCTTGGAATAGCAGCAGGGGAATTTTTTAATCCGAGAATCAGCATATAACGTGGCAAATCTAGGGAAGTAGTCCTTCCGTACCGAATTAGTTGATGTATGTAGACATTTTTTAGCGTTAGATGTATCCGTATCTAGACAGATCTAAGACAACTAATTTGGGACGGAGGTAATACTACAGAGTACGTGGATGCTGGTTAAAAGGAAAAAGAGTAGCATACAACAAACACAACAGACGAGTAGCCCAACTTGTGATGGGCAGTTCACAGATCTTTTTATTATGTTGCTGTTGCTGCTATTGCTCTCTCTTCCGCTCCCCTGCTCTGCTTGCTGGATGGGTGGCCGAGCCCTACCCGCCCTCCGGCGAATGCCGCTACTCCAGCTTCTTTCTTCCCAGGGTTGTTCAATACTAAAATCTGGTTCTCGTTTGGTGCTTGGCGTCTGGATCTGTGATTTCTTTTTTCCTCCTTTGGTTGTGATCAAGCATGGTTGTGGTTCCCTTCGATCTCGTGGTCGCCGTGCCTGCTCTCCTTTCTTTGACGTGCCGGTGAATTTCAGTGGTTTTTGGTTTTCTTTTCGGCCAAAGGATCAAAATATTCACTCGAGTTCAATCGAAAATCCAACCACATGTTTCAATTGTTTGGGATTTTTTTAAAAAAATATCTGAACTTGTGTGTGCTACCATAATGGCTGAAATATTTTTATTGAAAGACAACTGTCTCGGTATCTACTGAAATGACTGAAGTTTCATTGAAAGTGATCCATATTCACGTGCATGTGCAATTTTGGAAGCATTCTTCGTTTAGGAGTCGATTGATATTTTTTTAGAAACTTTTTTTTTCGATGTGCTCAATTTTATCAAGATTCAGAGTTAGGACCTCTTAGGAACAAAAAGATTTAGGAGAAAAAAAGGGAATATCCCACTCCTAAAGAAATCATCCTACAGATGCCCCCCTTATTTTAGGGATCCTACACATAACGCTTATGTTATAGGCGAATACTATCCTATTTACTGCCCGTGTGCGGCAAGCAGACGTGGCTTCGCACGGGCCGGCCCACTTCAAGCCACTAGCCGGTTTTGGGGACCTTGCTGAACCGGTTTTCTTCCTGTTGGTTTTATGGGTTTTCTTCAGGATTTTTATTTTGTGTTCTCTTTTCCTTTTTCCTTTTTTGTTCTTCCTGCCTTTTTCCCTCTTCTTTTTCTTGTTTTTTGTGTTTTCCATAAATTCAAAATTTTCAATTTTTTTTCAGAATTTGTTTTACGTTTTCAAAAAATGTTTCTAAACTCCAAATTTTATTCATGATTTTAAAAATGTTCAACCTTCTCAAATTTTGTTCACCTTTCAGAAAAAAAGTTCACAGTATTGAAAAAATGGTTCACTAAAAATGTTCATCATGTCTAGATTTTTTTTAGCTGGAATGTCTAGAAATTTTGTTCAGCTTGCATTTGAAAAGCGGTTCAGTGTATTTTTTTCTAAAAATGTTCAGTGTGTATTTGAGTCGTACACCGTAGAAGCTTGGCGCGGGACAATCGAGAAAGAGGTGTTGTATGAGTTTACCCTTGTCACAAAAATAACATCGAGAACTACCGTTCCATCTTTGTTGTGCCAAATTATCTTTGGTTAGAATCACTTCTTTGTGTACAAGCCACATGAAGATTTTGAATCTTAACGATACTATAATACTTTAATCTTAATTATGTTCTCTGGTTAGGCTCCGTCGGGATTAGTTGGATGTGTGGTAAACATTAACATACGTGGTTGGGTTGTCGATTTTTCAAAGGCATATGACTTACATATACGTATTTTCGGAGCTCTCTGCATACGCATCTTAATTGTTATTGTTGCTTCGATAAATAATGTACATATGTAAAATCAATAAAATAAAATGCACTTTATTTCCCCACCACTGGAAAATCCGTTTAAAAAAAAATGAAAGACTATCCCCTATCTCTGTATCAAGTGATGCACACAATCATTCATATTTGCCGAGCGTCGGCGTCTTTGTGAAGTGCATTTCATATTTGCCAAGTGTCGACGTCTTTGTGGAGTGCATTTCGTCAGACACTCGACAAACAAGGTCTTTGCCTAGTACCATGCACGGGTTGTGTTCTTCTCGCTTACTCTCTTAAAGCATCTACAGTCGCACGCCCCAAACCCGCCTCAAACGCCCAGGCAGACGGTCCGGTTACTGATCGACCACGAAAATGCGATCCTGTCGGGCACCTCAAACGCCCGGACTGATCAGCATCCCTCATATCTAGCCCAAATATGGGGTGGATATGAGGGCGTTCAGGCACGCCCGGGCGCTCTGTCACGTCGAACCCGGCCCACGCTGGCTCACCTGGTCCCAATATATTCCTCCTCATCCCCTTGCCGGACAAAACCCTAGCCACTTCACTCCACTTCCCTCCGCCACCCGAGCTCACCTCCGGCGATCTCTGGCCTTCTCCGGCATGGCAGGCAGCAGATCTGAGTCCTTCACCTCCAGATCTGTCGACCCCGGGCTCATCCCACACGGCCCCGAGGAGGAGATGGTCATCCGGCTTGCGCTCCACCGCTCTCGGGAGGAGGCCCGTGCGAGGCAATGCTCGAACTCCTTCTGTAGGGAATACGTTGCGTTCGCCAGAATGGCACGTAGATTTGGTCCTAGGCGTGTCGTCGCTGCCTCACTGGAGGTGGCGGTCCGTGTGGCGTCCGAACACAATGGCGGACGTGCAACCCCTCTGTTGGCGGACAGAGGCCATGGACGCACCATGGGCGTCATCCGACGCAAACATGGCGTGGCGTGCCCAACACGAGGCAGCGGGCACAGCAGGTGGCGGCAGCCCTTGCGGCGGTGGACGTCAGTGAGGCGGAGTCGCGTTCTCCAGTGCCCCGTATGGTGCACCAGTCCGGGCGCGCAACGACGTCTTGGTGGATGTCGCCGGCTCGTCCCAGGACAGATTCATCGTCTATCTGACGTCCACCGGCACAGTTCGGGTTCCGGGCCACGAGAAGAAAATGTAGGGCATGGAAGACGGCGGTGCCTTGAGTCCCGTGAGCCTGCTCGTGTCCCATGCCCTATTCTACTTTGCCGGCGACCGGAGCAACACTCTAGGAAGCGCAGCCGACATGGGCACGTCGGAACGGTGCGAGCTCCGCTTAGATTAGGTTTCACTTGGCGGAACGGTGCTGATGATGGTGATCATAATCGTGTCCCACCACCATGATGCCTCTTGCCTCCTCCCTGCTATCTTCCTTGAAATGTAATTATCATTGAGGCAGAGCTATGTGTTAAGAGGAGGGGGCCAATGCCCCCACCCCCACCATTGGACCAATTTATGAAAAATGAGGGCTTAGCCGTTTGACGTGCCCTCGGATTCAGAAAGTGATTCTTACCCTTGAACTGGTAAATTTAGGAATAGTAATGCTCAAGTTTGGGCGTGACATTAAAACCTGCTCAATCATTTGTCATAACAAATTTATACAATGTGAAAGTATATTCAATAATAAATCTAACGATATTAATTTATTATTATATATGTTAATATTTTGTTTATGAAATTGATCAAACTTTACAAAGTTTGATTTTGATCAAAGTTAATACGCAGAACTAAATAAAAACGAAGAAAGTACTTGCGTATCCGATCTGATACTAGTCCACGTGGGATCACAAGATTCAAGTCTTGTGGAGTAAACCTATTTGATCTAATCTGCTACTAGTGCTACTCCACGTGCGGCTAGTACTAGTTCAGTTTTTTGTTCGCTGTTCGTCTGCTACACCCACTGTCCAATATTACCAGGTGCCAGGTGCTATTTACTCAATTTTTTTATTTGCTCCAATAATTAATTTTGTCAAGAATTTTCTATCAGCTTGTACTCCTTTGTATACACAGATTTATCGACTCATGGCTTTCATGAAGTACGATTTTCCGCTGCTGGACCGTGACACAAGGTTTACCCTATGGCAAGTCAAGATGCGGGCGTTGTTGGCACAATTCGACTATGATGACGCACTTGATAGTTTTGAAAAGAACGGAATTTAGGACTGGAGTGATGAGGAGAAAAATGATATGACCAAGTCAATAACTGGCACCATTAATCTAGTAGTTGTTCACGTCGTTGATGATGTTTCCATTATACTAGAAGTTACATGCACGCATTCTATGGAATTGATGGAGATGCACACAAGTGAGAAAAAGAAAAACATTATATTGAACGTGCATGTGCATGCATTACCTGGGGAGATGTGCATGAGCGTGCATGCAAGCAAAGACTCCTACACTAGCACGTTTGATCTATTTTCGATTGAGCCAATGGAAAAATTAGGAGGAGGACGTGTCTACATGAGCGAGGTGTGTTGGTCAACTACTATTTTCATCAGGCACGGCCACTAGAGAAGCTGCCGTACTCGCGTGGATGTTTCAAGGGATTAGAGACCTGCTATCTTTAAGAGGAACCGGGTGGGGTCCACCTGCAGGTAGGGCTGCAAACGAGTCGAGTTCGAGCGAGTTGGAGTTGTCTTAGCTTAACTTATATTAAAATTCGAGCGAGCTTAAACTGAGTGAAGCTCAAGATCGAGCTCTAGAACATGACTCGTGCTCACCTTGTAACGATCTCGAGTCGATCTCGAGCTAGTTTTGAGTTAAATGAGATGGTAAAAATTATAAATCTATGATGGTTATTCCAACTAGATAAGGACACAACACGCCACAACTTTGTAAGGCAAGAGCTCATCTTGATCTCTTGGGCGAACTAGCAATAGACGGTGGTCTTTGTGGACGAAAAACACGAAAACAAAGATGCATATGCTGGGAAAATTTTATGCAAAACAACAGGAATTTAAGACGTAGTCGACCATATACCATAATTAAACCTAAATCTTCTCTACACTTAATTAAGCTTCCATATTTGCTATAAAATGAAGAAGATAACGCACATCATATATATGGTAGTAACAAATTATCTTCTTTCCATTTAATATATGACGTGATCATTTAACATAATGGTATTATGTCGAGCTATCAAGCTAAAATCGAGCGAGCCAGTATTGGCTCAAGATCGACACGTTTCTCGGTCGAGTTACATAAAGTGTTCAAATTCAACTCATTTCTTTTCGAGTCGATCTCGAGTCGAGCCAAAAAATGAGTCGATCTTGAGCGGCTCACGAGCCTCGAGCTTTTCTTGCAGCCCTACCTGCAGATTGTACGAGGACGCACCATCCAAAGTTTAGTAGTCGTAGTTGCTTTTATCTCTTGAGATTTAGATTAAATTCAGGTCAGTTGTTATGTGTAGGCAAGTCGAATTTGTTTTTCTTTGAGTTAGGGGTGCAACCAACGTGTTGGTCAAACCACGGCTATCCAGAAATAAAAGATAAAAGCTCCTACAAGACTTCTCAGAGATAAGCGACTCTCGGCCGTCGGATTGAGCGGTTGGAGTACGTCGGCCGTCGGATCTGAGAATAGCACTATAGGAATGAATAGTTACTCCCGTTTCGTGCCACCGCGCGTAATTAGACTGCCCCACCGAGGGCATTATAGTCATTTCACATATAGGTGTACAAAAGGTGGCCGCTCCTGTGGCGAAGACCTAGCCGTCGCGTCCTCCCGCACTCGCTCGTCCCTCCTCCTCCTCTACGCCTCCTCCACCCTAACCCTAGCAGCACCCCACGCCGCCGCCATCTCCTTCGCCGAGCCCGCCGGACCCCCGCCGCCCACTTCCCCTGCGTCGTCACCGTCGTCCACCACCACCGCCACCGCGTCCCCACCCTCTTTCCATCCCTGCCGCCCCCACCCTCTCCCAATCCCCTCACCTTCTCACCCGTGGCCAGTGGATTCACCCCTTGGGGGGTCGATTCCTCCGAGCCGGCGGTCTGCAGGGCCGGCTGGGAGCGGCACGTACCCCGTCCAAGCGTCGGTGGCGACGGCCCTGCGGATCGACGCTGACCCCCAACAATGATGGCGCTGCGTCGGGTACTTCCTTTGCCGGTGCCACCCTCCACCCCTTCTCCTCCGTGTTCCTCTCACTGCCTATGCCGCAGGTTCCTCTCCCTCCCCCCCCCTCTCTCTCTCTCTCTCTCTCTCTCTCTCTCTCCAAGGCTGACTTGCGGCTTGATATATTGTTTTTAGGTTGCTGCTCGCGGTTGGTTGCAAGGATAGGTGTTGCGGTGGTTAATTTCTCCTAGGAAGGTTTGTCTTCAACCTCTGGAGGTTTGTCTTCGACTGTGCTCCGAGAAGTGTCACAGTCTGAGAGGATACAGTGGGATGGCCATATATGCTAGAGTGCTTGGTAACCTGTTGTTAACTCCTGCTCATAACTCCTTAATTTGTTTTATATGTGTGCATATGGAAAAATTAGTGGGCATGATTTATATGTGTGCATATGGCCAAATTCTCTGGGAACAGAGTGACCCCTCCTTTCCTTTCGTTTGGTTTCACTTTGTGCCATCATTTGATTGGTCGATGGGCACAGAAAGAAAGGGAGGACAGAGTGCTTCTTGCGTAAGTTAATGTTATATTTTTTTGTCTGAATTTTAGTTTACATGACACGACACCCAGTGGCATATAGGATGTTTTCAACTGTTTTTCGAGGCAAATGACAATTATAGTAACTAAAATGACCCCATTAGTAATATCTATTATCTCTTTAATTAAGCCTTAGAAATCAGGACATGTGATAGATGGTCTGCGGATTTTATTTCAGAATATTGTTAGCCCAACATGCATGATATTCGTGCATTAGCCACATGTATGTTAGTCCCAACTCCCAAAATGACCTTTTTTTACTATAGATGGTACCACTAAAATACTTTGAACCACATCCAAATTTCTCATTTGCTTCTCTGTTTACTTGACCCATGATGCACTTGATTTCAAACTAATAGATTTGGAAACAATAATAGTTTTGGTTTGTTTTTATTCAACAACAGTTGCATATTCTTGCTATAATATGTGATATAGTCTGTTCTGACTATCATGCTTCTTAATTTCCAATATATTAATCCAACAATTACAACATAGCCTGATAGAGATTCTTATCTTTAACTCATTCTTTGGTTTAATTTTAAACTTGGCTTGTTTTCATGGTTTGTTGTGCAGCCATGCATCTACAGGATGGTCTGCCCATTGCTTACACATGTGAAAAGCGAGTGACACATGCCAAGCTGCTGGGAGCTCAAGGCACCTTCATCAGCTTCAGCTGCATCAGTGCAACTGTAAGTATCTTTGAATTTGTAGTCAACTGAAAACAAAATCTCAAGTGTATATTTTCTTCTGAAATGTTTATTCCGGTTGTGTGTGTTTTTGGCTTCTAGGGAAATGCAGCGCTGGTCGATGGTCCTGGTGCCCTCTTTGTTGGAAATATGCCCTAGAGGCAATAATAAATTAGTTATTATTATATTTCCTTGTTCATGACAATCGTTTATTACCCATGCTATAATTGTATTGATAGGAAACTCAGATACATGTGTGGGTACATAAACAACACCATGTCCCTAGTAAGCCTCTAGTTGACTAGCTCGTCGATCAACAGATGGTTACGGTTTCCTGACCATGGACATTGGATGTCGTTGATAACGGGATCACATCATTTGGAGAATGATGTGATGGACAAGACCCAATCCTAAGCCTAGCACAAAGATCGTAGTTCATATGCTAAAGCTTTTCTAATGTCAAGTATCATTTCCTTAGACCATGAGATTGTGCAACTCCCGGATGCCGTAGGAATGCTTTGGGTGTACCAAACGTCACAACGTAACTGGGTGGCTATAAAGGTGCACTACAGGTATCTCCGAAAGTGTCTGTTGGGTTGGCACGAATCGAGACTGGGATTTGTCACTCCGTGTAACGGAGAGGTATCTCTGGGCCCACTCGGTAGGACATCATCATAATGTGCACAATGTGACCAAGGGGTTGATCACGGGATGATGTGTTACGGAACGAGTAAAGAGACTTGCCGGTAACGAGATTGAACAAGGTATCGGCATACCGACGATCGAATCTCGGGCAAGTACAATACCGCTAGACAAAGGGAATTGTATACGGGATTGATTGAGTCCTTGACATCGTGGTTCATCCGATGA
>LR880969.1:816224361-816242896 GCA_904067115.1 Aegilops sharonensis | reverse complement strand
ATTAGGAGAATGATGTGATGGACAAGACCCAATCCTAAGCCTAGCACAAAGATCGTAGTTCGTATGCTAAAGCTTTTCTAATGTCAAGTATCTTTTCCTTAGACCATGAGATTGTGCAACTCCCAGATACCGTAGGAATGCTTTGGGTGTACCAAACGTCACAACGTAACTGGGTGACTATAAAGGTGCACTACAGGTATCTCCGAAAGTGTCTGTTGGGTTGGCACGAATCGAGACTGGGATTTGTCACTCCGTGTAAACGGAGAGGTATCTCTAGGCCCACTCGGTAGGACATCATCATAATGTGCACAATGTGACCAAGGGGTTGATCACGGGATGATGTGTTACGGAACGAGTAAAGAGACTTGCCGGTAACGAGATTGAACAAGGTATCGGCATACCGACGATCGAATCTCGGGCAAGTACAATACCGCTAGACAAAGGGAATTGTATACGGGATTGATTGAGTCCTTGACATCGTGGTTCATCCGATGAGATCATCGTGGAACATGTGGGAGCCAACATGGGTATCCAGATCCCTCCGTTGGTTATTGACCGGAGAACGTCTCGGTCATGTCTGCATGGTTCCCGAACCCGTAGGGTCTACACACTTAAGGTTCGATGACGCTAGGGTTATAAAGGAAGTTTGTATGTGGTTACGAATGTTGTTCGGAGTCCCGGATGAGATCCCGGACGTCACGAGGAGTTCCGGAATGGTCCGGAGGTAAAGATTTATATATGGGAAGTCCTGTTTTGGTCACCGGAAAAGTTTCGGGTTTTTTCGGTAACGTACCGGGACCACCGGGAGGGTCCCGGGGGTCCACCAAGTGGGGCCACTAACCCCGGAGGGCTGCATGGGCCAAGTGTGGGAGGGAACCAGCCCCAGGTGGGCTGGTGCGCCCCCACAAGGGGCCCAAGGCGCAAGGGAGAGTGGGAGGGGGCAAACCCTAGTGCAGATGGGCCCTAAGGCCCATCTAGTGGGCGCCTCCCTCTCCCTCCCCTTTTGGCCGCCTCCCCAAGCCCCATCTAGGGCTGGCCGCACCCCTTGGGGGTGGAAACCCTAGATGGGGGCGCAGCCCTCCCCTCCCCTATATATACTTGGGGTTTGGGGCTGCCCAACACACATGAGTTTTCTCCCTCTCTTGGTGCAGCCCTGCCTCTCCTCCTCCTCCTCTCCCGTGGTGCTTGGCGAAGCCCTGCAGGATTGCCACGCTCCTCCACCACCACCACGCCGTTGTGCTGCTGCTGGATGGAGTCTTCCTCAACCTCTCCCTCTCTCCTTGCTGGATCAAGGCATGGGACACGTCACCGGGCTGTACGTGTGTTGAACGCGGAGGTGCCGTCCGTTCGGCACTAGGATCTCCAGTGATTTGGATCACGACGAGTACGACTCCTTCAACCCCGTTCTCTTGAACGCTTCCGCTTAGCGATCTACAAGGGTATGTAGATGCACTCTCCTTCCCCTCGTTGCTGGTTTCTCCATAGATAGATCTTGGTGACACGTAGGAAAATTTTGAATTTCTGCTACGTTCCCCAACATGTTCAACTATGGGAAATGATGAGCTCCTACTTCTTTTTATGCCAGCTTTATGCCATAGGTGAGCTGCGACCTTCTTCCCCACAACTACACTAACTTGAGAGAGCAGTCTTGGTACTGTTTAGTGGCTGGGCAGTAGTCAGGCCGCCGTCGACATCGTTGAGATCTGCTTCAAGGGCGGTGCCTGGAAGAAGCTCAATGACCAGATCGTCGTCCTCTCCAAGAGGAGGGGCCCGCTGAAGCAGGTACAACTAGCTCACCACAACTCGCTCCTCCCTGTTTCTTCTTCAATTGTGTCAGATTTCAGCCTGTAGCTACTATTCAGATATTAAACTTAGATTTATGTGTGGGAGTTATGTTCATAGAATCTGCTCACGGTGTAGGCTGAATTAACATGTCAAATTTATTCTTAATGTCATGATAATTGGCTACTTAGAGAAGCTATAGTTTTTTTTTCTGAAAGGGAGAAACTGGAATTTATGTAGTAGAGATATGTTAGCGGGTTACGTGTGAAGGAAGTAGGTTTCAAATATATTCTGTTTAGCCTGATGCCTTTATGTAATGGATGTTTTCCGCATATTGCCTACTAACACCACCCCTTGCAGTGTTTATAATTGTTGTAGAACTACATGTCTTAATGGGACCAAAGTTACTAACTGATGTATTATGTCTCTAATTGATTGGTTTATGCAGATCGATAGACAAATGGATATGGGAAATCATGGCGATTTTATTGAGCTTGGTATGAATTTCAAGGGGGGGTAATCCATCTGTCCTTCTTCCCCTTCTTATAACTAACATTCATCAATATGCATCTATGCCCCCCGTTCCTAAATATTTATCTTTTTAGAGATTTCAATAAGAGACTACATACGGAGCAAAATGAGTGAATCTACATTCTAAAATATGTCTATACACATCTGTATAGGATAGTCTATTTGAAATCTCTAAAAAGACAAATATTTAGGAACGTAGGGAGTTTGATTTTTTGTTGTTTCTACACCACTTCGTGTTCCATTAATAGCCTGTGTATGGTATTATAATTAGTTCACACCATCGGTTTAATTTTAACTTCAGAAGGCCCAGTAGAGTATTGTATTCATGGTTCCAAAGATCTAAAACTGATTGAGTTGCTCTTTATATTATATTAACTTTAGTTTCCTTATATTCCAAAAGAAAAAGTATTGCGTAGCAATAAAACTTATGACCTATATGGCACATCCACTGATTTCTTTAATTATTTGCTAGCTTGATGTGCATACCTGCTCTTGTGATTAACCATATGATTATGTCATTGTGTACTTATATATTGTGCTTTTCTTTCTTTAGATAAAGTCTTGGAGAAAGTTATATATGTAGAGTAAGATAAGTCTTTTTCTGGGTGTCGTATAGGATAATATGATTAAAGATGTTCTCATTTATATTGGTGTTGCTGATTATCGAAATCAGTCGATGTTATTTAGAGTGCTTCTCCTTTAGATTTGATGTACGATGTCTTCCAGCTTATACCAGATGATAGTGATGTGCTCTGTAGCTTTCTTTCCATGTTTTTTTTTGCTAATTATGGTGATATGTCTATAATAATGTTATTTTGGCATCATCCTATTACTCACCTAGCATTTCTTATGTTGCAACTCTATATCTTTTTGTTCATACATTCAGAAAGCATGACCACTTAGCCAGTGGGGACCCGCATGGTTGCCTCTGACCGGATGCCACTACTGCTGCTGATGTCGTCGTCATCCTTGCCGCCGCACCACATGACACTGCCGAACAGGTCTGCATGCCTCGATCTCGCCCCATGCTTCTCTTGCCTTGCTGGTTGGTTTGGTGACCTGCTCTGCCTTCCTCTTCCTCAGCCTTAGGAAAAGTATAGCTGCCAGCACAAAATGGACGAGGAAGAGGTGAGCCACAGCGACAATGAAGCTATCGTACTGCTGTTCCCCATCGAGCTCGCGTGTGCGCAGGATCTAGTGGGCAACACATCACGTCCGTCTGCCGGCACCTCCAGGCAACGGCTACAGCAGCAGGTGAGCACCTACTCTGCAGTTTTTCTTTGCATCCTTTGAAACGAATCGATAGACTGCTGAAATCTATACCTGGTCTGCTATCCTGAAAAATAATACTATCTACAAAGATGGCTCTGTCCAAAAGATCACCGAGATCCCAGATGATATGAAAGCAATTAGAAGTATGTGAAATATGATCACCCCACGCTTTAGTTTCAAAAGGTGTCAGTTTTCCAGTGCGTCTAAATTTTTCTATATCATTGAACCATGACTCTTTAGGAGATCAAGCAGAAAAATGTAGTTGACATGGCTGTCGATTGTGGCTGCTACATTGATCAAAGTCAGTGTTAAACAAGTCTTACATTGCTACGCTTGAATTGATCTTAGTTATGAAGGTATTATTTCCTATCGATAACAAACCGGTTTTCCTATTGATGAGGTCAGAATATACTTATCTAAATTTGTGTTGCTTCATGGTATGTTGTCTTTTGTTGCTTAAAATTTTGTGCTACCCGGGAGGAATTGATGAGTTCAAAATATACTTATCTAAATATTTCAGCTCGACGTCGACTTTTCTACATTATCTCGATTTGTGTTGCATGCCACTTTGAATTTCTACCTATGTAATCTCAATAACTACTTCTCTCCCTATCTGTTATGAACCGCGACAACTCAAGTTGAGCTAAGCCACTTATGAATATACAATTTTACCTTACCGTAAATAAAATATTTACATGCTTATATCTATGTGCATATATCATTTTAGTTGCATGTATGCAATATGCATACATTATTTAAATTGTATCAATCTTCAACTTAATTATTCATTTCCGGTTGCCTATCGCTTGTGCAGCATGGCAAGCCGCGCTGTACATTGGTTCAACCAGCCCTCTCATGAAGTATTATGTTTGCAGGATGAATAAGGCATTGGTCACTCCTGGACAAAGGATGGTAAGGACCTTAAATATGCGACTTCTTATAAGTAGTGTATTGTAGTACCCGACTATGACCAATTGATGTTTCCTTTTCCAGCACTTCTCCTCCCACTTTACAAAAAAAAATCTGAAGAACCGTCTCAATGAACCAGTCAAGGACATGATGGTCTGTCTCAGCGCTGGAGATGTTATGACACAATTTTGGATGATGATTGTACGCATAAGAGGAACACAATAACAAGCAATTGGTCACACTTTGTCAAGGCGGGAGGAATCATAGAGTATCAAATATGTGCGTTGGCCTTCAAAATTGAAAGGGGGAAACCATCGCTCACTCTCCATAATAAGCTTTAGAAAGCTAAGGTAGAAATCACAAGTCTGTTTAGCCATGTATCTCCCAGATTATTTGCATCAGGTTCATGTGAAGTACCGCCTATGAAGTTGATCAACAAGGCTATTGAATGGAGTTACTTATTAGCATGCCTAATAGCTATGGCATCATAGATTTACCGTCTCTACCGTTGTGTTGCCTTTTTCTTTTTTATTATGTTCCAGCTCTTAGTACTTGCTCTCATGTTCACACTCTTAGTACTGAAGTGGTTACCTTTTGTGGTCCCTTGAACGCAATAAACTTGATGTTGCCTTATAATGTCATGATGATGTTGAAGTCGATAATGATTTGCTTCTGTTACAAGTGAATGTTTCTTATTTCATTTATTTTGTTGTCATGTTTGAATTCGTATGCTAAACCAGGATTTCTAATAAATTGAGCATTGCCTGATTATCATATCGATGGGACCGGCACCCTTGCGCCAAGGCGCGATACCGATCTAGTATACTACTATAAATAGCCAGGGTACGGTCCTATAATAGTTTGATGTTATTTTGAGATGAATTAGACACGTGTGTGTTTTTCGGCCGTTCGCCATTATCGAGTTTTGAGAAATCTTGTCAAAAGTCTCTACTGGCGTGTGAGTTCCTGCGACGCGACGCGTAGGAGATTACAAGCTGAACCTATACGGTTCGTCCACGTTATTCCTTCAGATCGAGGGGTTGGCGTGTTGTTTTTGCGAGGTTTGTGAACATCTTTGTAAACCCGCATCTAGTTCTTGTTGCGATGGAGTTTTGTGTCGTGAAAGATCAGGCCAACAACGGATCGACCCTCGCCTCGAGGTTCGATCCTCATCAAAAGAAGGGGTCGTAAGGCTTTGTCACAAATTCAACTCCATTTACATAATAATATTTCACATGAAGTTTTGAGCGAGAAAACTCCCGCCGCTCTATGGTTAAAGCTGGAAGAGATTTGCATGACAAAAGATCTCACCAGCAAGATGCATCTGAAGCAAAAATTATTCCTGCACAGGTTACCCGAGGGAGGTAATAATGTTTTGGATCATATTTCAGAATTTAAAGAGATCGTATCTGATCTAGCTGCAATGGAGATTAAGTTTGAAGAGGAAGATACTGCCTTAACTGATGAGCACCGAGTTGTTCAGGCCCATTGCAGAGAAACTAGTGAGCCATGACCGATTTTTTCAGCAAAGGAGAAATGCCGCCGGAGAGCTCGGGCATAGCACCTTTCAGAAGATGACGGCCGCTTTGCGTATGTTGGCATACGGTATCCCTACCGATCTAGTTGATGATCACTTGGCCACGGGTGAGACTCAAGCCATCATGTGTGTTAAGCGCTTCGCGGTCGGAATTGTGCAAGTGTTTGGCCAGGAGTAATTGAGATCTTCCAATGTTGAAGACGCCGCAAGGCTATTTGAGATGAACAAAGCTCGTGGCTTCCAAGGTATGCTTGGATCAATAGATTGCATGCATTGGAGTTGGAAGAATTGTCCTAAGGCATGGCATGGGCAATTCCACGACCAAAAAAAGGGTTCCACTATAATCCTTGAAGCGATGGCCGATCAAGAGACTTGGATTTGGCATGCTTTTTTTGAAATGCCTGGATCTTTGAATGACATCAACATTGTCAACCGGTAACCACTGATGAATACAATTGCAAATGGTGAACTGCCACCGGTGTAGTTTGTAGCAAATGGTGAACTACCCAAAGTGGCAAACATTTGTGAAGTCGTTGAAAAAACAGAAAGGTAAGAAAAATCTTGATTTCCACAATGCTCAGGCTGTGGCTAGAAAATATGTGGAGAGAGCTTTTGGGATTTTGCAAGCCCAATTTGCTATTGTGAGAGGACCGACTAGATTTTGGGATCAAAAGATGCTTTGGTATATCATGCACACTTGTGTGATCATGCACAACATGATCATCGAGAATGAGCGTGATCAAGATTTAGACTACTTTCACTATGAGCTCTTGGGACATCCCGTGCGAGTGCAGCAGAGGGCTGAAAGGTTGCCCGTTTTGTTGCCTCCTATCATGCAATTCGACGTCCCGCGCATGATGATCTTCAGAAGGATCTCATTGAGGAGTGGTGGGCATGGAATGGCCGACAAAGAGCATCATAATTTGTGTGTTTGATGTTGTATTGTTGAACTATTTGTTGTATTGAAAGATAAACTATTTGTTTGAGTTGTAATAACGAAATTGAACTATTTTTGTTGATTTATTTTGTTTGTGTTTGATCTCTTTTGCTTGTGTTTGGAGCACATATGTTGTTTGTGCGAGAGTGCGTGCGCTGCATTTTAGCGTGCTTGCTAGAGCTACACGCGCGCGCTGCATTTTCATGCGGCCGCTGGAGCCAGCGCTGGCCGCCGCGCCTAAACAGGCGATCAGTGCGATGTAAACACATTTTTAGCGTGCCGCGCGTTGGGCGGCTGTTGGAGATGCTCTTACATATACGTATATTCGGAGCTCTCTGCATATGCATCTTATTTGTTATTGTTGCTTCGATAAATAATGTACCTATGTAAAAATCAATAAAATAAAACACACTTTATTTCCTCACAACTAGAAAATTCGTTTTTTTTCAATGGAGGACCATCCCCGGCCTCTGCATGCATCAAGCGATGCACACAACCATTTGTATTTGCTGAGTGTAGGCGTCTTTGTGGGATGCATTTCATATTTGCCGAGTGTTGACGTCTTTGTGGAGTGCATTTCATCGGACACTCGGACAAACAAGGTCTTTTCCTAGTACCATG
This sequence comes from Aegilops sharonensis, assembly GCA_904067115.1. Classification (NCBI taxonomy): domain Eukaryota; kingdom Viridiplantae; phylum Streptophyta; class Magnoliopsida; order Poales; family Poaceae; genus Aegilops; species Aegilops sharonensis. The sequence goes on along the minus strand of LR880969.1, from coordinate 816,235,307 downwards.
CACGGGCTGTGCTCTCGTCGCTTGCTCTCTTACACGTATAGTTTTTGGATTCACTCAACACGGGAAACAGAAAACATACCGCTGTGGAGTTGGTGGAACTTGTCACTTTACTCACTGTATCACGCGTTGTTGCGTTGGAGTGCAACCATGCATCTCTCTCTCTCCCTCTCGGTTGGCCACAAATCCTTCAATAATTCCTATGAGCATTCAACTATTCCTATTCCTATGAGCACGAGACGAGAGCTGGTGGTGGGAAGCAAGCAGCATGGCACCCATGTGCCAAACACACACGGTGATGGAGGTGAGGGTCGTAACGTGCTACGTGCCAGCAGCTAGCGACTGATCGACGACTTGACAAAACCAAACAAGTGTCACGCTCTCTATCTCTTCTCCCTGGCTAGCTAGCTAGCTCCTGTAGCGTAGCAGCGAAATATGATGAAAACCTACGTATGCTGTCTGTCGATCGTCACGAGGAGCAATGAGAAAGGAAGAGAGCAGCTGCATGTATATGCATATCGTTTTCCTGTTGCTGCTGAGACCTCACATGGAGTAACAACATCGGTCTCCATCCAATCGATGCCACAAGACCGACCGAGCCACCCACACGCTGTAAGAGAGAGAGCAAAGCACTTGCACTTGCACTTGGTTCTCTTCTCTCTCGCCCACCCCACCAGGAGGAGCATATATAGGTTGATAGACTGAGCGGGCCTTCCGGCGGTGCGCCTCGCTCCGCACCAGTCCGGCGGTGGCGCTCCTCTTCCTCCTCTGCCAGTTCAAGGCCAACGGAGACCGGATGCGGGTGCTGCAGGTCCGCGGCCTGCTGCTGCTTGCCTTCGGCCGGCGTCATGGCGTACAACTGCTTCCTCGCTCTCGCCGCCACCGCCGACAAGGTCCTCGGCGAGGGCTTCGCCTCCTGCTTCGGGTGCGCGCTCTTGGCCGTCGCCACGCACCTCCCCTTCGCACGGGCAGCCATCTTCGGGGTGTAGATCGAGAGCATTAGCCGGTAGTTGCTAATCGACTAGCTAGCTTAATTAGTTGATGCATGTTTGGTAGTAGCAACCAAAATTGGTGTCCGGCCTTGGATCTGCAAGGCATATCAAGATCAAGATGCATGAAGTTAATTGCATGTTGGTACCACACTTACGCATCTACTCACGAATCAATACCACTAGTCAAAAGTTTTGCAATTCAGTACCAACTTAGGGCCTAAGTGATGCATAACGGGCTAAGGAGCGTATAAACGCGTATTGACCGCGTATTCGACAGATCGGGCCCACATGTCAGGTGACACGCTGGCCGAATCGGCGCGTGCCCGATGCGCTGACTTGGACGAGTCCGACCTAACGGGCTAGGTCGAGCCGAGCCGCCGGTTCGAACCCTAACTCTCGTTCCCCTCTCCCTCTCCTCCCCCATGCTCCTCACTAGCAATGGCGACGGTGAATCCAGGCGGCGGCAGTGTAGGCGGCGGCTCGAGCAGCGGTGGCGGTGTTGGCGGGTACGGAGATCTTCCTGGCCTCGGGGCCGATGCGCACCCAGGATTGGCCGAGGCCGACAGCGACAGTTCGTTGTACTACTCGAGCGGCGAGGAAGAAATGGAGGAGGCCCCGCTGACCATGGAGCAGCGCCTGCGGATGGCAGTGATATGGGTCGCCAACCCTTTCATGAGCCATCACTGGACCCATGGATGTGGTGGAGTGCTGTAAGTCCTCCTCCCTCTCCTCTGTTCTTTCTTCCAATTTGGGGGCTAGGTTTAGTGTTACTGAAAATGCCCAAATTTGCTGCCCTTGTAGTGTGGATGATGCTATCTGGGATGTTAGGATTCACTTTGATGCCCTACATAATTTGGATAGGAAGATATGCAGTTCTGATGTCACTTTTCTGAATCTGTATGCACTATTGCATACACAAGGATTTACATTCTCTGATAAATTGTATCACATGAAGAACACATGCATAGGAGAGCGGAGAGAGCATGGCCTAGACTTGATTGACACAAACATTAAATTGCAGCAAGTTAAGAAGCAGCATGAGCATTCTTTAGTTCTGAATCTGTTAGTTAGAGCAACAGCCACTGACAGTGCTGCAAGTCAGAGAAATGCTGAACTACAAACCATTCTTTATGCACCACCAGTTGTGTATGATCTCAGTGAGCCAGATGTGCTTGCTGTTGATGAGGAAGGGGTTGTTTTTCATAGTCAGTGCAGTACCGATGTTGAAGCTAGTGGTTTTTGCACACAAGAGAGCAAAAACCTAGGTAAACAAAAGCTAAAATATGTGATGGAGAATGAAGTTTTGTTGGAGGAGGGTTATTACAGTAGTGATACTTCAGAAGGGGCATATGACAGTGACAGCTACATGGAGAGGTAGAGGATTTCTCAAGACACAGAGATACTAGATGGAAAGACACAAGCAGATGAGGAACAATTAGTAGATGATGAAGATGAATATTCAGATGATGAGTCAAAAGAGGAGGAACAACTGCATTATGAGGGTGACACAGAGGTTGAGGATCTGTTTGAGATGGATGAGAGGGAGGAGGAAGAGAGGGAGGAGAGTGTGAATGTGGAGGTAGCTCAACAGTTGCAGGTAGAACCTCCAAAGAAGAGGCAGAAGCTACCAATTAGGAGGTGCCCCACCACTAGAACACATTCTAGTGATTTAAAGAAGGTGAAGCCAGATTTCACTCCTTCATCAGATGAAGAAGAAATAGGTTGGCTGCTGGATAGTGAAGATGATGGGCATGAGCCACTGCAATTTGTCCTAAAGAAAAGCAAGAAGAGTAGGGCACAGAAACGAAAACCTAGGATATGGTTCAATGACAAAATGGAGCACCCACACCAGCAATTATGTAAGTACATGTGCTTCACAAATCAGCAGCAATTCAGAGATGCTCTATTGAGCTTGCACATTTCACAGTCAAGAGATTTCAGATATCATAGAAACTCTGACCAAAGGATCATTGCATGTTGCAAAAATGAGCACTGTCGGTTCTACATTGTTGTTGTTGTGATCAAAGGTGAAAAGAATTTTGCTATATAAAATTGAACCTGGAGCGCACTTGCACTACCACTACAGAGTCATCAAGGGTTAGTGCAAAGTGGCTTGCAAAGACATATGAGTCATTGTTCAGGTCTGATCCAACCACTAGCATACAAACTCTGATTGATGCATGCAATGAGAAGTATGGTGTTGAGGTTCCTAAGCACATGGCCTATAGGGCCAAAAACCTTGATGTGGAAGCTGTCTTAGGAGAGCACAAGAAGCAATATCCCAGGCTAAGGGACTATGCAGCAACCATCATGTAGACAAACCCTGGAAGTAGGGTTGTAGTTACAACTCTAGTTCCTAAAGCAACAAAAAAAATACCACATCCAGGGCCAAGGTTTCATGCAATGTTTTTCTGCTTAAATGGAGCAAGGGAGGGATTTCTCAATGGATGCAGACCTTTCATTGGTTAGTTAGTTGTTTCTTTGCATTATTTACTATAACATTTTTGCTTTAGTTTCATTTTCTATGTACTGACTTAACTGGTTCTTTCTTTTTACAAAACAGGTGTTGATGGATGCTTTATTAAGCTGACCACAGGTGCACAGATCCTTGCTGCCACTAGCAGAGATAGCAATAACAACATTTTTCCAATTGCATTTGCCATTGTTGGTCAGGAGGATACAACAAATTGGTGCTGGTTTCTGCACCAACTGAAGATATGTCTAGGAGGAGAAGTTGGCCAATTTGGTCCTTATACTATCATGTCAGATAGACAGAAGGTATACATAGTTTGCTGTGTGATTTCAGTAGCATAGTTTCCTGGTGGATGTACTAAGCACTTCCTTCTCTTTTAGATGATTGAACTTCAGGTTCTGGATGCAAGTGCCTTGAGATTTTGCCAGGTTCATCAGTACTTTATACTTCTCCTGCAGCTTGAAGATCTCTGCATCTTTCTTCCCCATCTTTGTCTTCATGTGAGATACAACTAAATCAGAAACATGCACATTTTGCATCTTAGCCTGCAAATAGCTGAAATCTACCATCCTATCCTCTTGAGCATTGAACAGTTGGTGCACATCTTCAACCAATTTGTCATAGTTGGCCTCTAGATTATTTTTTTCTTCAGTCAAATGGTGAATAGTGAGTGAACTCTCCAGGTTATCCTTCCTCCTATCACTCTTGCTGTCATGATACATTTCCCATAGCTTCAGCAAGGCATTCTGCAAAGTAGGAGGCCACTCTGGGTCAACCCAGAGAACAATACCACAGTTGTCATCTTCCTGCAATATAAACAAACATAGCATGTGCAAAATCAACCTCCTAGGCAAATTATTTAAGCAATAAACTTTGAGCAACTGGCTTTAAATAATAACTGAACTTTGAGCATCTAACTTTAAACAATGAAATACAAATCAAATCAACTTTAAGCATTTGCCACTGAATTAAATAATGAACGTTAAGCATCAACTTTAAGCATCTTTGAGAAACAACTTTAATAATCTAGCCAATTAAAGAATGAACCTCTGACACTAAACACTTATTGAATTTTGAGCTTCTGACATTGAATCTCTCTGACATTAAACAATCAAATAATTGGCAAATTGAGTACTCTTCTGAACTAAACAATGATCATCTACACTGGAAACTAAGCTGTTGACCAATTATAAAAGTACTGGCCAAATTAAATATACATGGAAAGCATCAACACATTTTCTAATCCAATGATTAGCATCAGTAGTACTAAATGGCTACAAAATGACCATCACAGCTACCTAACTAAACAAGAGTACTGATTAAACAATGTGCATCAGCACATGGCTAGATTAAACAACATGAATTTTATGCACTGGACAATTCTATGCACATGGCTAGATTAAACAATACTATTAACACCGAGATTTGTACAGAATCTTACACTCTTAGGACACACTAAGAACCTCCTGCCCGTGTTAAATGCTTCAAATGCTACACGCCTCTCAGCCGCCACACCATGCTGATGGCAAAGAACGATGGGTGCTGTCTCAATGCCACTGTAGTCTTGGTCTTCAATGCTAGCAGGGACCTACAGGAGCAAAAGGAAGAGACAAACCCCAAATCAAATTAAATCCCCAAATCAGAGAACCTAATCCTAACCCTAGCTCTACAACTCACCCGGTAATGCATGCCTTCGTCGTCGGAGAGTGTAAGTGCATCTAGTGCCCCTTAGTGATTTTGGTGTATTGAAGACTTATAGGTTAAGGAACTAATGCGTTTGTTAGTGTACACAGGTCTATAAGTCTATGAGGAGTTTGATATTTACAGAGAAAGTCGACCCCTAAAAATGAAGTTCTTCGACTGAAGACTTTGATATTCTGAAGACTTTCTGAAGACTTTGAAAGTGAAGAAATTGGTGTGACCTTGAAGACTTGGTATTCATTTGAGGAACATGAAGCGTGATGACTTTTGTTTTCGTAGTTTCATTTTCTCTTTCTTGAGTCATAGGAAACACCGTACTGTTAAAGGGGGTCGAGGAAATACTAAGGAAAAATTTCCATGTGATGCTCAACTCAAAATCCTACACCTACCAATCCCTTCGAGTGAAGCCTTTGGAAATCTCATACAGTTCAGTCAATTTCTTCAGTGACAGAGACGAAGTTCTTCTGGTCGCTGAGGAATTTGTTCTGACTGAGGAGTTAGGAATTCGCCAGTGCGGATTGCCTTGTGACGCCCGGATAATTAAGCCACAGTAACCCTCTGCTAATGATGCCATGTCACCTCGATTTCTGTTGCTAATCTCGCGTTAGTTTGAATCCAATTCGAATTCAAATTCAAAATCAAGCAAACAATAAAAGATTTCAAATACTAAAACTAAAATGTTCGGAGTGAGCAAAATAATTCGTAAGTAAGGTTGGTGGATAAACCAAGTCTTTATAAAAAGTGTAAATGCACTTAACTAATTAAAACAGTAGCAAAGACAATTATTTCAATGCTTTTATATTAATAAACAAATATTAAACTAGTTTATTAGTCACCAAACTTTTTAAGGCAGTGGGTTATTCGGAGACATTAATTTAGGAGCTATCGTCATAATTATAAAACTAAAGAAACTACAAGTAAAATAAAATAGAATAAAAGAAAATAGGAAAAAGAAAAGAAAAGCAAACAGAAAACAAAAAAAAGGAGAAACCCCCCCCCCCCTGGGCCGTGGCACAACTGGGCCAACCTACCAGGCCCAGCCGGCCGAATTCCACTCCCCACCTCCCTTATCCACTCGAGCAACCGAACCCTAGCCCCCCCGCACACCCCACCCCCGCCCCCTCCCCCACCCCCCCCCCCCCCCCCCCCCCAACGGGCGCGCCCCCCCCCCCCCCCCCCCCCCCCCCCCCGCCCCCCCCCCCCGCGCCCCCCCCCCCCCCCCCCCCCCCCCCCCCGCCCCCCCCCCCCGCGCCCCCCCCCCCCCCCCCCCCCCCCCCCCCGCCCCCCCCCCCCGCGCCCCCCCCCCCCCCCCCCCCCCCCCCCCCGCCCCCCCCCCCCGCGCCCCCCCCCCCCCCCCCCCCCCCCCCCCCGCCCCCCCCCCCCGCGCCCCCCCCCCCCCCCCCCCCCCCCCCCCCGCCCCCCCCCCCCGCGCCCCCCCCCCCCCCCCCCCCCCCCCCCCCGATCCAGGAGACCGCCGACGCCGCCGGCCGGATCGTCCATCGCCGCCACCGGACTCCACCCCATCGAACGCCGCCCCCTGCCTCCTCCTAGGCGCACCCCACCCCCCGCTCGACCGGATCGGGGCATGGGGGCCCGACCTCGCCGCCTTGTCCCTACGCCCGTCTCCGACGGCGCCTCCTCGTCTCCTTCCCACGCCGGCACCTCCTCGACCTCCTCCCCGACGGCCTCCCCAAGCCACGCCGCACCCTGTCGCCGCCCCGCCGCCTCTCCCTCGCGGCCACCTCACCGGAGCTTCCTCGCCGGACCACCTCAACGACCTACCTCCTCCACGCCGACGACGTCCCCGTCCTCCTCCACGACACACGCTGCCCCGTCCCTGCTAACCCGCTGTGAGCCGCGCCCCTCCTCTCTTTCCCTCACCCCGTGCGATGCTTACCTCGCCCCGTGCGATGCTACTGCCGCGCCGCGGCTGACCCCGCCCTTGCGTCCCCTGCCTCTCGCAGCTCCCCGCTCCGCTTCACCTCACCCCGACCGGGCGCTCCTCCCCCGCTCACTTGGCCCGCGCCCGGCGACCTCTGGCCGCCTCGCCCGGCGCCCCGCCGTGGCCGCGTCCCGGCTCCCTCCGCCTCCCTACCGTTGCCGGCCCCGCCCCGGGCTGCCGTGCCTGCCACTACTATGCTGGCCGCCTCCGCCGGGGCTCCTCGATGGCTGCCGCGCCGCGGCCGTCCACCGGTGGCGCCCGGTGGCCTCGCCCCGTTTTTCCCCCTGTCGGGCTCGCCCCCCCCCCCTCCCCCCCCACTCGGGCCATCGCCCGTTCGGGTGGCGCCCGTAACCCGCACGCCCGCATAGGCTCCAGTGGCCCTATGACAATGGGCCCCACTCCAAAACGTTTAAAAAAACGAAATAAAAATAAATATATAAATAATTAATTAATTAATAAATAAATAATTAATAATTAAAATAGTTAATAAATTAATTAAGTTAATTAATCATGTTTAATTAATCTAATTAAGTAGATAGTTTAATTAAACCCTAATTAGACTAATCAGTCAATGACGAATGGGACCCACAAGCCAGGTTGACCAGTCAACTCTGTTGACTGCTGATGTCATTAAATCATTTTCGAATTAATTATATAATTAATTAAATTCCAGAAATTAATAAAATCTTTAGAAAATCATATCTTTTAATCCGTAACTCGGATTAAAATATTTTCAACATGAAAGTTGCTCAGAACGACGAGACGAACCCGGATACGCAGCCCGTTCGTCCACGACACACCCCTAACATATCAAACCCGCAACTTTCCCCCTCCGGTTCATCTGTCCGAAAACGCGAAACACCGGGAATACTTTCCCGGATGCTTCCCCCCTTCACCGGTATCACCTCATACCGTGTTAGGGCACCCCTAGCACCGATACTTCATGTCATGCATCGCTATGCGTCTGTTTGCTTAAATATTTATTGTTCTTCCCCCTCTTCTCTCGCTAGACACCGAGACCGACGCTGCTGCTGCCCAGTTCGACTACGGAGTTGACGACCCCTCTCTCTTGCCAGAGCAACCAGGCAAGCCCCCCCCCCCCTTGATCACCAGATATCACCTATTGTACTCTATACTGCTTGCATTAAAGTAGTGTAGCATGTTACTGCTTTTCGTTATACCTATCCTGATGCATAGCCTGTCCTTGCTACTACTGTTGTTACCTTTACCTGCAATCCTACATGCTTAGTATAGGATGCTAGTATTCCATCTGTGGCCCTACATTCTTGTCCGTCTGCTGTGCTATACTATCGGGCCGTGATCACTCGGGAGGTGATCACAGGTATATACTTATACTTATACATGATACATGTGGTGACTAAAGACGGGTCGGCTCGTAGGAGCGCCCGCGAGTGGATCTTTGAGGCGGAGCGACAGGGCAGGTTGAGACTACCTGGGTGAGAGGTGGGCCTGGCCCTGGTCGGCNGCTTAGTATAGGATGCTAGTATTCCATCTGTGGCCCTACATTCTTGTCCGTCTGCTGTGCTATACTATCGGGCCGTGATCACTCGGGAGGTGATCACAGGTATATACTTATACTTATACATGATACATGTGGTGACTAAAGACGGGTCGGCTCGTAGGAGCGCCCGCGAGTGGATCTTTGAGGCGGAGCGACAGGGCAGGTTGAGACTACCTGGGTGAGAGGTGGGCCTGGCCCTGGTCGGCTTTTGCGGATACTTAACACGTCTAACGAGATCTGGGTATTTGATCTGAGTCTGGCCATTTGGTCTATACGCACTAACCATCTACGCGGGAGTAGTTATGGGTATCCCGGCGTCGTGGTATCAGCCGAAGCATTTCGTGACGTCAGCGACTGAGCGGCGCGCGCCGGATTGGACTGGAACGCCACTAGGCTAGGTCTGCTTCCGGCCGCCCTCGGAACATGCAGGTGTACTATGGGCGATGGGCCCAGACCCCTGTGCGCTTAGGTTTAGACCGGCATGCTGACCTCTCTGTTATGCCTAGGTGGGGTTGCGACGTGTTGATCTTCCGCGGCCGGGCATGACCCAGGAAAGTGTGTCCGGCCAAATGGGATCAAGCGTGTTGGGTTATGTGGTGCACCCCTGCAGGGAAGTTAATCTATTCGAATAGCCGTGATCTTCGGTAACAGGACGACTTGGAGTTGTACCTTGACCTTATGACAACTAGAACCAGATACTTAATAAAACACACCCTTCCAAGTGCCAGATACAACCCGGTGGTCGCTCTCTCTCAGGGTTACGAGGAGGGGATCGCTGGGTAGGATTATGCTATGCGATGCTACTTGGAGGACTTCAGACTACTCTATGCTACATGCTGCAAGACGGAGGCTGCCAGAAGCATAGTCTTCGACAGGATTAGATATCCCCCTCTTATTCTGGCATTCTTCAGTTCAGTCCACTGATATGGCCCTTTACACATATATCCATGCATATGTAGTGTAGCTCCTTGCTTGCGAGTACTTTGGATGAGTACTCACGGTTGCCTTGTTCCCCTTTTTCCCCCTTTCTTTACCCGGTTGCTGCGACCAGACGATGGAGCCCAGGAGCCAGACGCCACCGTCGATGACGACTACTACCCCGGAGGTGCCTATTACTACGTGGAGCCCGCTGACGACGACCAGGAGTAGTTAGGAGGATCCCAGGCAGGAGGCCTGCGCCTCTTTCGATCTGTATCCCAGTTTGTGCTAGCCATCTTATGGCAACTTGTTTAACTTATGTCTGTACTCAGATATTGTTGCTTCCGCTGACTCGTCTATGATCGAGCACTTGTATTCGAGCACTTGTATTCGAGCCCTCGAGGCCCCTGGCTTGTATTATGATGCTTGTATGACTTATTTATGTTTTAGAGTTGTGTTGTGATATCTTCCCATGAGTCCCTGATCTTGATCGTACACGATTGCGTGTATGATTAGTGTACAATTGAATCGGGGGCGTCACAAGTTGGTATCAGAGCCGACTGCCTGTAGGAATCCCCCTTCCACACTCCTTGGCCGAAGTCGAGTCTAGACTTTACAAAACTTTTACTAACATGGCTGTGCGGCCCATGGGCCCACGTCGCCATCGGGTGGTACTAGGATCTTTTACTCCTCGACCTTTACTCTGGGACTCTGATCTCTCTTCTATTCGGGTTAAATGATTTTGCTAAAAACAAAACTAACTTTTGGTTCTCGAAAATACTTTCTCCCGGAGAGGCCCTTCAGTCCAGATGATCACCGACTGCACCAGAAGATTTCAGAGATACTCTTTGATATTCTCTCGAGACTTTGTGCCCATCACTTTTGCTATTCCCGACCACCGATAAATCCGTAGGGATAACTACTTACACTTGCCATTCATACGATCATCCCCCATTGATCTTGTTATTACAAGATACCCCGAAGTTTTCTCTATTGTTCCGAGAATACTTTGTGCCTACTGCCTAGCAGTTCTTTGCCACATGAATACCCCTTCAAATAAATCCTCGCACTTGTCGAGTATCCGCTCATCCCCAGTTGTTCATGTGTTTCACAAAAGTCTTCAAAATACCATTCGATCTTCCAAAAATCCTGAGCATCCTCTTGCTCTTGAAATTCTTGCTTGCTTGCATTATGGTTAATCCCATAAGTCTCGTAATCTTATTGGCATCTCTTGTCATTATCATTTTGAGTCCGTTGATTCAATTTGTTGCGAATGCTCGTAATCCTCAATCAGATTTTAGAATTCATCCTTCCGGCTCAGACGTCATTTTAAACATGAGCTGGTTCTCGCCAATTAAATTGTCGTCGATTGTGCCCCTAAGTCTATTGAACTTATCCATC
>LR880969.1:816180870-816197448 GCA_904067115.1 Aegilops sharonensis | reverse complement strand
TCAGTCAAGCAAAGTCCTCAAGCTACTGCACCCAGGGTGATGACTGATCGTGAGTTACTCCTCAGTCTTCATCAGAAGGTTGATCGCAATCATAAATGGGTCAAGCGTCAGTTTGGTTCAATTCTTCACAACATGACCTCAACACACAATGTAGTGAAGAAAAACCACTACTACCTCCATGAAACCTTCAAACGCACCTGGGCTGTTCTTTCACATGTCTACAGTGCGGAAGAACTGACGACAATGGGACTCAAGGAAGAATTTGACTGGTTTGCACCTCCTCTGAAGAAATACAAGAAGGTCAAAGTTCCTTCCTTGGTGGCCAGCTCCTATTCTTCATCGCGCGACACTGATGAAAATGAAGACTTGGACGACACCGCAGCAGGCCCTACTACAACAATCGACCCCAACAACGCTGGCGCTCCTTCTTCAACTTGAAATTCTTCAGGGGCGTTAGTCCTTAGTTCGATCCTTTTGGTCATTCGATGACATAGGGGGAGAAATTTGAGTTAGTCTTCAAGCGGGTCTATTATATGGGCAAATTTTTTTTTGTTAAGTTACAACTCTCGTTCTTCTGAAACTTTTATTGGATCGAGTTGTAATCTTAAACCCGATGGTGCTTTGATACTTTTGATGCACTATGCTCTTGCACTATGCTCTGATTCTCTTGAGCTTCTTGAGCTCTGATACTCTTGATGCGTTATTTTGCATGCTTATTCCTCATTAATGTTATCGCACGCATGCTGAATTACATCAAGCACCATATTTCATCATGCATTTCAAATTCTTCATATTATATGTCAAATGCGTGTATGAATTACAAGATATAGGGGGAGATCTCCATGATTCAACTCTTCAAATGTGCATTGCCTCAAAAGCAAATTCCTCACTATGCACATCTTCAGGGGGAGTTCTTCTATATCTTGTTATCAAATTCCTCAATATCAGTATTTACACTTCATATGTTTATCCCCGTTGAAAACTTAACCTATATTGTCATCAATCACCAAAAAGGGGGAGATTGTAAGTGCATCTAGTGCCCCTTAGTGATTTTGGTGTATTGAAGACTTATAGGTTAAGGAACTAATGCGTTTGTGAGTGTACACAGGTCTATAAGTCTATGAGTTTGATATTTACAGAGAAAGTCGACCCCTAAAAATGAAGTTCTTCGACTGAAGACTTTGATATTCTGAAGACTTTCTGAAGACTTTGAAAGTGAAGAAATTGGTGTGACCTTGAAGACTTGGTATTCATTTGAGGAACATGAAGCGTGAAGACTTTTGTTTTCTAGTTTCATTTTCTCTTTCTTGAGTCATAGGAAACACCGTACTGTTAAAGGGGGTCGAGGAAATACTAAGGAAAAATTTCCATGTGATGCTCAACTCAAAATCCTACACCTACCAATCCCTTCGAGTGAAGCCTTTGAAAATCTCATATAGTTCAGTCAATTTCTTCAGTGACAGAGACGAAGTTCTTCTGGTCGCTGAGGAATTTGTTCTGACTGAGGAGTTAGGAATTCGCCAGTGCGGATTGCCTACACAGTGAGGAACATGATAGCCCTGAGGAATTTGAGATTCAAATTTCCGACCGTTGTTGTGCTGCGCGCCAGCTGTCCCAAAATATCTTATCCACCTAACGGTCATATCATTGAAGGGCATTTATGTCTTATCATGTCGGGCTGCTCCCTAGGCTATAAATAGTCGCCCCCTACAACTACTAGCTGGTTGGCTGCTCCGAGAGAACTTGACACTTGTCATTTGAGAGCAACCCATCCTCCGAGGACTTTGAGTGAAAATCATCGAGTGTGGAAAAACCCAAAACCAAACCCCTACAAACCCAAAGTGATTGAGCATCACTGAAGAGATTGATCCTGCGTGGATCCGACGCTTGTTACCTTTGAAGACTGTGCTTCTTCCAGACGGTTAGGCGTCATGGTCTAGAGCATCCAAGAGGAATTGTGGATGGCCGAGTGACCAAGTCTGTGAAGGTTTGGAAGTCGCCTGAAGACTTACCACGAGTGATTGGACGAGGTCTGTGTGACCTTAGTTCAAGGAGAATACGGTGAGGACTTGGTGTCTTGAGCTACGTGCTTAGCGACTGGGTGTCCGAGACTGTGTGTCCTCGAGTTTAAATACTCAGCCGCTCCAACCAGACGTACAACTGAGACAGCAGTTGGAACTGGTCTACCAAATCATTGTCTTCACCAACCTTACTGGTTCTATTTCCTCAACCCTTTCATTTCCTCATTATTGTGTTGAGTGTTTGTTCATATCTGTGTTTGAAGACTTTGACTGAAGACTTTCTCAATTTCCTCAGTTCAATTTCTTCAGTCGGGTTGTCTTCATCTTGAGCTATCCTGTGTTTACGCTTTCTGTACTTTTTGTTTGTCTTCATTTCAACATGATGACCATGCTCGCATTCTCTTATGCTTACTTCTGAGTACTTATTCCGCTGCAAGTAGTTCTTCGCTAAGGAATTTCCTCACCGGCAAATTCCTCAGTGAAGAATTCATAAAAATCGCCTATTCGCACCCCCCCCCCCTCTAGTCGATATAACGCACTTTCAGAGAGGTTCATGTATTGAACGCTAGAGTCCTGCCTGCTCTCGTCCTCCATGGCACGATGGCGAGCCGGTTGAGGTGGCGGCGGCGGGCGGCGGCGAATCGGAGAGAGGAGGTCGAGCAAGAGTGAGGACCGACCGACGACCGACCCGACAGAGACCGCTTAGAACCACCGCACCAGCCTCGTCCTAGTCAACGCGTCGGGCACGCGCCAATTGGCCACCTTGTCACCTGACAGGTGGGCCCGGTCTATCAGATACATGGTCAATACACACTTATACGGCTGTCAGTCCATTTTGTAACGGTTTGGCCGAATAGTGGTACTGAACTGCGACATGGACGAGTAGTGGTACTGATTCGTGAGTAGGTGCGCAAGTGTGGTACCAATGTGCAATTAACTCAGATGCATGCATGCATGGGTTAGACTAGCCACAATGGAGAGTAACATACACTAGTAACATACACATATCCCTAGACTATGTTACTACCTCAATAGTGGATAGTAACATAAGTGTAGTAACATGCAAAGCTTCATTTATTAGGTTATAGACTCATATTGCATTGGGACATGTGATGTTACAGTAACTAGCTAAGTTACTAGTACTACATCTCTCCTCATTAACTCATTGCCACATAAGCAAATTTGCTGAGTTGGACTCGATGTTACTACCGAAGTTACTCCCACTTTGGCTAGTCTTAGTGAGTGTGTGCAACCTAATTAACCCCCCTTTAATTTGTTGTTTAAGCTACTCGTACTAGTATCAGCTAGCTAGCTATGTGAGGCCTTGTACAATGAGAACTGCTTAGAAAAATAAACCGGGTTTTTCTGAAGCACTGATGCCTATTTCTATAGGAGAGACGCTTAGCTAAGCGTCTACCTTGTATAAATAAGCACCGGTGCTTAAAAAAATATGGTTTATTTCTCTAAGCATCTCCCCTAAGCACCTTTCATTGTACAAGGCCTGATGTGTATGTTCGTAATCTCCAAGAAGTATTTTATTAACCGCCGGCACCTCATTTGTTTGATTATCATCATCTCTATCGTGTTATGGTATGATTACCAACGTACGCTTTAACGCTTAGTTACACTAGTAGTATGCCCGTGCGTTGCCACGGGCTTCTGAAATATATTGCTAAAGGTTTATAAAATAATCCATGTAAAATATCACAGGAAGAAACAATATAGCATGGACACAATTGTATAATAATTGAAGTCTACTTCACTTGTAATGTAAACTGATAACAAAAAGGCAAATTAACGATGTATACACATAAATTGATGAGTCCGCCGTAGTGGGTGACGTCCGCCTCACTTTCACCATGACACCCTCTCTCCTTCACACCATACTTCCTCATAGACCGTTAAGGAGGAGTCCCCCGTAATGCCTGCCCCGCTCTCCGCCATGATCCCCTCCCCCGTGTCCGTGTGTTTTCACCACTGCCATCAAGAGGGAGGAGGTATTGCGCCGCCTGTGGCGCCCCAAAAGCCAAGAATGCAAATTTGTAAGTAAACATACCAAACCCAACCTCCGCCCCGCTCACTCTTATCACAAAATCCATCAACTTGTATTTTAAGTGAGCCGGTGATCAATGCCCGTGCGTTGCCACGGGCCTTTTAATTCTTTATTCTGATTGCACATATATACTTGTATTATTGTATATAACTCGGCGAATTTTAGGCTCCTTCGAACAACACCACGTCGGCAACTTTGTCAAAGGATTCCTTTTGAATGTTAACATAATACATCTCCATCTCTCTCATACTTTACAAAAATAAGCATATATGAAAATTCATCTTATATATTGTCATATCCAACAAGTATTACAGAAGAACCATTATTTGTACATATCTCTTCCAATTGTGTAAGACTTCAATGAGTTTTCAGTCCGCCCATCATAAAGCTTTGTGAGTTGAAACTTTCAAAGCATCATCTGAAGCCATAGTTCTTATCTCCAATCTACAAAAGGGAATATATAAACACATATTTGAAAAGATCAGATAAGCCCATATACAATATATATTCATTTGTCAGCTGCTCGCTTTGAGGTATGTGCCCGCGAGTTGCCACAACACCAAACTTTATTGAGGCAATAAAAGAAGCATGGGGGGACAAATCCCAGAGAAAATGAAATAACCAAAAGAAGATTATGTTTTGGTCATTAAGCATAGACAGGGTCATCCACGAGGTTCCCCACACCGCCTCGCTCTCCATGGTAACTGTCTATCAGCTCGAACCAGACAATCGCCATTCAGCAGATCATGGATCTAGTGTGGGTTAACTCCCTCATTGTGATAAAAAAAGGTATGGACCACTCCTTTGTCGTGCACTCTTCGTGATTCACATTCTCCTTTCATTCACCCCTCTGCATCAAATGCCGGCAGCAATAGTGGCAACGGAGCGGCTGCAGATTCTTTCCATATCTGAGCACAGTAAGATGACCCTCAACCAGATTTGATTGGACTTGACACCCATGATTAGAAGGCTATCATCAACTTACTCACGGAGGTACCATCTGATGACAACAACATAATAAAATTCATTTCTTGCCGAGCTATGTCCCGTAGCAATTTCCTGAAAAGCACTCAATCATAAGGACAAGTCAAGACATAACAACATATTGGCCATGCATTTCTAAAAATCTACAATACACATACCATGGTCATAATATGTGATATCGTCTCTTTTTTCCCTTTCATATTTTTAACACCAAGTTAAAATATTCCCTTGCCTCCAATATCATTGTGAAAGTTGCAATGCTCCACGTTGTGTCACAATGTTGTCACACAATAGGGTCCTCTATTAGATGAATTTTGATAAAGAAAGTTGGTTTGGTTATATCTTTGTAGTTTCTTATATACAAAAACTACCGTACAAGATAAATAAGTAGAAAATTATTCTATTTTTCTACACTATCGACCCTAGGCAATTAGCATCATTTAAACGGTAAAATAATGCATTTCGTTAACTTGTGATGGTCGGTAAAATAATGCATTTTGATAACTTGTGAAAATAATCAGAAAAATATCATGTTTTTCTTACTCGATAAATGGCGATCCATGTGGAGTGCACACAATCACTGAACAGCCTTGGTCGAGCAACCTAAATAAAAAGTAAAAGCACCATAGTTTCTAGGAAATGACTTCAGCTCATTCATATGAAAACATGTTTAGAAGATAGAAGTATATGAGCGCACCTGGCCACAAATTCCCTCGAAGAGAAAGGAATTATGACTGAAACATGAAGCTAGCATATGGATATCGATGATTAAGTAATGAGGAATGCACTCAAGAGAAAGGAATAAAATGTTGAGTTTTTGCTTACAAATAATTCCTTGATTAAAACTTTCTTCCATCATCAGCATGCTAAATTTTGCAGTTTTTTTTTTTTTTTGCAAGAAACTTCCAATCTATTCATCTTCGATCATGGCAGTATAAAGAACAACAAAGGTAATAAAAATTAGAACCATGTTCGTGGACCACCTAGCAATGACTATAAATGTGTGGACGGATAACCGTTGGGAGATAAATATTAGAATCATTAACTAAAACTATTGATAGTTAATCTGTATGGTCTGAAATATCTTGAGAAGATCATAAAAACAACCAAAATGGACCTTTATGAAACTGCCACAACCCACTCCCAAGAACAAACACAAAAATATATGAAAAATATATAGCTAATATGGCAAGCATATCCACGTCCATAATACAACCATAATGCATATCATTCCTGATACATTTCTACTGCAGGTAGAGTCATCATTCAAAACACAACAACACAAATTTATTCAATGTATGTTCTGAGGCCGGATGCCGTTGTATTTCTCTTGGATATCTCTTGAATATTCCGCATGAAAATATTAGATTGAAAGAAAACCTGAGTGAGCTCCACGTGAAGTAAGATTTAGAAATTTGGCAGGATCTATAAAATTAGGGGCAAGCCAGTCTGAGCAAAATAATGTGACAAGGAATTAATGAGACAAGTTTCGTAGTGCATCAACATGAGGTAGATATATGTATATAATTGATTTTTTAACATAAACTATGAAAGAGTCCAACAGTAGACATCTTTTTGAAACAATGGAACAGTAATCACCAAGGCAACAATTAAGCACTAATTTAATGTTGAGCCCAACATAAATTCTCATAAACAATAGATATTTGAATACCTTGCATCACTTTATTTGCTTGCAAAGTAGAAAGTTTGAGAAGTTCAACACTTCCAGCTTTATATGACAGTTTATGATTCTTCTGTAGCCGTCCACATTTTCTCACATGAACATGCATCCAGCAATAATTTAGATACCTAGGTAACAAATATATGTCAAAAAAAATCCCAACAAAATATCTCTCGTTTTCTCAATGTTACATTTACACATGTTGCAGAAAAAGTGGGAGAAATTAGATATAACATAAGGTCTAATCGAGGAACATGAGTTGCTTTCCCTATATATTCTTCTAACTAATAACAGAACAAGATAACACTCAGAATGATGAGCCATCTCATGGAAAATATTAAAATAAATGTCATTCAACTGGCATTAACAAGTCCAAGTCAAAGTAATTTAAACCTTAGAACATCTTGAATAGTCCATTTAACTAAGATTTGTAACCTTTCGTTAAGAAAGATGCTACTAATAAAAAGGAAGTCAGGATTTTTTTATGAGTAGACATTATGAGATCAAGCTCCCCCATCTAAAGTTAATTCACGAGGAAACAACGACCAGATGAGGTAAATACACTCACTTTCAAAGTAGGTCAATGACAAACATCCGGTCTCTTCCTTGCCGAGCTGCCCTTAGTAAAACTACCCTGTTCATCATGTTCACAGGCTTCCTCTCGCTGCAAATGCAACACGATTGAGCCTCTTCCTAACTAAGCAACAAATTTATACATTACCTTAGAGAACATGCAATAGCAGGTCATATCATGTTTGTGTAGGCAGGTAAAATTCACTAAATGATGATATTATAGAACCAAATTCTGTAAAGAACAAAAAAACAGACATGGGAGCAATCACCATCGACCAGCCAAGAAGATGTCGATCGCCTTGGTCCCGGAGTGTACAATACAGACTATTAGCAGTGGCAAAGGTCCATTGAAGGTGTCTGTGAGCCAGAAGAGATAAGTGCCATGTAAACTAACACGAACTTACAGTGAGTGGAGCACGGCAAGCTAGACGATGTTTCGACGAGATTGGATGGGTCGGCAATTTTGATTTGCTGAGTCAGAGATTTAGTCGAGGGGCTTTATGGCACAGAAGAAGAGGGATGGCACCCTGGCAGCGAGCTGTATCAGTTCTCCTGCGCGGACACAACACCCCATAGCCGCGAGCTGGATCAGTTCATCGACCTGGCAAATCACAGCTTTTGCTCCATTCTGGCGTTTGTGCTGGAGGACGAAGTGGTGAAGACACGAACGTGGTGGGTATGAATGCAACACAAATTCGACAGCCAACAACGATGAGAGCACATCTCTGAAGTAAAACAAATACACGATGCGGTAGAGGTCTGATTGTATAGTAACTTAAAGTTAACCAATCTTTTGGAGAGGACGTATAGACGCACACCACAAAGGTCCACTTTGTAACTCGACAAAAGTGAACATGGAAGCAAATAAAACATGTACACATTAATATTTAATTTGTATTTTGTCTTCTATCACTTCGGCGATCACTTTAAAAGTATTTCTCTTCGATCATAGTAGTACTTTGACTTCAAGGAACTGACACTAATACAATCAGACCTATGTAACCTGGATGAACCCCAACTCCGTTTGATTAATCGTTTGACATCCAATTAAGATAAAAATTAATCTAGACCTACAGCTCGAATAAGCTAAATTAGAGCATCGAGTGAGCACTGCACCAGCAATCATCCTCCAAGACCATGACCAAAATGGTCAGAATTTTCTTGCTTTTTCCTCCTCACTCTGGCAATTATTCAGATTTCTTTCAGAATTAATGATCACAGCAGATTTCTTTCAGAATTAATGATCACAGGAGATCACAGAAGAAGAAAAACATGTGTGCATCCTTTCGGTAATAAATATGAAACGCAAAAGTTCAGAATGATACAATTTTGTATTTTTTACCTAGTAAGAAAATGGAGTTCCCATATTTTGCTGGTTGAGATCTGAAGTAGTCCCTCCATATCAGCTCAAATAATACGCCGAAACCATTGCTATGTCAGGAATAGCAGTCCAGTATGAATTAGGCATTCTGTATACAAGGCTTCAAACATGGAATTGAGCTTAGTCTTTCCGTTTTAGTATAAGATGATTGTCTTCCTAAAAAACACAATTTAGCACACTTCACAATAACACCTCATGTGTCCTCTCAAGTTTCTTTATCTCCACATCAACCCAGTCAACATACTTGCCTACATAGAAGCATGGCATTATTTCATATTAAAGCTAACTAAAAGAAGAGAGCAAAATTCACGACAATATCACACTACCACCTGCCATTTTTCGGTAAGACGCCATCAGTCAAAGCATGCAGATCGGAGTCCTTCTCTCTATCATAACTAATTCTAAAAATTAGCATAAGTCTAAAAGCTTTCGAGGTGGTATGTTAAAAAGAGGGAGAGAGACAACAAGGTAATAGACAAAGAACGGTTGCACCCATTGACTGGTTTTACCTGTAGTCAAATTTAGGGAAAATATAATAAAGAGCATTCACTACTAAATCCACAGTGGCGATATCAATTATGGAAGTATCCACCAAGTGGTCGTGTTGAACCTGTAAGCCAAAACAGGGGTCAAAAAAGTGAAAGACAGACAACATGCTGGTGAACTCTGCTGTCATAATTGAAGAGTTCAAACTTAACATAAGTGAACGAATGAACTGCAGTCTTTTCTTATATAATAACAACAATCTTGACAGCAACTTTTTTCCCATCATGTGTTGTGGACGCATGGACTTGCACAAGAAAAGCACTTGCAAGCGGGACAAGGAAGAATTATGAAAAAACCTGCACCACCGGGAATAGGGGAAAGCCAAATTTTATGTCGGAGTTTCTTCTAAGCTAAAAACAAGCTGAGCATAAATCCAGGTTCTGATTCAAGGTGAATACTCTGTTGGACAACAACTGAACTAAGCACACTCAGTCTGATTGTTTGGTTTTGCTAATCAATACAACAACGAAGTTACTTCAGCAGGGTGTAAGACAATGCCGTGATGCAATGAAGGAACTAACCGTTTGTGGCAATTCTCCATTCTCTTTCTTGATGACTCCGTGGACGACCTCTTGAGCATCGGCGCCCTCATCGTCTGCACATACACCTGTGGTAGTACAAGCAAACAAGCAGCTGTTCCTCAGCGAAAATTATGCAATATTACCACAGATGAATCCAAAGTGAATTCAGGTGTATCCTCACAGAGTTAGGAATTCCTTTCCATACCAGGTGTGCGATGTGATGGCCGAGCTTGATGTAGATGTTGCTGTTGCGAAAGCAAAGCTCCTGGAGTCGGTGGGCGGAGTGGCCACCCTGCGTGCACCCACTTTGTAGGAAGGGAGGAGACATACAATCAGAGAGGTGAGGGATGCGGGCACCGCTGGGCCGCTGGATCGCGCGCGGCCGCGTTCGCCGGATCCCCCCGCGTGCGCCCACTTCGTGGTTAGGGAGGCGACGTGCGACCAGAGAGGCGAGGGATCTGGGCGCCGCCAGGCCTCTGGATCGCGCGCGTCCGCGTTCGCCTGAGCCCGCACCGCGTGCGCCCACTTTGTGGTTAGGGAGGAGACCGGTGTGGTCGGAGAGGAGGGGGAGCGGGCATCCTTCGCCGGTGGCCGCCCACGCTCGAGGGAGGGGTAGCGGCGGCGGGGAACCCTAGGCAGAAGATCGAGAGGCGGCGGCGAAGGGCTGGAGCGGCGCCGGCTTTGATGTGCGAGGGCGGCGGTGAAGGGATGGAGCAGCGGCGGCGGCGAACGAGGGCGGCGGCGAAGGGATGGAGCGGCGGTTGCGGCAAACGAGGGCGGCGGCGAAGGGATGGAGCGGCGGCGGCGTCGAACGAGTCGTGCGTGAGAGTGGTTCTCGCTCGAGGGTGGGAGGCCTCGCTAGTACGTGCGTGCGATTGGTTTGGGGTTTTTTTTCGCTGGTTAATTTTTATAGGTTTTTTATCGTAGGTTTTTTTGTTGCGTGCGGGTGAGGTGGGGGTGTGGCAGATCGCTGGGAGGTGGGAGGAAGGACGAAAAAAAACCTGACGAAAATGATGGGACGAAAATAAAACCCGGAACGCGACCTACCAACTGAGACATTAGAAGTTTAGATTAACCGTGAGTCTGTTTGGACGATTACCACGATCTGCATGAGCGATAAATTAATTGCGTCTAAAACCAAACTTGGAACAAGCCGGGAGCAAATACGAACAGATTAGATTCAGTTCACCAACCACTGCTTGTCGCTACAAATTTTAGGACCGGTAGAAAACTTACTAGATCTACGGCGGCTACTTGCCGGCGAGCGTGTTCATCCATTTTCGTTCTAGCCTACGAAGCTCGGGGGAAGTATCAGGTGACACCAACCCACAAATGCTCCCCTGCTACCGATTTAACATTTTCACTCTTAAACATATTTTGAAAATAATCATGGACGTTCATAGCACATATTTACATAACCCTTAAAAAATTCAGTTCAGAACTCAAAATATACATCGAGAAACAACAACAACATAAAAAACCCGTCATGAATAGGGAACTTCCCATGAATAGCGTTAAAAAAAGAAAAAAGCTGGAATGACGCTATTCATATCTGAAATTGTCTTTTTTTTTTCTCCGTGTGTATTTAGAATTTTGATCTGAAATTCTTTAGGGGTTATCTAAACATGTGCTCTGAACATCTATCCATGATTTTTTTCAGGAATGTTTAAATTTGAATTTTTTTCCAACTCTGCAGCATGGGAGCATGTGAGTGTTTTTGTTTTGCAGGGTAGAATGCATGTGGGTGTAGATATGACACGATATTTTCCTACGGAGCCCATGCATGGGCACGCTCCCACGTACGGCGTGATCGCATGTCCTGTTGTAATGCACTGTACGTGTCAGCTAGCGTCTGACTTGTAATGTACTGCTACTGTGCTGCACACAGTCGCACTACTGGACTTGTTTACCTTTTGTTTTTTTCATCATGCTCGCTCCTTCCTATGAGAGGAGCATGTGGATGTGGGAGCTGCGTCGCTGCTGGGACGCAGCATGGCCAGCGATCACGGAGCAGCTGCGACCCATGTGCCAAACACACAGAGGTGAGTGTGAAGTTACTGTAGTACGTGTCAGCTAGCTAGCTAGCGTCTGACCTGACAAAACCAAAACCAAACAAGCGTGGTCACGCGGACGTACCCACGTATATGTAACTCTCATGCATTCATGCAGTGTACCCTAGTGTAGGTGCAGTGCAGTGTAGCACAAGAGATAAAAAGATGATGAAAACGTATGCTGTTGGACGCTCTTCTCTCCCTCGCCCTTTCGTGTAGCATACCATGCTACGGAGGAGGAGAGGAGGAGGGACGACGATCATGCTCTGCTGGCTGCTCGCCGCGCGTGGGCCTAGCGCCCGGCCTTCTCCTGCTTCCTCGCCATCGACGCCGTCGCCCACAGGCTCCTCGCCCAGGGCTTCAGCAACATAGCCACCGAGGCGCTCGGGCTCCTCTGCCCCACGCCGGCCCCGTCATGGGGCCATGCGGCAGTGCCTGCCGGAGGTGCGTGTGCGTCTTCCTTCGCACCATGCCGGCGGCGGCGCTCCTCCTCAGCCTCTGCATGCTCAAGGCAGGCGTCTACGCCCCCGGAGGTGCCATCGTGCGCGTCGTCCGCTGGAACCGGGCGCAGGTCCGCGGCCTGCTGCTGCTCGCCTTGGGCTTCATGGCAACCAACTGCTTCCTCGCTCTCGAGGCCGCCGCCGAGGAGGTCCTTGGCGAGGGGTTCGTCTCCTGCTTCGGTGGTTTCGTTCCCGCTGGGTGCGCGCTCTTGGCCGCTGCCACGCACCTCCCCTTGGCACGGGCAGCCATCTCTGCTTCCGGGTGTAGATCGAGAGCAGAGCGCTAGTTGTTAGTAACAAACTGGCCGGCGCCCGGCGGAGTAGTAGTAAGCATTGTGGGAATCCAAAGTTGGTGTCTGGCCTTGGACCTGCTCGACAGATCGAGATCAACATGCATGGGTGGGTTAGTGTGTGCGTGCAAGCTAATAATTATGCTAGGAAATTAATCCCTTTTTTTGTATTGAAGCTACTCGTACTAGCTAGCTACTACTATATAATGTGTGCAAAAATGCTACATCTACGTAAAGCATTACCAAGCCTTACGCAATCTCTCTATAACTAATCTCTTCGCCCCTGATTTCAACTGGGTGGGGCCCCTCGCTAATTTCCTCCAAACAAAAACTGCCATCTCAGCTCCTACGTTAGTCACGTAACATCTTTTACGCAGATGTACCATTGCTCTAATGTGTGTGTGTGTGTGTGTGTGTGTGTGTGTGTGTTTGTAATCTCCAAGAATTTGGTTAACCGGAGGTATAGTTCATTGCTTTTGCTAACAACCATGAACCTGAATTTTTTTTGAGACAAACTCGCGAAGCTTTTATTCAACCGTTACAATGTTTACAGGGACTAACAAAAGATCACCGGGGTGGCCTAACCAAACATGGCGGCCGGTCCCCAACGTTAATGCATGCTTCGCGAGGTTGTGGGCCTCAAAGTTCGAGGACCGAAATTCATGACTAAAGGTACAAGAAGCGAAAAAACGAGCTCTATCCGTTATTTCATGTACCACTGCTCCATATGCTGCTGCCGTTCCTCCTTTGATCGCCTCCACCGCTGCCATGCAGTCCGAGGCAATGAAAACTTTCTGCTCGTACAGGTCCTCGGCAAGCGCCAGCGCTTCCCTGGTAGCTAGAACTTCAAGCACCTCCGGGTCCTCTATGTTGTTGAAGATAATTGTCGAGGCCCCCAAATACACACCCGATGCATCGCGGCAAACGGCTCCCACAGCTCCCCTTCCACCAGCACGCGGCACAGCCGCATCGACGTTAATTTTAACATGATCATTCGGTGGTGGCTGCCAAGCAGTAGGGCGGACACTTGGAGTTGCCGGTGCCCTGTCAACAGTTTTCTGTATGTGCTTCAAATCAGCCAAGTAGCTAGTGACAAAACCATGAGTAGCGAATGGAGTTTTGTAAATTCCTTCATGGATTATCTTTCTCCTCGCTGCCCAAATGGCCCATAGTGTGACAATCATGGTAGTGAATTCCTCTTGAGGTAGCGATTCACTCATCAGAAAGAGCCATCTCTTTGCCTGTTCATCTCTCTACATACATATATGCTGGACCATATCCTCATTTGATAGAGCCCCTTATTACCATCAGTCGACTAAGTGTGTCAGCCCACTTTGGCCCTTTTTCTAGACACCAGCAAACTGGGCCTAGAGAGGCCGCCACCTCATCCCTGGTCGTCATTGGTGTTTTTTTTAACATCAGTACAGACACAAGAGCTCATATACACGCGCATACACTCATCCTATGAACACACACGCACACCCTATCCATATGAGCACTTCCGAAAGACTGAGCCGGCATATCATTTTGAAATTTACGAAGTCACCGTAGGCACCTCGTCGTCGACGGGAACATCTCCTCCCACTGAATGCGCATAGCCGGAAATCCTGAAATAAATTCAGAAATAAATGCGAGCACCAGGATTTGAACCCTGGTGGGCTGAGAATACCACATGCCCTCTAACCATCCAACCACAGGTTGGTTCGCGTCGCCATTGGTGTTTGAAGTGTACGCGTGCATGTGTCATGTGCATGTGGCTGCCGTGTGTTCCTCAGCATATGTTCATGGGTTTTGTGCTTCTGTGTTTCTTATTTTGTGTGCATACACGCTATGTGCGCGTGGGCGTGCCCGGTATGTGTTCATCCCCAGATTTAAGGACGCGTTTGTTACCTGCATTGTTTTTAACACTTTACATACTTAGACCCATTTGAGCTAATGCAGGCAAAAAAATAACATTTGCATGTTGATTGGTTGTCTGCATTGCATCAAGATCTAGATGGTGACATGTTGTTTGGCTGCCTGTATTTATTCTTCAGGGTGAGCAAATGCAAAGCACAACTGTTTGATTGCGTGCAAGTAAATGTTATGCTCACCTCTTTCAAATGCGGTGGCCTTACCACCCCTAGCGGAACCTATTGGCTCCTACATATTCTATGAAGATCTTTGTCGGTCAAACCGCATAATAACATATGTTGTTCCCTTTGTCATCGGTATGTTACTTGCCCGAGATTCGGTCATCGGTATCATCATACCTAGTTCAATCTCGTTACCGGCAAGTCTCTTTACTCGTTCCGTAATACTTCATCCCGCAACTAACTCATTAATTACATTGCTTGCAAGCCTTATAGTGATGAGCATTACCGAAAGGACCCAGAGATAACCTCTCCAAAACTCGGAGCGACAAATCCTAATCTCGATCTATGCCAACCCAACAAATACCTTCGGAGACGCCTGTAGAGCATCATTATAATCACCCATTTACGTTGTGACGTTTGATACCATACAAAATGTTCCTCCGGTAGTCAGGAGTTGCATAATCTCATAGTCTGAGGAACATGTATAAGTCATGAAGAAAGCAGTAGCAATGAAACTGTAACGATCATAATGCGGGTCTTGTCCATCACATCATTCTCCTAATGATGTGATCCCGTTCATCAAATGACAACACATGTCTATGGTTAGGAAACATAACCATCTTTGATAAACAAGCTAGTCAAGTAGAGGCATACTAGGGACACTTATGTTTTGTCTATGTATTCACACATGTACTAAGTTTCCGGTTAATACAATTCTAGCATGAATAATAAACATTTTATCATGAAATAAGGAAATAAATAATAAATTTATTATTGCCTCTAGGGCATATTTCCTTCAAGAGCGTGTGTTAAAGAGAGGGGGTGGGAGGTTTTCAACATTTCTCTTGTGGATGTAGATATTGACCGTGAAAAGAGAGCGTTACAACAGTTCACAGACGGACACAAAGAGTGGGCATTAAAAGTGGGCCAAGTAGAAGTGTTACAACATTTCGCTTGTGGACACAAATATTTACTATTAAAAAGAGAAGGTTACAACAATTCACAGGCGGACATAAATATTGTCCATTAAAAAAGAGGGTTGCAACAATTCGGAGGCAGGCATAGAGTGGGCATTAAAGAGGGGGAAGCAGGAACGTTACAACATTTCACTTGTGGACACAAAGATCGACAGTTAAAAGAGAGGGTTGCAAAAATCCACATGCATACACAAAAAGCATGCGTAAAAAGAGTGGGTAGTCGGAAGGGTTTCAACATTTTGCTTGTGGAGATAGAGATCGGCCGTTAAAGAGAGAGGGTTACGACAATCCGCAGGCGGACACGGAGAGCGTGCGTTAAAAGAGGGGGAAGCAAATTACGACATTTCTCTTGTGGATAGAGATACCGACCGTGTTGGAAATATGCCCTAGAGGCAATAATAAAGTGGTTATTATTGTATTTCCTTGTTCATGATAATTGTCTATTGTTCATGCTATAATTGTATTAACTGGAAACCGTAATACATGTGTGAATACATAGACCACAACATGTCCCTAGTGAGCCTCTAGTTGACTAGCTCGTTGATCAACAGATGGTCATGGTTTCCTGACCATGGACATTGGATGTCACTGATAACGGGATCACATCATTAGGAGAATGATGTGATGGACGAGACCCAATCCTAAGTATAGCACAAGATCGTGTAGTTCGTTTGCTAAAGCTTTTCTAATGTCAAGTATCATTTCCTTAGACCATGAGATTGTGTAACTCCCAGATACCGTAGGAGTGCTTTGGGTGTGCCAAACGTCACAACGTAACTGGGTGGCTATAAAGGTGCACTACGGGTATCTCCGAAAGTGTCTGTTGGGTTGGCACGAATCGAGACTGGGATTTGTTACTCCGTATGACGGAGAGGTATCTCTGGGCTCACTCGGTAATGCATCATCATAATGAGCTCAATGTGAC
>LR880969.1:816143335-816170354 GCA_904067115.1 Aegilops sharonensis | reverse complement strand
AGACCACAACATGTCCCAAGTGGGCCTCTAGTTGACTAGCTCGTTGATCAACAGATGGTCATGGTTTCCTGACCATGGACATTGGATGTCATTGATAACGGGATCACATCATTAGGAGAATGATGTGATGGACGAGACCCAATCCTAAGCATAGCACAAGATCGTGTAGTTCGTTTGCTAAAGCTTTTCTAATGTCAAGTATCATTTCCTTAGACCATGAGATTGTGTAACTCCCTGATACCGTAGGAGTGCTTTGGGTGTGCCAAACGTCACAACGTAACTGGGTGGCTATAAAGGTGCA
The DNA here is from genome assembly GCA_904067115.1 of Aegilops sharonensis. Classification (NCBI taxonomy): domain Eukaryota; kingdom Viridiplantae; phylum Streptophyta; class Magnoliopsida; order Poales; family Poaceae; genus Aegilops; species Aegilops sharonensis. The sequence goes on along the minus strand of LR880969.1, from coordinate 816,170,053 downwards.
CTAGGGGTATCTCCGAAAGTGTCTGTTGGGTTGGCATGAATCGAGACTGGGATTTGTTACCCGTATGACGGAGAGGTATCTCTGGGCCCACTCGGTAATGCATCATCATAATGAGCTCAATGTGACTAAGTAGTTAGTCACGGGATCATGCATTATGGAACGAGTAAAGTGACTTGCCGGTAACGAGATTGAACGAGGTATTTGGATACCGACGATCGAATCTCGGGCAAGTAACATACCGATTGACAAAGGAAATTGCATACGGGATTGCGTGAATCCTTGACATCGTGGTTCATCCGATGAGATCATCGTGGTACATGTGGGAGCCAACATGGGTATCCAGATCCCGCTGTTGGTTATTGACCGGAGAACGTCTCGGCCATATCTGCATGGTTCCCGAACCCGTAGGGTCTACACACTTAAGGTTCGGTGACGCTAGAGTTGTTATGGGAAATAGTATGTGGTTACCGAAGGTTGTTTGGAGTCCCGTATGAGATCCCGGACATGACGAGGAGCTCCGGAATGGTCCGAAGGTGAAGATCGGTATATTGGACGAAGGGTATTGGAGTCCGAAATTGTTCCGGGGGTACCAGGTGATGACCAGCGTGTCCGAAAGGGGTTTCGGAGGCCCCGACAAGCGTTGGGGGGCCTTATGGGCCAAGTGTTGGAAATATGCCCTAGAGGCAATAATAAAAGTATTATTGTTATATTTCCTCGTTCATGATAATTGTCTTTTATTCATGCTATAACTGTATTATCCGGAAATCGTAATACACGTGTGAATACATAGACCACAATATGTCCCTAGTGAGCCTCTAGTTGACTAGCTCGTTGATCAACAGATAGTCATGGTTTCCTGACTATGGACATTGGATGTCATTGATAACGGGATCAATTAGGAGAATGATGTGATGGACAAGACCCAATCCTAAGCATAGCACAAGGTCGTGTAGTTCGTTTTGCTAGAGCTTTTCCAATGTCAAGTATCTCTTCCTTAGACCATGAGATTGTGTAATTCCCGGATATCGTAGGAGTGCTTTGGGTGTACCAAACGTCACAACGTAACTGGGTGACTATAAAGGTGCATTACAGGTATCTCCAAAAGTGTCTGTTGGGTTGACACGGATCGAGTCTGGGATTTGTCACTCCGTATGACGGAGAGGTATCACTGGGCCCACTCGGTAGTGCATCATCATAATGAGCTCAAAGTGACCAAGTGTTTGGTCACGGGATCATGCATTACGGTACGAGTAAAGTGACTTGCCGGCAACGAGATTGAACGAGGTATTGGGATACCAACGATCGAATCTCGGGCAAGTAAAATACCGACTGACAAAGGGAATAGTATACGGGGTTGATTGAATCCTCGACATCATGGTTCATCCGATGATATCATCGAGGAGCATGTGGGAGCCAACATGGGTATCCAGATCCCGCTGTTGGTTATTGCCCGAGAGCCGTCTCGGTCATGTCTGCATGTCTCCCGAACCCGTAGGGTCTACACACTTAAGGTTCGGTGACGCTAGGGTTGTATGAATATGAGTATGCAGCAAACCGAATGTTGTTCGGAGTCCCGGATGAGATCCCGGACGTCACGAGGAGTTCCGGAATGGTCCGGAGGTAAAGATTTATATATAGGAAGTCTTATTTTGGTCGCCGGAAGAGTTTCACACTTTATCGGTATTGTACCGGGAGTGCCGAAAGGGGTCCGGGGGTCCACCGGGAGGGTCCACCTGCCCCGGGGGGGCACATGGGCTGTAGGGGGTGCGCCTTGGCCTATATGGGCCAAGGGCACCAGCCCCAAGAGGCCCATGCGCCAAGGAGACTTGAGGAGGGGAGAGTCCTAAAGGGGGAAGGCACCTCGGAGGTGCCTTGGGGAGGATGGACTCCTCCCCCCCCCTCTTGGCCGCACCCCTTCCTTGGAGGAAGGGGCAAGGCTGCGCCCTTCCCCCCTCTCTTGCACCTATATAAAGGGAGGGGAGGGAGGGGTGGCCGCACCCATAAGCCCTGGCGCCTCCGTCCTCCCTGCAACACCTCCTCCTCCTCCCGTAGTTGCTTAGCGAAGCCCTGCCGGAGTTCTGCTGTGTCCACCACCACGCCGTCGTGCTGCTGGATCATCATCAACCTCTCCTTCCCCCTTGCTGGATCAAGAAGGAGGAGACGTCATCCGCTCCGTACGTGTGTTGAACGCGGAGGTGCTGTCCGTTCGGCACTAGGTCATCGGTGATCTGAATCATGGCGAGTACGACTCCATCATCCCCGTTCCATTGAACGCTTCCGCACGCGATCTACAAGTGGTATGTAGATGCAATCACTCTCCCATGACTCGTTGCTAGATGAACTCATAGATGGATCTTGGTGAAACCGTAGAATTTTTTTTAATTTTCTGCAACGTTCCCCAACACCAAGGGGAGAGGGCACATCACCCCACTAAGGAAGGGGCTGAGCGCCCCTCCCACCCCATCTCACGTAACCAGGAGAGGTGGGGGCGCCACCCCTAGGGCAGCCGCCCCTCCCGGCTTGGGGGGCAAGTTTCCTAGGGGGTGGGGGCGCCCAAACCCATCTAGGGTTTCCCCTGTGGCCGCCGCCCCTCCCCTAGGGAACCCTAGGGCGCCTCCCCCTCCTCCCTTCCCCCTATATATAGTGAGGGAGAGAGAGGGCAGCCGTACCCTTCCCTTGGCGCAGCCCTCTCCCTCCTCCAACACCTCCTCCTCCGTAGTGCTTGGCGAAGCCCTGCCGGAGAACCACGAGCTCCATCACCACCATGCCGTCGTGCTGTCGGAGTTTTCCCTCAACTTCTCCTCTCCCCTTGCTAGATCAAGAAGGAGGAGACGTCCCCGGGCTATACGTGTGTTGAACGCGGAGGCACCGTTGTTCGGTGCTTAGATCGGATTCGGCCGCGATCTGAATCGCTTCGTGAACGACTCCACTGACCGCGTTCTTGTAACACTTCCGCTTAGCGATCTTCAAGGGTATGAAGATGCTCATCCTCTCCCTCTCTTGTTGCTAGAATATCCATAGATTGATCTTGGTGATGCGTAGAAAATTTTGAATTTCTGCTACGTTACCCAACAGACAATTGAAATAGAGGGTAAGTACAACAATTCATAGGCGTACACAGAGTGGGCGTTAAGAGAGAGAAGCAGAAGTGTTAGAACATTTCTCTTGTGGACAGAGATATCGACCGTTAAAAGAGAGGGTTACAAGAATTTGCAGGCGGACACAGAGAGGTGGCGTCAAAAGAGGGGGAAGCAAAGGCATTACCACATTTCTCTTGTGGATAGCGATATCAACCGTTGAAAGAGAGGGTTACAATAATTCATAGGCAGGCAACGAGAGTGGGCATTAAAAGAGGGAGAAGCGAAAGCGTTACAATATTTCTCTTGTTGACAGAGATATTGACCGTTGAAATAGAGGGTAGGTACAACAATTAATAGGCCTACACAGAGTGGGCGTTAAAAGAGGGAGAAGCGGAAGCGTTACAACATTTCTCTTATGGACAGAGATATCAACCGTTAAAAAGACAGGGTTACAAGAATTTGCAGGCGGACACAAAGAGATGGCGTCAAAAGAGGGGGAAGCAGAGGCGTTACCACATTTCTCTTGTGGATAGAAATATCAACCGTTCAAAGAGAGTGTTACAATAATGCATATGCAGACAAAGAGAGTGGGCGTTAAAAGAGGGAGAAGCGGACGCGTTACAACATTTCTCTTGTGGAGAGAGATATTGGCCGTTAAAAGAGAGGGTTCCAATAATTTCCAGGCGGACACAGAGAGTTGGCGTTGGAAGAGGGGGAAGTGGAAGCGTTACAACATTTCGCTTGTAGACGCAAAGATCGACCGGTAAAAGAGAGTGTTATAACAATCCGCAGGCGGCAGAAAGAGTGTGCATTAAAAGAGGGGGAAGCGGAAGGGTCACAAAAATTCGCACATAGACACGGAAAGCAATCTCTTGCAGCCTTATACAGAATCAAAAGAGAGACGGGGGAATGGCGTGCAACCGTCGCGTTTTCCACATTTGCAAATCCGTGAAGCCACCCACCCACGCCCCTTCTCGGCTACCGGGTTTCTATCAAAGGGGCCAACGTACCAACATAGAGGGAGGGAGTACAACAAATCCGCCTTTAAAGATCCAACGGAGCGATCGTTTGTTTTGATTACGCTACCAATAGGTTTCAAGGGGAAAAAGAGGGTACAAACAAAATAGATCTTGCCAACCATAGTTGTATTGATCATAGCTAGTAAATTCAAAATAATTTCTTTAGCTATGATGTAGCATTGGTAGATGCCAGGGTGGCTGTCCAGGTTCGGCATTAGCAACACCACTGATTTGGCTAGAGCACACTTTCCTGTCAAGAAACCGAATGTACTCCACCTTAAATCATAAATTTGGCAGATCCTGAGAAAATTCAAAATCTAAATGGGTAACCATTAACTATAACATTGGTGTATTTTTAGTAGTTAATGATCACATTATCTGAACTACGGTACTTATGAAAAATACCTTTAAGCTGATTTTCAATACAAATTCGGATGGTTAATTAGGTGCTTCATACATTATGTCAAGATATTTCATATGTAATGACATAACTAGTAGATCCTGCTTGTGAAGAACTAAAATCTCAATGATAGATCATTTAATTACTAACACAATTTCACTTTCAGGCCTCAAATAAGAAATATAAAATCTAAAATCAGAAGCAACACAACTCCATTTACTGGTGACATAACAGAGATCAACAATGTTATTTGAACCATGACATTGGTCACAAAATTGTGCATTAATTGGAAGGACGCCGCTTAAATGTGTACACGGGGGATTGTTATTCATCTAACATGAAGATATAAGTTGAAGGGGATAAAGATGGGAATGAGAGGCACAATACATTCTCAAATAATGAATGGACACAAGACATGCTAAAAGATACCCCATTGGTTTCGCTATTACTGGTTCGGTACCCAAATATGAGAGATTCCTTATTGCGAGCCCTCAATAATGCTTCCCCCTCTACATCGGAATGCCAATTAATGCGAAAGACGCACACACGTGGAGATGCACGCCGTTTGTTGTTCTTGGAAATCTTAATCCGTGGTTGATTGGACATGCAGGACAAAGCCCTTGTGTATGTGTGTGGGAGGGAGGTATCAAATCATGGGAGATTTTGAAAAAAAGAGTGGGAAGCGCAAAGGGTTTGCAGACACAAAGAGTGAACGCTAAAAGAGGGACGGGGAGGGGAACGGAACAATTCACACCTAGACATGGAGAGTGGGTGGTAAGACACGGAGACGGAGTGGTAAATAAGAGGTGGGGGAGCGGAAGGGTTACACGAATTCGTAGATGGACACAGAGAACGTGCCTTAAAAGAGGGGGGGGGGGGGGGGGGAAGCGTTACAACATCCCACTTGTGAAAGCGTTACAACATTCCACTTGCGAAAGCGTTAGTAAAACGTGCGGCCGTTGTCCGTTTCCAGACTTGTGAATCCGTGAACCCACCCCACGGCATGCTCTATCGGCTTCCGGAGGAGGGGGAGTATACCCACACGGAGGGAGGAAGTAGATCAACGGATCCGCCTCCAAAGATCCATTATTCCACGGTTGAAAAAAAAAGGGTGCAAAGAAAATTTTTAGTAGATGTTGCCAGATATGGGCGCATTGATCATAGGTGGTGAATTCGGAATATTTGCTTGGATTATGACGCATTGGTAGTACTAGTAGGAAAGCGCCAGGGTGGATCTCCATCTCCATCTCTTCTCTTCTCTTGGGTAAAAAAAGAAACAAACGGAAACGGACTCCGTTCACCAACCAACCTCCGTAGCATCTCCCACACCGCATATAAAGAGGAGTCGGAGCAGTGAGGAAGAGTCCACCCCGCCCCAAACAACTGCAGCCAGCGGCGCCGGCGTCCCCCCTCCGTTACATACACCCTCCAGCCCTGCCCGCCGCCCGCCGACCAGCGACCCACCTGACCTAGGGTTCCTTCCCCTCCATTCCTCCCTTCCCCTTCTTTTCCTCCAATTGGATTACACACTCCCGCCGCCGTCCCATGACCCAATCGGCGGCCTGCTCCGCCCGGGCCCGCCGCGGGTTCCAGCATTAGCGGCGGCGGCCTGTTCCCCATTCCGAAAATCGCGGCTGAGGAACAAAACAAAACAATGGGGTGCTTCCACTCCACGGCCACGGCCAGGGCCAGGCGGCGCTACCCGGGCTACGACCACCCCATGCACCTCGCCGCCCAGACCGCATGTATGCATGTTTCTTTCTTCGTAACCACATACCTCTACCTGTGCCACCTCCCAATTTTTACTCCTATTCCGTCAGTCAAACCTTAATTAACTCACCACAACATGTGTTTTCTCTCTGTTTCTTCCTCCTCCTGCTGCAGTCAGCGTGAGCGAGGTGGAGGCGCTCTTCGAGCTCTTCAAGACCATCAGCGGCTCCGTCATCGACGACGGCCTCATCAGCAAGGTACGTGCATAGCAGCAGCACACCAAATCATCCATCTTGTATGCATGACCTGCTTCTTGCCATGTTGTTTATTCCCAATTTTTGGTGCAAAAGCATGTAATTTATCGGTGTTACAAAAAATGAAATGAACTGGCTCTGTGGTCCGGTCTTTTTTTTAGGGTACCACGGTCCAGTCATTTTCTAAAGCCCTGTTCAAGGAACTTGTTGTTTTTGGTCACTGTCAGCCTCATAACTTTGTATGAACGACAGGCTACCGTGTCTCTGTCTCTTTGATGCAGTTACAATCTCTCTAAAAATGAAGACGGCCATGTGTTCCTTTCCTCATCTACATACAGTCATTATATCCTTATTATTAATAGTTGCATATACGGTTTCGAAAATTTTGTAAGCATACAAGCTTGTCACATAAGATTGTCCTGTTTCCACCAGAGAGGGCAGAGTTTTGCGCCACACTGGAGCATATTATTACCCTGGGCCTGATGCGTATCACATAACATAACATTGTTCCTCCTCATGCATGCCCTGCTTGCCACGTTTTCCTTTTCTTGGTAAAACGCGTTATTTACTACAGTACATTACAGTGTTAAAAAAATGGACTGGCTCTGTGGTCCGGCCATTTTCCAAAACCCTGTTTAGGGAAACTGCCATTTTCTGATTGGTGCCGGCCTCATAACTTTGTAAGAAAGACAGGCACGCGTCTCTTTGCTGAAGTTAGAATCTTTCTAAATCAAGAGGGTGATGTGTTTGTTTCCAGATCTACATTCATTATTTTTCAAAAGTTTGATTGATACAGTCTCCATTTTTGTAAGCATCATGTGCATCTGTAACCAGTATACAAGCTTGTGTGAGCTGTGCCTAATGCCTATCACAGTAGACTGTCTTTTTGCACAAACTCATGCATGCCCTATTTCCTTTTTCTTCTCTAGAAAACATGTTGATTGTTGCAGTATGATGAAAATGAGGCTGCTCTGTGGTCCGGTCATTTTCCAAAACCCTGTTTAGGGAAACTGCCGTGTTTGGTTGGTGCCGGCCTCATAACTTTGTAAGAAAGGCAGGCTGGCGTGTCTCTTTGGTGCAGTCAGAATCTTTCTAAATCAAGAGGGCCATTTGTCCGTTTTCCTGATCTATAGTCATTATTCTTAGCATCATTTGCATCTGTAACCATCATAAAAGCCTCATAATTTCAAGGTCTTTTTTTTTATGCATAAGAACAATTGTATCATTATTTATTCTTGTGGAGAAAACCTGGAGTACTGATTTTTTATACACGGTTCATCGAAAGTAAGTACTGTCAGCAATCTGAACCTGCAATCATATTGAACAGCCTCTGTATTGTCTGTTGTGCAGGAAGAGTTCCAGCTTGCATTGTTCAAGAGCAAGACGGACAATATTTTTGCTAACCGGGTATGTTTTGACATGCCATGCTCTGCATTTTAATGCGCCTCTGAATTCTAGTACTTGTCTACTATGAGTTGGCATGCTTTCACCTACAGACTTGCTGAATTTACGCAACCTTTCAGATATTTGACCTCTTCGATGTCAAGAAAAGGGGGGTCATTGACTTTGCTGACTTCGTTCAAGCTCTAAATGTGTTTCACCCTAGCGTTCCAATGGAAGAGAAAATTGATTGTGAGTCATCGTCATGATGTTTCATTTTGGCCGTTTTGACACCATATTTCTGCTTCCTGAACATTTCTATTGCTTGCCAGTTTCCTTCAAGCTATATGATATGGACAATACAGGATTTATCGAACGGAAAGAGGTGATTTCTGAAACTCTGTTTTCATTTATGTGCCACATCCTTTACAAATTTTAATTTCTATTCCCAGTTAACGGAGTCATGAAGACTGCAGTATCTTGAAACTGTAGTAGAATTAATCTGCTCGTATTTCTGGACTCTGATGTCTGAAGTTCTATCTTGATGCGCTTCCTCCTTCTGTCATTGATTGCATAATTTCTACTGCCGTGCTGGACAGGTCAAGCAGATGCTTATTGCTCTTCTGAGTGAATCAGGAATGAGGTTATCAGATGAAACCATTGAGTCAATCCTTGACAAGGTATGGACATTTGAGCCCAAAACCTGAGCTGTTACTCAAGTTTTGATTAACTTAAATAGTTAAATCCGGAGCCTTCATAAGAGTTCAGATATTGACTGATATGGTTGCTGTTGACAGACATTTTCAGATGCTGATGTGAATCAGGACGGGAAAATAGATAGAGCGGAGTGGGAGAACTTTGTCTCACGAAATCCCTCCTTGATGAAGATAATGACTCTGCCATACCTAAAGTAAGTGTTGTATCTATGGTTCTGGAGAAAAAACAGAGTATGTAAGCCCAAGTTGAGTTGTTGATCCGTAACAAGTTGAATGCAGTTGGCTAATTAACGGTTACTTCTGGTTACTGGAAAATCATTGCAGGGACATAACGACCACATTCCCTAGCTTTGTCTTCAACTCGAAGGTCGACGACATCGTGACGTGAGCGCCGTGGTTTCTGCGACATTCTACAAGGCCTGCGCGGAGGAGGGAAAGGACATGTACATCTAATAGTATATCAAGGAGGGAGAGTACATTTTTTTGGTTAGAGCTCAAGCAATAATGCAAAGAGGTTAAGAGGTGAGGGGAGGGCTGTAGTCTGAGAAATTGGCTAGTTGTCGCGATATGAACTGCATCCATATGCTGCTGCTGTTGTTTGTTGTGAAATGCAATGTTAGCGCCAGAATCAAATTGTATCGGCCGGAAATCAATCTTCTTTTTCTTTCTTTCTCCAGCGGCGTGTCATGTTGATCCAAATTCTATCGGCACCCTAATCCGAGTCGTTTGTCATGGTCATGGTTGGATCGCCCCCAATAGTTGGCCTCTGTTTGGGTGGTGGCTCCTCGCCGTTTTGCCCGCTCTAGTTCAATTTTCTCGCTGGTTCTCGCAAGCTCATGGCCAGACAAAACCTCCATCAGGGCTGCTTTTCGAGAAAAGGCCTGAATTTATTCGTCAAATAGGCAAATCACGTCGAACATCCTCAACTCCTAGCCAGGTTTTCTTCGGTCGGTTTTGCAGGAGAGGCGAGTTGTTTACTCCCTCTAGATCCATTTGAGCGACGAGTAACATGGATCGGAGGGAGTACTCTTTTTTTTAGTGAAAGCAAGTTGTTCACTGCATGAGTGATAGAGCGCGCACGTCCGCAGCATTGCCGATTTTGTTCCTGGGCCGCTTTTGGGCCGAGCACGACGAATCTATCCTCTCCTCTGCCCCCACACACTCTCTCTCTCTCTGGACGAGGGAGAATCTTGTACTAGTCCCACTCCCCCCTCCCGTCGCCGTCGCCGCCGGCCCAAACCCTAGCCGCCTACCTCGCCGCCGGCCGGCGCCATGGACCGCAAGCGCATCAACGACGCGCTCGACAGGCACCTGCGGGCGGCCACGGAGCGGTCGTCGCCCTCCACCTCCCGCGGCGCCAAGCCCAAGCCGCCCCCCGCCGCCGCCCCCAGACCCAAAGGTATCGCCCGCCCGCCCGCCGCCGTCGCCGTCGCCTTCGCTTTACTTACTTTCTCTCTCGTCATCCGGTTCTCCCTCTCCTCTCCTGTGCCTTAAAATTGACGTCTTTGTGCGCGGGCGTCGGGGGGCGGCAGAGCAGCTGGATTCGGACAGCAGCGAGGGGGGCAGCGCCGGCGGGTCCTCGGAGGCGGACGACACCTTCTGGATCAACTGGTTCTGCGCCATGAGGGGCAACGAGTTCTTCGCCGAGGTCGACGACGACTACATCCAGGACGACTTCAACCTCTGCGGCCTCAGCGCCCAGGTCCCCTACTACGACCACGCCCTCGACCTCATCCTCGACCTCGAGCCCGTCCAGGGTACATACACCTACACCTCACCTCGTTGATTATTACTGTCATGATAATCACTTCTCACTCACTCGTGGTGTTAAGCTAGTAGGTTTCTTTGATCCTCACAAGGTATGCTTCACATATGCAGGCGATGTGTTTGCCGATGACCAGAATGAGCTGATAGTGGCGTCCGCCGAGATGCTTTACGGTTTGATCCACGCCCGGTACATCTTGACCACCAAGGGCTTGGCTGCCATGGTAAGCATCTTTCTACTTCCATGGTTCATTCGATGCGGGAACTCCTATTATATCGGCATGGTTTATGCGTTTTCGATATCAATCACAGTAGTAGCAGCAGCTCTTGTTATACCGCACTGATCTGATCTGTTCCAAAACCTGAATGTTTCTTCAGCTGGAGAAGTTCAAGAACTGCGACTTTGGAAGGTGCCCCCGCGTATCCTGCTCTGGTCAGCCCTGTCTTCCAATGGGGCAGTCCGATATCCCTAGGTCCAGTACCGTGAAGATATATTGTCCCAAATGCGAAGATCTCTACTACCCCAGATCGAAGCACCAAGCCAGTATCCTTTTGAACTTGTTGCTTAGATAAGCACTGACAGGTCTATTCATTTTCCAAACCCGTGATCTGCTGAGATTAGGAATAGTGATGTGCTGTTATTGCTCTTCTGCCTTTTCAGCATCATACTATACCTTCATTAACAACTTATATGATCTTTGTTTAAGAATGTCTTGCTGCATTCTCATCAACGGGGCTGATGCATTGTAAGTAGTGGCATTTTCTTTGCTTGCCTTTTAAACATCTTATACTTACATAAGCACTGGCAGGTCTATTCATTGCAAAATGCAAATACTCTGATCTGGTAAGACTAGGAATAGTGATGTGCCGTTATTGAATATTGTGCCTTTTCAACATAACACTGCCCACCTTTAGTTAAGAACTCTTGCTGCCTTGTCATCTCTGGGGGCAGAGACATCGTAAATAGTGGTATTTACTTTGCTTGCCTTTGGCCTTTGCATCCCTGAAGCTTGTTATAGACTGCCCATTCTATTACAGTAGTTATGAGAACTATCTTTCTGCATCTGTAACTACTGATGTGAGGTGCAATTTCTTGTGTGCTGCAAACTGCAGCGCGCCTATGCTAGTCAATCTTTGTGCCGCCTTAAGTCCTCCCACAGATACAGACGGAGCATACTTTGGGACGACGTTTCCTCATATTTTCATGATGACCCACTCACAACTGAAGCCACAGAAGCCAGCGCAGCAATACGTCCCCCGGATATTCGGCTTCAAAGTCCACAAGAAAACATGACGGCATCATGGTGGCGTACTGCCTTGGGCTTGTTTCGCCTAGTACGTCACCAGGAACGATGAGGAGCCGCACTATAGCTGGGAATGGAAAAAATGCTATGGCCAATTCAAGACGACAAGGCACCGAACAACTATGGCACATTCTTTCTCTGTATGAAGGCCTGCTCTTGGGAAAAGAAATCTCGAGGAGGTCCGATCAAGCTGTCAGACCCATGTCATGTTGGGTATTTGGATGATCCCGGTGAAACGGCAATGGGTTTGTGCCTCTGCTCTGTTTTGATTTTGAATGTTCGTCCAAACAGGGCATATGCTGCTGGATCTGTGTGTATCTTAATGTATTTCACTCTTGATTCTGTGGTGGCGAGAAACCGGACGGCTGAGACTGCTGGAGAAAATCGTGTTTCGGAGTATTCTTGCATGTGATTTGTGGAAAATTCAAGTTACATGTATATGTCTTTTTTTTTCTATATCTGAAACGACAGTAGGACTGTAGGAATGTTGCAATACTGTAGAAACATAAGCTTTGATCTTCTTCACTGTGCAATGATGATGAGGGGCATCGGAATTATTCCTAGCATAGTTGCGGGCCTCTCAAATATGTCAGAACGTCACTGTAAGAACCATACTCTCCTGGCCAGAAGATCTAGAAAAATTCACAAGAACAACAGTTAGGGCATGGGCTGCCGCTAGCACCCTTAACAGCTTGTTCGATTGCAAGAGTTTTGAAGAAGATTGGAGTGAATTGGGGAGGATTTAACCCCTATAAGTCAAAATCCACCTAAATCCCCTCCAAACGTCTCCAAGAGAGGTTTAACCGAACATAGCCTAAGGAGGGCGAACCCTCCTTCAGGAAAAGCCGCACGCGAGGGCACCCCTAAGCTAGGAATTCAAAATTTTGCTACCTAATCAGCACACAACGGACGCGAATTTGATGAACACGGTTTCGCCCGCGCCCCTTATGAATACTAGTAAATTAAAAACAAATACCAAAAATCTAAATTATTTTTCATAACATACACAATCAACCGGTATACTCATGTATTCTAGTGGAGAAAATGTCAAAATTGAAACTATATTTTTAAAAAAAAACACTGTTTGATGAATAGTACAGTCTCGATTGTATTTTCTTCACCAAGAATACCACCAGCACCAATACTTCACGAAACTTCACACGTGAGTAGAATGGCCGACCAAAGTTAATGCTCCAAAATTTTAGAGTTTTTAAAATTTTCATACTAGTATTTTTTTTCTTTAAATATACTATTCACATGGGTGCACACGAAACCATGTCCACCTTTGTATTTTCGACGCACAGCACTTGAAAAACGAGGATTATAAATTTCACGGAGAGGAAAATTGCTGCACAACATTTACATCATTATCCTTGCTTGCTCTGGGCACTGTGGTTTGTGTTACTCCTTTGTCTAAAAGAGAGTATTATTATTGAGAGAAATAAAATGCTGGGTCTAGAAGAGACTGGAAGGAAGAAACGAACAAAGGGAGTGCATGTTGGTGTGTGCGTCTGTGTGTGGTGATAAAAGGAGGAGGGCTTCACTTCAAGGGACGGCCAGATAAGAAGCAACCTCCTCCGTCCATTGCTTCCCCCAGCCGCGCATCATCCATCCATCCGTCCCAGTGCAGCATGGCGCTCATGCTCAGCCCGGCCGCGACCTTCCTCCCCGTCGCCGGCGGCAAGCCCGCCACCGCCACCGCCGCCGCCATGCGGAACCTCCTCTTCACCACCAGCGGCGCCACCGGCGGTCACCGGAGCACTCGCAAGGTGGTGGCGATGGCGGACATCCTGGGGGACTTCGGGGCGCGGGACCCGTTCCCGGAGGAGATCGCGAGCAACTTCGGGGAGAAGACGCTGGGCAACGTGGACACGCTGCACCGCATCCTCATCCCCACGCTCTCCGTGCTCTCCCTCTCCCGCGTGCCCCTCGACGCCGACCCGGCGCCGCTCTCCGAGGAGGACGCCCGCAGGCTGCTCTTCAAGGTGGTCGGCTGGCGGCTCCTCTTCCCCGGCAAGGGCGACTCCGACGTGCTCAAGCTCGAGTGCGTCTGGAAGGTCCGCGACCAGGCCTGCGGCGACGAGCTCGTCGCCAGGATTAAGAAGACCCTCGACGGCGCCGGCCATGCACCCGCAGCGCTGCAGTTCGAGGCTCCCAACCAAGTCAGGGCACAGCTCTACACGCCCTCCGTAGGTCAGTCAGTCGGCGTTAGCCTCTTCCCTCTTCTGCTTCTCCATGGATGGATGGATGGATGGATGGATTTATCAGTGAACTGAACTGAACTGATCGGAATTGGACTGAAATTTGTGCAGGCGGGCTGAGCGCCAACGACTTCATCATCGCCGCGAGGATCGACCAGATCAAGACCAAAGATCTCCTCCCAAAGAAGAGGGTCTGGGCATGCTAATCCATGGCGTCTTGTTCCTCTTTCCTTGCATTGCACACATACACAGTTTTGTTTCATGGAAAGTTTGTAGCTCTACTGCTAGTGTTTGATGATGATGATGATGATGGCGATCGCCATTTTGTCCAATCAAATGATGTCTCAACTTGCTGGGTTCTTCCGAATGCGGGGCGCGATTACAACAACGCTAATATGACTACAAAAAATTGTCAAGAAACGAAGATCACCGTCGTGCCAACAGCTATTTAGATGCTACTGTACTTGCTGAAGAAAGGAGGGGTCACTTGATGAGGTTGGTGATGGCTCCGGCGATGATGGCGATCTGGATGCAGTCGACGGTGTGCAGGGCCAGCGGCTGGGGCAGGGTCACGCCGGCGGCCGCGAACGCGGCGTTGCACAGCTGCGTCTGCGCCAGGGCCTCGTCCAGCCTCTGCTTGGCCGCGGGGTAGGCGTGGTTGCTGATCTGGTCGTGCGCGCCCGCGAAGCACGCGCCCACGTCCTTGTAGAGCGTGCCGCACCTGGCGAGCGCCGGCTTCACGCGCACGTTGGGGTCGGCGGCCTCCTGGGCCTTGACGTCCGCCGCGGCGAGGTTGGCGTTGTCGACGCCGACGAGCGAGGCCACCTTGGCCAGGCCCCAGGCGTCCCCCGCCTCGAGGCTGCCGCGGTGGCTGCCGAGCTTCGACATGCACAGGTCCACGTTGACGCGCACGTCGCTGGCCGCGGCCGCCTTGCACGTGTCCGCCACCGCCGCGTCGATGCTGCGGGCGCCCATGATCAAGGCCAGCGCTGACAGCACGGCGGCGGTGAGAGCACGCGGCATCATCGTCGTCGCCGTCTTCATTGATTCGACTCTCTTGTTGCTTACCAAAAATAACTTGTTAAAATTATGAGGGAAGCAAAAACAAAGCTAAATAAGGATGAGGCTGGCATGGCAGAGCGGAGGGGAGCCATTATCGGAGGCTTGTGCTCTGCCTGGCGATGCCCATGGCACCTTACTTAACATTCCAATCCCCATTTTGGGACTAATTCATTTATCCACCACTGGGCTATGTATAGACTCAAGAAATTCACCAATTTTCTTGCTCCGAAATCACAATACACACTTCTTAAACACTGTAAGAAGAAGAACAGCACGACATGCACTATCACTGTAAGAACAGCACGACTGACTGTACTATCATAGCATAGATACAGCAAAATCATCAAGGTGACATGGAATTGAATTGATGCGTCAGTGATCACCAAACATGAGGTTGTTGATGTGATGGATGCTGATGTCCGAAATCGGCTCGATCGGCCTCTCCGCTTCTTCTTCCTCCTCCTCTCCTTGCGCCGTCGCGGCATCATCAACCGGCACGGCGGCGGCGGCGGGGCGTTCGCGGCTGTACTCGTCTGGATGGATGAATGTAAATGATCAAATGAGCAACAACAAGAAATGGATGAAAGATGAGCAAACTAACTAGCAAATTGAGCGCATCAATCAATGCCGCCGGAGAAAGTGGTTACCGAAGATGGTGGAGAAGGAGGTGGGGGGAGGGGTGGCGACGAAGTTGGAGCCGAGGTAGGCGAGGAGGGAGAGCGCGAGGGCGACCACGGCGAGCGACGGCACGGCCAGCGCCCAGTACTTGGTGGGGTAGTAGGTGATGCCCAGCGACCGGAGCGCCGGCTCCGGCGCGTACGCCCACGCCAGGTACACCGCCGTCGCCGTCACCACCGTGATGGACCCCACGAACCCGTACACCTCCGACGGCTTGGGCCCCGCCGCCGGCTCCCTCCCCCGCCGAGGCGGGTTCCGCTGCCGCTCCCGCTCGGGGCGACCGAACTGCGGCCGCCGGCTCCGCAGCAGGCTCACCGTCTGCCGCGGGCTCCGCACCACCAGCGACGCCGACGCCGCCGCCGCCGACGGATCCATCCGATCTGAGGAGCAGAGCAGGCGAGAGAGACGGGCTATTTGGGCTCTGCCTTGAATCTTGTTCGTGGGCCTCAGGTCGGATGGGCCCTGCACCGGCCCGCCAAGGGGGAAAAAGGCCGGAGGAGGAGAAGGAGAGGCTCACCGGGGAGAAGAGGGAGGACGGAGCGGAGCATGGCGCGGCGGACGGGGAGGAGCCGGCCGGAGCCGCGGTGGTCCGAGCCGCCGCCGGGACTCTTCCCCGCCGGAATCCACGACCTGCTCCGCCTGCTCGCCGTGCTCGCCATCGCGGCCGCCGTCGCCGCCGCCTGCAGCGTCCTCAACCGCCGCCCCGCCCCCTTCTGCGACCCCGCCGACCCCTATTCCGCCGCCTACGGTGCGCCGTCGACCCCCCCCCCCCCCCCCCCCCCCGCCCGCCGCCCCCCCCCCCCCCCCCCCCCTGCCCCTCCCCCCGCCGGCCCGGCCCCCCCCCCCCCCCCCCCCCCCCCCTCCCCCCCCCCCGGGGCCCGCCCCCCCCCCCCCCCCCCCCCCCGCCCGCCGCCCCCCCCCCCCCCCCCCCCCTGCCCCTCCCCCCGCCGGCCCGGCCCCCCCCCCCCCCCCCCCCCCCCCCTCCCCCCCCCCCGGGGCCCGCCCCCCCCCCCCCCCCCCCCCCCGCCCGCCGCCCCCCCCCCCCCCCCCCCCCTGCCCCTCCCCCCGCCGGCCCGGCCCCCCCCCCCCCCCCCCCCCCCCCTTGCTCCACCTCGGATTTCCCCTTTGCTTGATACCATGAGAAGCAAATCCCTTTGTTACTCTTGTGCTGTGTTTGCTTGTGCAGATTCGTGCGAGCCCTGCCCGGAGAACGGCCGCTGCGTCGACGGCGAGCTGCGGTGCGTCGAGGGGTTCAAGAGACGCGGCAGGGTGTGCGTGGAGGACGGCCTGCTCACCCACACCGCCAACAAGATCGTACACCCCATTTCTCTTGCTCATCCACATCCACAGGCTTATACTCCATTATCATTAACATCTACACAACCTACTTGCAGGCAGAGTTGCTCCAGCACAGAATCTGCGATGAGCATGCCCGGGCTTTATGCGGCCAAGGCGGCAAAATCTTGGTATTGCTTCTTGTCACTGGCACTATACTGAGATGGATGCAGCACTTGTTGAATACAGTGATAGCCCTCACCGTCTAGTAATTCTGCTATCCCGCTTTCAGTTCCAACAGCATGACATCTCAAGTATGGCTGACGAGCTGTTATCCAAGGATGCTGCCCGCCTAAGCGACGATGGAATCAAGGTCGTAAAAGAGAGGGTGCTGCAGAGTGCACATGGCTTCTTGGAGACAACTTTGACTTATGATAAGTATGCTGTCATCACAACCTCTTTTTCCCTTAGAGTAATACATGGTATTCAGTACCATGACAGAACTCCCTCTATTTTTCTTCCATTTAGGGTCCAAGCGTTTAAATGTCCAGAGCTGGCCGCGGAGCTTCATAGGCCCCTGTCTTGTCAAGCCCGTCAATGGATCTCTAGCAATATCGTCTTCGTGATCACCTTCTGTGTGCTGGTACGCTTGTAACATTACTGTCTTAGACAAGCATCCAATCAAACGCAGCTCAAATGATGATAAAAACTTAGTCTGCAGCACTGCTCAGGATTCTGTGGAGCATTTACCAGAGATGGGCATTGTCCAAAAGAGCCGAGCAAATATATGAGCAGGTGTGATTTTCCTACTCTACTGTTTCATTCCTTCAGGTATTTATTATATGAAGTATCATTTATTCCAGATGTCTGCATTACAATGATGCAATGCAATGTGTTATTGCTAAATGCAGCATGTTGTGCAGTGTCATTTACTGTTGGCAAACACAGTATTAACAATAGGCCGTGGGTCGTTGTTTTTAAATTATCTGATGTATCCCACTGCCACTATAGCCCTGAAATAACGGACACAGGACAATGACCTCTACACAACGGCTGCCTGTAGTAGTTTACTGCTTGGTAGTTTGTATGGTTTTATCTCTCAGCGCTCTCATTGCCTGCTACAACCCACAGTGCCTCAGTACTAATACATTTCAGAGTTTTATATGATTCCTTTGTTGCATATTTTGAATCATTAACCCAAGACTTGATATAATCCATTTCAATCAAATTTGATTTATTAGAATTTGGATTTCTACTGATATATCCAAGCGTATTGCTCCAACTATGTTATCACTATCCTCAATCCGACACCGAAACTCTCTGCCCCTATGCTTCTGCAACACGCTATTTGAACCAAGGATACTTCAACTCACCACTATGAGCAGATTAAATTTATGTGGATTGATAAATAACAAAATAGAGAATGTACGTGCTATAACCTTTATCTGATTTCTGATCTTGTTTGATTGAGTGGATATAGTGCTAGCATTCATTTTGGTGCAATTACTAGCACTTCCTCCACCGGCTCCTCTAGCACCCCTCCCCCACGTGTGACTGTGTGAGGGGATGGTGAAGTGGAGAGACGTGTACAGTTTTGTTGTGTATCCAAGAAAATTTTGGGGGAATTATTTACTGTTGCATTTACATTTTCCCTGCTTTTTATGACTTGTATTGAAATTTTATAGGTATGTGAGATCCTTGAAGATAATGCCATAAGTGCTAAGATTGGCAACTCTGAATGCGAGCCTTGGGTGGTCACCTCCTGGTTGCGTGATCATCTACTGTCTACCCGAGAGAGACGGAACGCTTTGTTGTGGAAGAAGGTATTTCTGTAACAACATGTCTGATATGTCACTTAATTATGCATCCGCTGATTTATACTATTGGTTAGCACTATCCAATTTTAATGATGGAAAGTTGCACGGGGTTACTGTTTTTTTGTATGATTTATAATTGTTACTATCAAAGGCCAGACATTGGCACTCTCCATATACGGCAATCAAACCCATTTTACTTTTCCTTATTGAACTTGCATGACACTCTCCGTATATAGAGATCGAACTAATTTTCCTTTTCGTTACTGAACTTGTATCTTGGCACAGGTGGAAGAGTTGCTACTGGAAGATTCTCGCATAGACCAGTATCCAAAAGTGATCAAGGGAGAGGCGAAAGTTGTCTTAGAGTGGCAAGGTACAAGCATCCCCCCTCCCCGCACCATTGTTCATGGATTAAAAGTATCGATCGGTAGCAATTTTACTGAATGCCTTTGCTCTTTTCCTGCCACAACATTCGGCGCTGCTGCTTCTTATTTTCGATGAATATGTGTGTGCACCGGTAAGATAATCACCAGATGTTATGTTATTGCAGCCAGCGGGTCGCTGAGCGGCAAGATTAAGAAGATGCAAGGTGCAGCAGGGAAGGCAAGGAGCGGCAGCGTCGGCGCCATCAAACTTGCTGAAGAAATATGTGGCAGCAGCATCAGCAGCAGCAGAGACAAGGAGCATTGTTCTTCAACTAGCAAAGAAGCAACTAATCCTTTCATGTAATCAATCCAATCACGGTGAATACATCTTTGATGAATGTGTGTAGATGACACGATGATCAACATAGGGATATTATTTATGTCAGCATTATTAGTTAGCGATGTCGATCGATGAATGTCGGGTGGTTTCTTTTGCCTCTCTGCACTCTGAAGAACAAAACAGAACAGAAGAGATGTTGTAGTAAGATGATGTATATGTATGAATGAATGTAGTAAGATGATGATTCATTGGAAGATGCTGCTGACGGAGCAGTCGTCGTGGACGCGCCAGATGGTCTCGCCGAGGAGGTTGGCGACGGAGAGCACGGTGAGCTGCGGGAAGCGCTGGTCCGGCGGCACCGGGACGGTGTTGGTGATGATCACCTCCTGGAAGAGGCCGCCGGAGAGCCTCTCGACGGCGGGCGGGCTGAGCACGGCGTGGGTGCTGCACGCGTACACCGCCCTGGCCCCCTCCCTGTGCAGCAGCTCGGCGCCCTTGTGCATCGTCCCGGCGGTGTCGATCATGTCGTCCACCATCACGGCCACCTTCCCCCTCACGTCGCCGATGAGGTTCATCACCTCGGCCTGGTTGTGGCCCAGCCGCCGCTTGTCGACGATGGCGAGCGGCGCGTCGGAGAGCTTCTTGGCGAAGGCGCGCGCCCTGGCGACGCCCCCGACGTCGGGCGAGACGACGACGACGTCGCTGGGGCAGATGGTCTTGCTGGCGAGGTAGTCGAGGATGACGGGCTGGCCGTGGACGTGGTCCACCGGGATGTCGAAGTAGCCGATGGACTGGCCGGAGTGGAGGTCGCAGGCGAGCACGCGGTGCGCGCCGGCCTCCGTGATGAGGTTGGCGACGAGCTTGGCGGCGATGGACTCGCGGCCCTGCATCTTGCGGTCGGCGCGCGCGTAGCCGAAGTAGGGCACGACGGCGGTGATGGTCTTGGCGGAGGCGCGGCGGCAGGCGTCCACCATGATGAGCAGCTCCATGAGGTTCTCGTTGGCCGGCGGGCAGGTGGGCTGCACCAGGAACACGTCGCTCCCGCGCACGCTCTCCTGCAGCTGCACGTACAGCTCCCCGTCCGCGAACCGCTTGATCTTGATCCGCCCCAGCTGCAGGCCCAGGTAGCAGGCGATCTCCTCCGCCAGCGTCGGGTTCGCCGTGCCGGAGAAGATGCGGAGCCGGCTGCCGCTGCTGCCGCCGCCGTCCTGGACGGGGAGGCGCAGCGGGAAGTGCGGGTCGGGCGGTGGCTGCAGCAGCGGGTTGTGGTCGTACGTGCCGCCCGTGCTGCTCGCCCTGCAGCTCCACCGCCGGCGACGGCGACGGCGAGAAGGGGTAGTAGGATGGACGGCGGCGAGGTCGGGTGGAGAGAAGGAGGAGGAGGAGCAGAAGCAGGTGGCCATGGAGGCGGAGGCCATCATGGCATGGCAGAGCAGAGGAGAGCCGAGAGCCGTCTGGATAAGGGAGAGAGAGGATTAATTTTCCCATTCTTTGTTGATGGGCCGCCACGCGACGGAATTGCCTCCTCTTTCGAAGCCCATGAGTGAATGCGGCCCTTCCATCCTGCTGGGCTTCCTCGTGCCTTTTCTTTTTCTGGCCTCCTCCTACCGAGAGACCAGGATAGAGTAACACAGAGAGAGAATGGCGAGCGGCCACCGGAGTCCGGGAAGGCCGCCGCCGCCACGTGCATTTCCGGCACGACGGTCGGCGCCGTCCAACCGCCACCACGTGCATTGCCGGCATGACGGTCGGCGCCGTCCAACCGCGGCCTGCAGGTACTCTACTGACCTTGCTCTGCTCTGACTGATGCAAATTTCAGATTCACCTTCTGAATTTCACCCTCTAAAGTTGCAACCCTCTGAATTTTTACAGAATCCATGGGCATACCTCCTTCACTTCCATCTACCTATATGCAGTTTGATCTTCTTAACTAGTCTTGCTATACTTACTGAAAGCAAAGCGAGCAAAATACACATCCACCACTGACATATATAAAAAGTTCATACATAAAAACTAGAGAGTATCCAGGCATTCAGATTGCCTTTATTTTTTCACCACCTGGTTGCTGTGTTCTCTTCCAGTTCCAGCCTTCCAGGAGGCTATATGTAGCAAGTTCTTGGCACAAGTAAACACTAAGACAGCAGCCGGATGGCCTTTATTTATCATCACCTGGTCTAGTGTCCCAGGTGGAGGATGTACATGCACTACTGTTCCAGGTGCAGGTTGTACATGTACTCTACTATGCATACACACACAGCAAGCTCACTTGATCGGCCCGACGGCCGCCGCCGCCGCCGCCGCGGGCTTCGCCACCCCCCTGTACCTCTTGGCGAGCAGCACGAAGAGCACCAGGTCGGCCGCGTTGAGCGCGGCGATGAGGAAGAAGAACCTGTCCACATGGCCCTGGTTGAGGTTCTGCGGTATCCACCCGGCTTGGCCCCCGCTGCGGCTGCCCGCCATCACCAGCGACACGATCAGGCTGTTGGCGTAGCTCCCGGCCGACATGGACGCCCCCGACATGGCGCTGCCGAGGCTCCTCATGCCGTCCGGGAGCTGGTCGTTGAAGAACTCCGTCATGGTCACGTACATGAACACCTCCGACGCCCCGATCAGCAGGTACTGCGGGATCTGCCACAGCACGCTCAGCCGGTACCGCTCCGCGTGCTTCAGCCTCTCCCGCTCCACCAGCGCCGCCGCGACCATCGCCGCCGTCGATATCACCAGCCCGATGCCCATCCTCTGCAGCTCGGTCGGCTCCTTTGATCGCCTCGACAGCGGCTTGGCGATGCAGAAGGTGTAGATGAAGACGAACGATGTCACGCCGATGATCTCGAAGATGCCGATGCCAGCGGCGGGGATCGTGAACTTGTTGAGGGTGTTGTCCATGGCCTGCGCTTGCTCGATGAACACCGACGACATCTGCGAGTATGTGGTGGAGTAGATGATGCTGCAGAGCCATATGGGAATGAGTCGAAGGATGCATTTCACTTGCTCCACTTGGGTGACCGTGTAGAGCCGCCGCGGCCTGGATGCTGGCTGCTCGCCCGGTAGAAGGATGGACGGGTCCTCGATCACCGCCGCCTTGTCCAAAAACCTGCAAAAGGTGAACACACCACATAACTATGTACATGGCAGAAACATTTGAGCAATACATAGTACAAGGTAGGTAGAAGTAGCAAGAGAGGGTATTGGGCTGGGTTACCTGTATCCTGGTGTGTGTGCAATCTTCTTGCCCCCATTGACGCTGTGAGTTCCATCCAACTCATACAGCTTTTCCACCTGGACTGGGATGGTGAGGTGCCTCTTCTTCGTCGCAGCGACCAAGACATTTCCCACGGTGGCGGCAGGGTTCCCGCAGGGCATGAAGTGCCTGAACCTCCTGGTCCCGGCGGCGAACAGGAGGAGGCCGAGAAGCGCCGCCGCCGCCGAGATCACGAAGGCGGCCGCCCAGCTCCCCTTGTCCTCGATGTAGGTGAGGAAAGTGACGGCCACCAGGCTGCCCAGGTTGTTGGCCACGAAGAAGTAGCCGTAGAAGGCCGTCTTGGACCTCTTCTCCCTGGCGTGCTCCTCGTCGAACTGGTCGGCGCCGAACGTCGTGTTGGTGGGCTGGTAGGCTCCGTTCCCGAGCGCGATCTTGTATATGGCCACATAGAATATCGCTATCTCCGCGGCCGATGGTGTCCTGCAGGTCTTGGTGTCATCCGATCCCGATTCGCAGCTGAAGTTGTGCAGGAAGAAATAGGATGATATGGAGAGCTCCACCAGCCCCTGTCAAACAATCAGTATATATATGTGCATATATCAATGCCTGAGATCGAGCTAGCTGCCATGGAAACTAAAGAAGAAAGTAGTAGTAGAAGAAGAAGAAGACTAGTTACGGCGAGGAAGATGAGCTGGAAGATGATGCAGGACTTGTATCGTCCCCAGTAGGAGTCGGCGATGATGGCGCCGACGATGGAGAAGACGTAGGTGGTGCCGGACCAGTTGCTCACGTGCTTGGCGGCGTTGGCGTTGTCCAGCTGCATCACCACCATCATGAAGGTCACCAGGTTGATGCTCACGCCGTTCACCGCCATCGTCGCCAGCGCCTGGTTTACTGCATTGCATTGCATGCATCCATATGAGTGACGTGCATATGTTTGTTATGCCAGGCCAAACCCACGGTGGTTGCAGCTCTGACTTTTGTTTTGGCTATACATATACCTCCTCCAGAGCAATCAAAAAAACTACTAACAACTACTAATAAATAGGGCAGATCTGCTTAGGATTCCACTCCACTACTCTTGTGTGGTCATCACGTATATAATATATAGTGAGTAATTAAGATACCGGCCGTATTTACGAAAGAGATCTCTGAGTTATACCAGTACATTTATAGTACGTAGGAGAAACATATAATTGGTGCTAATTCGGTAATAAGAGTATTTTCGGAATTGGGATGAATCTAATCTTAGCAAGAAGATATATATGCTACTACTTACGCAGGATGAGGAGTCCGGCAGGCCATCCACCAGATTTGGCTCTCAGGCACGGCCTGCCGTTCCAATCCACCGACCCATCCATCGTCGTCTCTTCGCCTTCTCCTTCTCCTTCCCCTTGATCTCCGGCGACCACGATAACATGGTCATGGTCTTGCCCCTGATCCCTCTCATCCTCCTGAGCAATCTGCACATATATATACACAAATACATCTATCAGTCATCCATGATTATTGATGGTGCATGACAGGTGAAGAGAAAAGAACAGATAAGAGGAAAGTATCTAGGCTTGCACCCATTCTACATACATCCATGATGAAAGGGAAACTGCAGTCTTGTTTGCGCTTGCTTGCGCTTTCACACCCCTTCTCCTCTCTTCTCAAGGTCAGAGGATGGATGCACCTATATATATCTCCTGGAGTTTGTATCTATACCTATGTGTTTGGGTGTTGATGATGTAATATGTTGGTGTGCGTTATTTATGTGTTCATGTATGTATATGCATGGCCAGCCAAGATGATGATATGCCAGGTAGGTGGCAGGTGTGCTGCAATGCAAAGTGCCAAACCGCATGGCGGAGGGCAGCCCTGGGCATGCAACGTGGTCTCACCCCTCTTAATTGCACTGCCAATTGTCATATCTTTTCTCATCACTAATAGTATCAAGATATAGGACGAGGATCCCCTGCCGTGGCCTAGCCTACCTTTGAGTCATTGACACATGGGGTCCCATAGAGCATGGGCCCACCTGTCAGTGACTCAAAGGCAGAGTATGGCAGGGATTAATTGCAAAGTCAGAGGATCCATGTCCCAAGATATAATGTTCAAAGAAAAAGTATCAACATATCTCCTCTATCTCTTGTCATGTATTTCCACAATTAAAGCGGCGCTCCGCCCTCTTGCTTTGATTTCTCTTCTTTTTAATGGCCCCATGGTGAATACTTTCCATGTTAGGCTTATTACTTTTCACATTGGCTAATTATACGTCGCGGGTGAGGAACTCCTAATCTTTGGGCATCATGTTCAAGTTATGGTGGCCACAAAGTGGGAGCGTCTCGATGCCGACAACTAACCGACTTACTTTCTGAATGGTCAATGATAGGTGTTGGTCGGCCAATTGGCGGCTTGCGGTCGGGGTGCTTTGTCGAGACGTCTAGGGTGGATAATTTCGTAAAAGGAGATACGTAATGCACCCACACATAATAAGAACGACCGATCTCTCGTCATCTTGTTTTGTCGAGACGTCTGGGGTGGATAGTTTCGTAAAATTAAAGGAGATACATAATGCACCCAAACATAATAAGAACGGTCGATCTCTCGTCATCTTGTTTTGTCGAGACGTCTGGGGTGGATAGTTTCGTAAAAGGAGATACGTAATGCACCCACACGTAATAAGAACATTCCATCTCTCGTCATCTTGTTTTGTCGAGACATCTAGGAGGGGGGAGGGGGTTAGTTTCGTAAAAGGAGATACATACATCACCACAATATAAGAAGAATGTTCGATCTCTCGTCATCTTGTTTTGTCGACATGTCTGGGGTGGATAGTTACGTAATAAGAGATATGTAATGCACCACAGGATAAGAAGAATATTCGATCTGTCGTTAACTTTGACCGACATACTCTTCCCTAGACATCTCGACATAATAAGAGCTTCGGCAGGGCTTCGCCAAGCGGCTGCGGAGAGGTGGGAGGAGTAACGGGGAGGGGAGGCGTCAAGGGATGGATGGGTTGCTGCCCTGTGCCCCACTTTATATAGGCATGGGAGGGGGCTGAGAGGCTTGGTCCCCAAGACCCTAGGGTCGGCGGCTAGGGGGGTAGGGAATCCCCTCCTTTCCTTCCCCATCGATCGTGATCCCCTCTTTCTAGGGATCTTGATATTATCCCTTCGGGATATGATCCTATTCCTTTTAAGGGGGGTCTTGGTGCGCCTGGACCAGGGGTGTGGAGCCTTGCCCCACTACCCACGTCCATGTGTGTCCCTCCATGCAGGTGGGCCCCATTCCAGATCCTTCTAGAACCTTCTCGGTACAATACGAAGAAATCACAAACATTTTCTAAAACACTGAAAACCACTTTCCTTATATGAAGCTTCATCTCTAGACCATTCTGAAGCTCCTCGTGATATCTCGGATCTCATCCGATCATAGAATCTGAACTATATTCGGTCTCACCATCGTCTAAAGATGACTAACCAACTTACTTTCTGAATTGTCAATGATAGGTGTTGGTCGGCCAATTGGCGGCTTGCGGTCGGGGTGCTTTGTCGAGACGTCTAGGGTGGATAGTTTCGTAAAAGGAGATACGTAATGCACCCACACATAATAAGAACGATTGATCTCTCGTCATCTTGTTCGAGATGTCTGTGGTGGATAGTTTCGTAAAAGGAGATACATAATGCATCCACACATAATAAGAACGGTTGATCTCTCGTCATCTTGTTTTTGTCGAGATGTCTGGGGTGGATAGTTTCGTAAAAGGAGATACGTAATGCACCCACACATAATAAGAACATTCGATCTCTCATCATCTTGTTTTGTCGAGACATCTAGGAGGGGGGGGGGGTAGTTTCGTAAAAGGAGATACATACATCACCACAATATAAGAAGAATGTCCGATCTCTCGTCATCTTGTTTTGTCGACATGTCTGGGGTGGATAGTTACATAATAAGAGATATGTAATGCACCACAGATAAGAAGAATTTTCGATCTTTCGTTAACTTTGACCGACATACTCTTCCCTACACATCTCGACATAATAAGAGCTCCGGCAGGGCTTCACCAAGCGGCTGCGGAGAGGTGGGAGGAGTAACGGGGAGGGGAGGCGCCAAGGGATGGATGGGTTGCTGCCCCTGTGCCCTCCATTATATAGGCA
>LR880969.1:816121048-816137626 GCA_904067115.1 Aegilops sharonensis | reverse complement strand
GACATGGTTGGACCCCTCAAGGGAGGAACCCACAAGCAAAAATACCTATTGGTCATGGTGGACAAATTCACCAAATGGATAGAGGCCAAACCAGTTAAAACGGCCGAATCTGGACCAGTGATAGACTTCATATCAGGGGTAGTGCACCGTTACGGTGTCCCTCACAGTATCATCACTGACAATGGCACCAACTTCACGGCCAATGAGGTCAAATCATGGTGCAAAAACATGGGCATCAAGCTCGATTACGCCTCAGTCTATCACCCTCAAACCAACGACCAAGTCAAACGGGCAAACGGTCTAATCATGAGCGGCATTAAACCCAGACTAGTGCGGTCCCTCAAGGAATCTAACACGCACTGGGTCGAGGAGCTCGACTTCGTACTCTGGGGGCTGCGGACCACGCCGAATCGTACTACCGGATTCACACCATTCTTCATGGTGTACGGCGCAGAGGCAGTCTTGCCCTGCGACATAATACATGACTCACCTCGCGTACGCATGTATGAAGAAAGAGAAGCCGAGCTCGATCGGCAGGACAGTTTGGACGCATTGGAGGAGGAGCGCGACGTGGCAAAAGCTCGTTCCGCATTCTATCAACAGCAGGCTCGAAGATATCAAAGCAGGGAAGTACCGGCCAAAGCTTATAACGTTGGCGAACTAGTTCTACGCCTGCCGGACAAGAAAAAGGACAAACTCAAGCCCAGATGGGAAGGTCCCTTCATCATCGACCAGGTCCTGACCGGCGGAGCATACCGTCTGCGAAACGCATCGGATAACCGACTCGAGCCGAACCCATGGAACGCAGCCCATCTATGAAGATTCTACGCCTAAGTGCCGGGCTCCAAGTTCGTCTCCTTCCTCCGTCCGCATTCTTTATTTTTGCTTTTTGCTGTCTTTTATTTCTCTCCTCCCCCCTTCTTCTCCTTGTAGCCTCTAGAGGCTCGTCTGCGCTTTTTCCGCACACACTTGACGCGCTGTCCGCGCTCATTATACCTGGGGGCTTCTTTAACAGAAGCTTATTTATACGAGCTTCATGCCCAGCACATGTGTTAAACTTCCGCATGTACCTTTTTATTCACCATTATATGCATCGATATGACTTAAGTTTTGGCCAAGCTGGGTTGCCTGGCTCCTGTGCTTACCCCTACGTTCCCGATTGTTTGGCTAGGTGGTAAAGGGAGCACCTCTGCGATTGCTACTGCTGGGTCAGCCGGATGTGTACCTCAGACTGGGTGAAGCCGAAAGCTAGCGTTCTTAAGGGAATATTCGGTCGGTGAACTGAAAGATGATTTTTAACTATTTACCCATCTGCCCCCAGATGATTTTCTGCTTTCATAGCAGCTTCGACATGCACTTTAGGGCATGCATCCCAGCGAAAGGAACCCTTAACAGAACTATTCTCCCTGGAAGATGTTTCTTACTACCCATGTAATATAACATAACTATTTGGGCACTTGTCTGATACATCAACAATGACCCCTACGCCTTGTCTCCATGCATACCACGGTTCTTATATAACCACGAAGGTATTCGGACACACTCCGGACTATTGGGTCCGGAGGTCGAAGCGAAAAGGTCCGCTACGACAAACGATCTACAATCCGGCTAGAAGACATTTTTTCATGTCATATTTTTACATAGTCAATTCGACTCATTGTATTCCTCCTCAATGCCATCTAATAGGCTATCTAATTTACAATCTTGCTGGGAATACTTGGCAGCCAACTCTACTTGGCCGTACACTAAGCTTACAGGGATCTCCATCCCATCCGGCCCCACAGGTCCGACCTCAGCCATGTGGTTTGGGTCAGCCTTCGTGTACCGCGTCTTCACCATGGCCCAGACCTCCCTGGAACCTTGACGGCAGGCCGATATCTTCCATAGCCGGAAGCGCCACCGTGCTCCTTGAAGCCGCTCCGCCAGCTCACCAACACCTTCGGGCAGGAAGATAGATGGCCACAAGGCTTGGCCGATGCCTTTCATCACCTGCCGGACTCGTTCGTGCAGCTGACACAATTCGGGAAGAAGATCACCCGAAGAACTAGGCATCTCCTCCTCAGGACGACCTGTGAGCAAACCTACATAAATGTTTATGTTAGTGGCCTTCCTCGCCGAACTCTTTTCAAAGTTCGCTCAAGCACTTACTGAAAATGCCGCGACGAAGCCGCTGATTCTCCTTTACGGAGTCAGACAACTGGGCACGAACGTCCTTTAGTTCCTCACCCAGCTTGGTGTTGGCGTCTTGGAGGTTATTCTTCTCCTGCCGCACCCTCGTAAGCATGCTCTCGCCGGCCTTTAACTGGCGTAAGAGCTGTTGCTTGTCCGGATCTAGTCCGGCGCCATCTGCAATGTTTCGGTCAGATTTACACACCCGCCGCACTTTATAAACTATTTATTTTTTAACGCATATATTACCAGAGGGGGCCTCGGTAGCTCCCCCTGTAGCGGCTAGTGCGGCCTCAAGTTGGGCCCTGCACTCTTCAAGCTCCTGGGACAGTCGGGTATTCTTTTCTGTAAGATCCTGCATAACAAATGATCCTTAAATCAGTTACTCTAACTATTTTAAGTCTGGGGGGCTATTGGCATATATAACTGTCAGATTTTCTTACCCGTATGTCCTTTACATACTGCTCCGTGGCTCTGGCTAGACCATCTTGAGCGGCACGGAGGGGCGCATCTCCCGAATCAAAGGCATTTAAGGCCTCTGGGGAGAAACATGTGTCTCGAAGAACTGTCCGGCGACGCCTGTGATTCAAGGCGCTCTCCACCTCGGAGTTGGTGGCGGACAACCTGTCGGCATCCTCTATCGGAGGAGCGTCCGACGCACGTCTCGTGCTCGCCTCAGCCTCCGGACCCGGCTTTGAAGCTTGGCCGGTGAAGGTTCGATGGCAATCTCTCCGGGCTCAGTCCGGTGAGCACTCTTTTTCCTGAGAAGAGCATCAGCTTAGTACGCCTTCCAGGAATCAATCCGGGGAGTACGGTGACACGCTATACCGTTGCGGCGGAGTTTCGATCCGGACCGCACTTCTTTTTAACCTGCGGGGCCGCGCTGCCCCTTGTTGGCCAGCTGCCGCAGGCTCGGCTTCCCGCCTCGAAGGAACCCCCTGCGAAACACCATTGGTATACGGTGATAAAAAATAAGCACGGATGAGTCATTATCAGGGTTTTGGGATCTTGGTCTCAGATTACCTGTGGGGCTGGAAGTATTCCGGGGTAATCGGCCGTAATGGCTACCAAAGCATTGTCGATGCTGAGTTGGTAGAACACCCCGTCGATCAACTCCACCATTATATCCGGATCCTCTTCGGAGGTCGGATCGAGGGACCGCTCCGGATCCTCGGGTTGTGGGGGCGGGCTGTGTATTTTCTCCACAGTCCGGCGCAGTTCCTGCGCAAAAACCATGAAATGAGATATTTAACTACGGGAACATGGATCGGACAGGTCGCAAAGATGTTTGCTTACCCAGCTTCGAGGATTATTCGAAGAAAACTCCTTCAGTGGATTGACGCGGAGGAAATCCTCCTCCTCTCCTTTGTACATGGCAGACAAGATCTTCACCAGTTTAGTGACCGATCCTGGCCCTTTGCGGCCATGACGGGTGGCATCGTCCTCCCCGTTAAAGTCCCACATGGGGTGGCCCCTGTATTGGAGCGGCTGCACTCCCCTCATAATGCAGATTGCCATGACTCCTGTCATGGTCAATCCGGCATGAGCCAGTAACCTTATTCGGCTCATCAAATAACGGACATCCCGGTCATCTTCTCTCCGGGGGCTCCGAGGGCGCCAGCTTAGGCGCTTCTTCAGAGGAGCATTGCTGAACTCCGGAAGGCCGATCCGAACAGGATCCGGCAGCGGGACGTCCTCCATGTAAAACCATTCCGAAGGCCAGTCTTCGGACGCCTTCTTTGGGGTTCCGGATAGATATCCGGTCCCGGCGATGCGCCATAGCTCGGCTCCGCCCACTTGATATATTGACCCCTCATGAGAACGGGGTACTAGGCAGAATATTCTCTTCCATAGTCCGAAGTGAGCCTCGACGCCCAAGAATAGTTCGCAAAGGGCCACGAAGCCCGCGATGGGCAGGATGGAGGCAGGAGTAAGGTGGTGCAATTGGAGGCCATAGAACTCCAAGAGCCCCCGGAGAAACGGATGGATG
This sequence comes from Aegilops sharonensis, assembly GCA_904067115.1. Classification (NCBI taxonomy): domain Eukaryota; kingdom Viridiplantae; phylum Streptophyta; class Magnoliopsida; order Poales; family Poaceae; genus Aegilops; species Aegilops sharonensis. Next base: position 816,133,467 of record LR880969.1, on the reverse strand, counting down.
GGAAATCCGAGGCCTCTTACTAGATAAGAGATGAAGCATTCCCGCTCTCCTTTAGAGCGATCGGGAACACTCTCCGCTTGCTTTCCGCCCTTGTAGGTGGCAAGTCCGGCTCGAACCGGAACCATGAAGGCCGGGGGTAGAAATCCCTTGGCTTGGAGTATAACTAGCTCGCTATGCGGGACAGATCACCTCTCCCAATTTCCTGGCTGAGGGCTGGGAGCGCGAGAAGAGGAGCCGCGTCGACTGTCCATGATGGAATGGGCGCTGGTCAGAGGCGCTCTGATGAAAGCTCGCAAAGGGGGGATGGTGTGACTCAGATCTAGATCCTTGCCCCTTTTATAGGTGGCTCATTTGCGCGGCTAGGGGGGTAATTGTAAAAATACCCTGGCAGTTCGCATTCATTCAAACACGTGGAAGATGGCCATTACTGGGCGTGGAAGCCGAGGAGCGCAGCATTTATCAGAAGCCGGACACTATTCGACAAGTATGTGGAATTCGGAGAAGAACCCGCCTCGCAATGCCGAAGACAATCAACGCGCCGGACTCATCGTCATTGAAGCCTAGTTCGGGGGCTACTGAGGGAGTCCCGGACTAGGGGGTGTCCGGATAGCCGGACTATCGTCACGGCCGGACTCCAAGACTATGAAGATACAAGATTGAAGACTTCGTCCCGTGTCCGGATGGGACTTTCCTTGGAGTGGCAGGCAAGCTTGGCGATACGGATATGTAGATCTCCTACCATTGTAACCGACTCTGTGTAACCCTAACCTATCCGGTGTCTATATAAACCGGAGGGTTTTAGTCCGTAGGACGAACAACAATCATACCATAGGCTAGCTTCTAGGGTTTAGCCTCCTTGATCTCGTGGTAGATCTACTCTTGTACTACCCATATCATCAATATTAATCAAGCAGGAGTAGGGTATTACCTCCATCGAGAGGGCCCGAACCTGGGTAAAAACATCGTGTCCCTTGTCTCATGTTACCATCCGCCTAGACGCACAGTTCGGGACCCCCTACCCGAGATCCGCCGGTTTTGACACCGACATGGATCCTTGCCCCACTACCCACATGCATGTGTGTCCCTCCATGCAGGTGGGCCCCATTCCAGAACCTTCTAGAACCTTCCTGATATAATACCGAAAAATCACAAACATTTTCCGAAACACTGTAAACACTTTCCTTATATGAAACTTCAACCCTAGACCATTCTGAAGCTCCTCGTGATATCACGGATCCCATCCGATCATAGACTCCGAACTATATTCGGTCTCACCATTATGAATATCCCATTACTACCCTAGCGTTACCGAATGTTAAGTATGTGACCCTATGGGTTCGAGAACATGCAGACATGATCGAGACACCTCTCTGATCAATAATCAATAGCGGTTTTAGCAACTGCACTATCCATGAAGGCATGAACCATTGAGAAAATTTGAGGAAATTGATCCATTGGCACGCAAGATGCATACCATCGGTGTTGCATGAAAGTGGGGCCTCCAAGTAAGAGGCGTGTGATGACCCACAAGTATAGGGGTTCAATCATATTTGAGAACACTTGATGTATGTCTTGCGTGGGATACCCATAGTGACAATGGGGTATTCTATTGATTTACTTGACGTATGTCTTGCGTGGGATACCCATGGTGACAATGGGGTATTCTATTGATTCACTTGATGTATGTTTTGGTGATCAACTTGCGGGTTCTGTGACCTTGGGAAACTATGCATTGGGGTTGGCACACGTTTTTGTCTTGACTCTCTGGTAGAAACTTTGGGGCACTCTATGAAGTTCTTTGTGTTGGTTTGAATAGATGAATCTGAGATTGTGTGATGAATATCGTATAATCATACCCGTGGATACTTGTGGTGACATTGGAGTATCTATGTGACATTAGGGTTTTGGTTGATTTGTGTCTTAAGGTGTTATTTTACTACGAACTCTAGGGCTCTTTGTGACACTTATAGGAATAGCCCAATGGATTGATCGGAAAGAAGAACTTTGAGGTGGTTTCGTACCCTACAATAATCTCTTCGTTTGTTCTCCGCTATTAGTGACTTTGGAGTGACTCTTTGTTGCATGTTGAGGGATTTTTATATGATCTAATTATGTTATCCTTGTTGAGAGAACTTGCACTACTGAAAGTATGAACCCTAGGCCTTATTTTGAAGCATTGCAATACTGTTTACGCTCACTTACCTTGCTGTTTTTATACTTTCAGATTACGAAAACCTATATGTACCACCCATATTGCACTTATATCACCATCTCTTCGCTGAACTAGTGCACCTATACAATTTACCATTGTAGTGGGTGTGTTGGGGACACAAGAGACTCTTTGTTATTTGGTTGTAGGGTTGTTTGAGAGAGACCATCTTCATCCTACGCCTCCCACGGATTGATAAACCTTAGGTCATCCACTTGAGGGAAATTTGCTGCTGTCCTACAAACCTCTGCACTTGGAGGCCCAACAACGTCTACAAGAAGAAGGTTGTGTAGTAGACATCAAATCGCTCCGCCGGAGGCAAAAGTGCTACTGCCCAAGTTTCGCCTCGAGACAGCGGTGCTTCGTCCCGAAAGTCCTCTCCTGATTTTTTCTAGGTCAAAATGATCTATATACCAGAAGATGGGCACTAGAGGTGGGTTAGGCTGAGCACAACCCACCAGGGCATGCCTAGGGAGGCCTGGCGTGCCCTGGTGTCTTGTGCTCACTAGGTGGCCCCCCTCCGGTACTTATTTGCTCCAATATTTCTTAAATATTCCAAAATAATTCTCCATGAAGTTTCATCTCATTTGGAGATGTGCAGAATAGGTAACTCTGACGTAGCTTTTTCACGTCCAGAATTCCAGCTGCCGGCATTCTCCCTCTTTGTGTAAACTTTGCATATTATGAGAGAAAAAGCATTAGAAATACTCTAATACATCTCCAACATATCTATAATTTATGAATTATTCATGCCATGTTCACAACAATTTTATATGGTTTTGGTATGATTTCCATGGAAATAACCCGGACTGACGTTGTTTTCAGCAGAACTATCGTGGTGGTGTTTTTTGTGCAGAAATGAAAGTTCTCCAAATGAGCTGAAACTTTTTGACCTTTTTTGGAACAAAAGAGGCGAAGCTTCGTGGGAGGGACAGAAGAGGCACGAGGTGGGAACAACTCACCAGGGCGCGCCTGGAGCCCAACCCGTGTGCAAGTGGGTTGTGCTCACCTCGAGGCCCATCTTAGCAAGAAACCAACGCCAAAAATTCCTATAAATATAGAAACCCCCACTAATAACCCTAGATCAGAAGCTCCGCCACCGCAAGTGAAAGGATCGATATAGTTGACTAGAGGGGGGGGGGTGAATAGGCAACTAACAATTTTTAGCTTTTCTTTACCAAATTAAACTTTGCATCAAAGTAGGTTGTCTAGATATGCAACTAGGTGAGCAACCTATATGATGCAACAACAACAAGCACACAAGCAAGCAAGGGATACAACATAAATAAGCTTGCACAAGTAAAGGCACGAGATAACCAAGAGTGGAGCCGGTGAAGACGGGGATGTGTTACCGAAGTTCCATCCTTTTGAAGGGAAGTACGTCTCTGTTGGAGCGGTGTGGAGGCACAATGCTCCCCAAGAAGCCACTAGGGCCTCCGTATTCTCCTCACGCCCTCACACAATGCGAGATGCCGTGATTCCACTATTGGTGCCCTTGAAGGCGCGGCCGAACCTTTACAAACAAGGTTGGGGCAATCTCCACAACTTAATTGGAGGCTCCAACGACACCACGAAGCTTCACCACAATGGACTATGGCTCCGCAGTGACCTCAACCGTCTAGGGTGCTCAAACACCCAAGAGTAACAAGATCCGCTAGGGATTAGTGGGGGAATCAAATTTCTCTTGGTGAAAGTGTAGATCAGGGCCTTCTCAACCAATCCCAAGCAAATCAACAAGTTTGATTGGCTAGGGAGAGAGATCGGGCGAAAATCGAGCTTGGAGCAACAATGGAGCTTGGGGGTAGAAGAGGTGGTCAACAAGAGGAAGAAGACACCCCTTATATAGTGGAGAGACAAATCCAACCGTTATCCACTTAACCAGCCCGCGACCTGCGGTACTACCGTCCCAGACAAGCGGTACTACCGCAAGGGCTCACGGTACTACCGCGGCGGACCGCAGTACTACCGTTGCTACGGCAGGAGCTAGTCCAGGCCTAAACCGCAAAGGCTAAGGGCGGTACTTCCGCTGACGCGGTACTACCGCTCCCCCTTGCGGTACTACCGCAAGGTAGGATTGGACTGGCCTGGGAAGGGCGCGGATGAATAAAAATACATCCGTGCCAACTTCCACTGAAAATCAAACATTGCAAAAATCCGACACGGTACTACCGTGCATGGCATGCGGTACTACCGCGCAGGGAGCGTATGTAAAAAATTACATCCGCCCCTACTTCCGCTCATGTTGCTATGCCAGACCAGGACTCACGGTACTACCGCGCGCATGGGCCGGTACTACCGTGTAGGGTGCGGATGTAAAAAATTACATCCGCGCCTACAGCCGCACGAGCGGCTGAGTCTGGTCTGAGGCCACGGTACTACAGCTCCTTAGGAGCGGTACTACTGCAATGGCTTGCGGTACTATCGCGGGGGCCTGCGGTACTACCGCTCCTAAGAGAAGTACTACCACATGCCTCAGAGCAGCAACACTAGGAATCCTTCTCTTTGCATATATATGAAGAAAACGGAGGATGCTCCAAAGCGCAAAGGGAAAGGCGGTGCAGAGGGAGTAAACGTGTACGTGATGATTCCACCCGAACCTTTCCAACGCGGACCCCCTCTTAGTAGTACGGCTTTCCAACTCAAATCCACCGAAAAGAAACGTAGAGAAACGCCGTCTTCAATAGTCTTCGAGGGGCACCAAACCGTCTTGTGCCTAGTGACGAAACGTCTGAAATACTCAAGGCATTAGTCCGCAAAAGCATTGTCATCAATCACCAAAACACCTTAGGGATAAATATGCCCTTACAATCTCCCCCTTTCTGGTGGATTGATGACAATACGAGATTTGAACAAGGGGACATAATATAGAACATAAGCAAACCCCACATCTCTAAAATATAGACGGGCTCCCCCTAGATGCGTGCTATCTAGATAAGTGCTTTGGACTGTACGGCACGTATACTAGGATCAACACTCCCCCTATATTTTAGAGACAATGCTTATCGTGCAACAATAAGGCTAACACTAAACAAGATAGTAAAATTGAGCATAACATAAATAGCACAATATATCATGAGCTCAATAAGGTACAATAGAGTGCATATGTCTTACACCATATGATAGAACAAGTCTCACGAGGAAACTAAACCAAAGCAAGCAAGGTTCAACGGAACAAACGCGAGCAAAGCAAACACAAGCACGACACAAGAAGCACGACACAAGACTCGCAAATCCCTACACTCTCTCCCCCTTTGGCATCAAGACACCAAAAAGGCAGAGAGGACACCTACAACACAAGTGGTGGCTCAAGCGGAGTAATCACTCGCACGCTCCTCCTCGTCAGACTCGGCAGCGGGAACGGTCTCCTTGTTGTCCTCCTCAGAATCAGTGCACTTGAAGCCTTGTTTTGCCATCCACTCAGCCTCTGGAGTGATGCGCTCCTTAGAACCGCCAGAGACATCCTCTCCAAAAAGCCTCATAATCTTCCTGTCGCGGCGGCGACTCTCCTTGGAGACAACGTGAGTCCGATATTTCCCCTTTGTTTGCATACAGAACAATGCCTTCATCTTGTTCTTCAGCCTCTTAGCCCAAGATGGATCAGAGGTGGGAGGGATGTAACCCTCAGAGCTGTCCTCGTCCGCTACCTCCTCCTCATCCTCATCCGCATCCACATCCATGGCAGCCGCGGCCTCAACACGAGAAGTGGTGTTAGCCCACTGAGTCTTGACATGGAGCCTAATGGACTCATGTCGAATCCAACCAGGGGCCTCAAACTCATCCTGGGGTAGAGCTTCTCCCAAGTTGCTGAGATCAAATGAAACAGATAAGGTCCATAGATGGGGACCTTGCGGTTGTATACCGCAAACCGAAGCTCACACCACATGATATGTGAGACATCAAGTGGTAGCGTCTGAGAGTTGCGCGCTTCCTCACATAGGAGCAACATGTCCACAAGGTAAGAATGCACCTTGACCTTGTCACCAATGCGTGGAAAGAGAGTGTTGCGGAAGATCCGGTACATGATGTCAAGGAAGTTGTTGAGCACCCAAGATGACTTGCCACTGGAGAGCTTCTTCTCAACATAGAAGGGCTGAATCTTGTTCTTGTTGGCTGACTCGGGATTGGCATGAGGACGAACACCTTGGGGTGTGGATAGCCCCTCATCCGGAACACCAAACAAAGTCATGAAATCCTTCCACGTAGCAGTCAGCTGCTGACCATTGGTCATCCAAGTCATAGTACGTTCCTCATTAGGATGAAAGTGCACCGAGGCAAAGAACTGAGCCACAATCTCAGGATCAAAGTCTTTGTGAAAAGAGATGATGTGCTCAATGCCAAATTGCTCTTGGCCTTGATCCAAAGCCTCACCAAAGTAGTTCCGGTGCTTCTCTTGCCTCATATGATGCATGTCGATCCAGTGCACATCCACATAAATGTTTTGCTTGGCCTTGATCACATCCAGATAAATGAGATTCTGCTACTTGGTCCAGAACAGGTCATTCCCTCGAAAGTTGGCACGAGGATGCACATAGGGATTGATCTTCCTTCGAGATATGAACTCAGCAAGAGGCATCTCATCCATGCCCATGAGGGGTTCCTTGTCCTTGGTGGCGGTGGTCTTGACATTGCTCTTGGGGGCACTGGAGCCCTGTGGAGCTTCGTCTTGGTTGCGCAGACGCTTGGAGCTACTGTCACGACTGGGATTGGAACGGCGAGCAGGGGCACCGGAGCCACCACCTAAGACACAAAACACAAAATACGCACAAAAAGCGAGAAGGATCAATGTAAAGAACGCAACGAAACGGTGAAACAAGTAGAACTCACACTTGTTAATTGCCACATGAGAGGTTTGACAACAACGGTAGCACTGCTTGGCCGCGCGGTACTAAAATTTTAGTGCCGCTCCTAGTCACGGTAGTACCGTGAGGGTGGTAGTACCGCGCTGGAGGTGTGGTAGTACCGCATGGTTTCAGATCCGAAACTGCAAGTGGATCTGAGTACAACCGTGACAACAATGCGGTACTACGGTCGATCAAATCTACCACGGGGCAACATATCAAGTACTATCTCTACGCATTACTACTCTCCTACATCCTACTCTTGCAAAGATTTAGCCTAAAATCTCAAGAACAACATGCATCTCCCCAAAAACCTAGAAGCAAAAGAACGAACCAAAAAGAGAGGGATTTGGGTAGAAACCTTGTTCCATGGCAAGAGGAAGTGGTGGGGAACGATCCCACCGGTTGGAATCCGAGGAGAGTGGCCGGAGATGGAGATCCATCGAGGGCCTCCGGCGCCATTCTTGGGCAGGAGAGAGAGAGAGGCGGCGTAGGGAGAAAGAGTGAATGGGTATGGGGGAGTTGGAACTCCCCATGCCCGCTCTTAACCCCCACGCGCTCGCTACTCCGTGGTAGTACCGCGCGTCCTTGCGGTAGTACCGCCCGGGCGGAAGTACCGCGCCGTGGGCGGTAGTACTGCTCCACCAGCGGCAGTAAAAAATTACTGCCGTGCTGGTTGCGGTAGTACCGTGTCCTTGCGGTAGTACCGTGGCTGGCCATGGTAGTACCGTGAACCCAAGAAAGTGCAGTTTCAAACAAAAGGAAGACACATCTTTGCATGGAACCTTCAAGCGAACGAACACACCAACGAGCTAACAAGCGAGACACTACAAGCACAAGCTTGGCACAAAGAGAGAAAAGCAAGGGATAACAAGGACCAAAAACGAGACACAACCTCTCCAAGGAGAGGGCGGTGGCCGGAGCCACCTATGTTTAAGTCGATTGGTATGGCACCGCGAAGAATTATCCTTGGGCCCATGACCAAAACTCGTCTTTGAAGCACAAGAACCATAAAAAATGTCTAATGTGAAAGAGTTGATCAATTTATGCATAATGGGGGGAGGGAGAGTTCATTGAGAGAACAACACTCCCCCTATGTCCATGCCTACACCTAAAATAGACAACAAGTTGAGTGTGGTGGGGTGTGCAAGGGTTCAAGTCACATTGCTTGAATCAATGATATTTAGCTCATGCCTTAACTCGCGAAATCTTGCCTCATCCAAGGGCTTCGTGAAAATATCTGCAAGGTTATCATGAGTGTTGACATAGTTGAGCTTGATCTCCCCTCGCCTAATATGATCCCGGATGAAGTGATACCGAATCTCAATATGCTTCGTCTTGAAGTGTTGCACCGGGTTGAGAGAAATCTTGATGGCACTTTCATTGTCACACCAAAGAGGCACTTTGTCACAAATGACACCGTAATCCTTTAAAGTTTGCCTCATCCATAAGAGTTGTGCACAACAACTACCGGCTGCCACATACTACGCTTCGGTGGACGAGAGAGATACACAACTTTGCTTCTTAGAAGACCAACTCACTAAAGAGCAACCAAGTAATTGGCACCCTCCGGAGGTGGACTTCCTATCCACTTTGTCTCCCGCCCAATCTGAATCTGTATAGCCCAAAAGATCAAAGTTGGCTCCTCTTGGGTACCATAAGCCAAAGTTTGGGGTATGAGCCAAATATCGAAAGATTTGCTTGACCGCCACAAAGTGGCTTTCCTTAGGTGCGGCTTGAAACCGTGCACAAATTCCCACACTCAACATGATATCCGGTCTAGATGCACAAAGGTAAAGCAAGGAGCCAATCATGGAGCGATATACCTTTTGATCCACCGCTTTACCATTGGGATCAATGTCAAGTTGGCACTTGGTGGGCATTGGAGTGGAAGACGGCTTGACATCACTTAGCTTGAATCTCTTGAGCATGTCTTGAGTGTATTTGGCTTGGTTTATGAAGGTTCCTTCTCTTCTTTACTTGATTTCGAACCCGAGAAAGAACTTCAACTCTCCCATCATAGACATCTTGAACTTTGAGGTCATGAGAGCGGCAAATTCTTCATTGAAAGCTTTGTTAGGGGAATCAAAAATAATATCATCAACATATAGTTGGCACACAAACAACTCCCCTTTGACCTTCTTAGTAAAAAGAGTGGGGTCGATTTTCCCGATTTCGAACCCACGATCTTGTAACAACTCCGTAAGATGCTCATACCACGCACGTGGGGCTTGTTTAAGGCCATAGAGCGCCTTGTGGAGTTGGTACACATGATCGGGGAAATAGGGATCTTCGAACCCAGGGGGTTGTTTGACATACACCAACTCATTAATGGGACCATTAAGAAAAGCACTCTTCACATCCATTTGTTGCAACGTGAAATTATGATGAGAAGCATAAGCAATCAACAAACGAATAGATTCAAGGCGAGCAACGGGAGCAAAGGTTTCACCGTAGTCGATACCCTCGACTTGGGAGTAGCCTTGTGCCACCAAACGAGCCTTGTTGCGAACAATGATCCCATGAGCATCTTGCTTGTTCTTGAATATCCACTTGGTTCCAATGACATTATGATTCCTGGTTGGCCTTGGCACTAATTTCCACACTTGGTTATGCTCGAAGTTTTTGAGTTCTTCATGCATGTCATTGAACCAATCCGGGTCCTCGAGCGCCTCATAGACCTTTTGGGGTTCGACACAAGAAACAAATGCGTGATGTTCATAATAGTTTGCTAATTGTGTACGAGTGCTTACCCCCTTTCTTAGGCTTCCAACCACATTCTCCATGAGATGACCTTTGGTAGTGAGCTTGGAAGCGATCTTCGTGGCACGATGCTCTAATTACTCCTCGGATGTGAAAAGAGGAGGGGTAACTTGACCATCTTGAGCGCGGTCTTGAGCTTGATCTTGCTATTGATCTTGAACTTGCTCGAAGGGGAGAACTTGACCTTGGGCATCATTTGGTGGTTCACTACCATCTTGAGGTTGATCTTGCCCTTGATCTTGTTCATGAGGTTGAGGGCCTTCACTTCGTTCTTCGGAAGCGTGTGGGTCTTGGGTTGGTGATGGCTCCACTTGAGTGTAGCATTGTCCTTCTACTTCGGCCACAAGGGGTTCCTCAATGGGTAGGATATGAACAACGCCCATTCTTCTTATGGCTTGGGGAGGAATTTCATCACCTACATCACAAGTACCACTTTGCTCCACTTGGGAGCCGTTATCCTCGTCAAACTCCACATTACACGTCTCCTCAATGAGTCTGGTGGACTTGTTGAGGACACGGTAAGCAGTTTGTAGCATAACCAACAAATATGCACTCATGAGCTCTAGCCTCAAATTTAGACAAACGAACACCTTTCTTGAGAATGAAACACTTACACCCGAAAACCCGAAAGTACTTGAGGTTGGGCTTGTTACCGGTAAGTATTTCATAAGGAGTCTTGTTCAAGCCTTTGCGGAGATAGACACGATTGGATGCATGACATGCTGTGTTGATGGCTTCGGCCCAAAAGTTGTATGGGGACTTGAACTCCACCATCATGGTCCTTGCCGCATCCATCAACGTCCGATTCTTCCTCTCCGCGACACCATTTTGTCGAGGGGTGTATGGTGTAGAATATTGATGCTTGATCCCCTCATCACTAAGAAACTCATCCAAGGTGTAGTTCTTGAACTCGGTGCCGTCGTCACTCCTTATTGTCAAGATCTTTGCATCATGTTGACGTTGAGCTTCATTTGCAAAGTCGATGACGGTTTGTTGAGTCTCACTCTTCCTCTTGAAGAAATATACCCAAGTGTATCTTGAATAATCATCCACAATCACCAAGCAATACTTTCTGCCTCCAAGACTATCAAAGGATGGAGGCCCAAAGAGATCCATGTGAAGGAGCTCCAAGGGTCTCTTCGAGTAGATGATAGTCGTGGGAGGGTGAACCTTCTCATGAAGCTTTCCTTCGATACAAGCACTGCAAGCACGATCTTTGGCAAAACTAACATTTGTTAGTCCACGGACATGGTCCCCCTTGAGAAGACTTTGCAAAGATCTCATATTGACGTGGGCTAAACGGTGATGCTAGAGCCATCCCACATCAACTTTAGCCATTAGGCATGTCTCGGTCTTAGTGGGTCGCTCCGAAAAGTTAATCACATAAAGACCGTTCTCGACATGCCCGACAAAGGCTACTTTAAAAGTCTTGCTCCACAAGAGGGCCACGGTATCAATATCAAAGAAAGTGGCAAAGCCCTGGAGTGCAAGTTGACGAACGGAAAGTAGATTGTAAGCAAGGGACTTGATACGTCCATTTTGCATCATGCTTTTATATCAATATTTGTTGCATTATGGGATGTTATTACACATTATATCTCAATACTTATGGCTATTCTCTCTTATTTTACAAGGTTTACCATGAAGAGGGGGAATGCCGGCAGCTGGAATTCTGGTTGGAAAAGGAGCAAACGTTGGAAACCTATTCTGCACAACTCCAAAAATCCTGAAACTCCACGAAACAACTTTTTGAATTTTATAAGAATTTATGGGCAAAGGAAATAGGCCAGGGGGCCCACACCCTGTCCAGGAGACAGGGGGTGCGCCCCCCCCCTGTAGGGCGCGGCCCCTATCTCCTGGGCCCCCTGGTGGGCTTCTGGCATCCATCTTCTGCTATATGAAGGGTTTTGTCCTGGAAAAAATTGGGGAAAAGCTTACGGGACGAAACTCCGCCGCCACGAGGCGGAACCTTGGCGGAATCAATCTAGGGCTCTGGCGGAGCTGTTCTGCCGGGGACATTTCCCTCCGAGAGGGGGAAATCATCACCAACGTCATCACCAACAATCCTCTCATCGAGAGGGGGTCAATCTCCATCAACATCTTCACCAGCACCATCTCCTCTCAAAACCCTAGTTCATCTCTTGTATCCAATCTTGTATCAAAACCACAAATTGGTACCTGTGGGTTGCTAGTAGTGTTGATTACTCCTTGTAGTTGATGCTATTTGGTTTACTTGGTGGAAGATCATATGTTCATATCCTTTATGCATATTATTACTCCTCTGATTATGAACATGAATATGCTTTGTGAGTAGTTACGTTTGCTCCTGAGGACATGGGTGAAGTCTTGCTATTAGTAGTCATGTGAATTTGGTATTCGTTCGATATTTTGATGAGATGTATGTTGTCTTTCCTCTAGTGGTGTTATGTGAACGTCGACTACATGACACTTCACCATTATTTGGGCCTAGAGGAAGGCATAGGGAAGTAATAAGTAGATGATGGGTTGATAAAGTGACAGAAGCTTAAACCCTAGTTTATGTGTTGCTTCGTTAGGGGTTGATATGGACCCGTATGTTTAATGTTGTGGTTAGGTTTACCTTAATACTC
>LR880969.1:816075593-816104025 GCA_904067115.1 Aegilops sharonensis | reverse complement strand
AAATTTGATTATATTTTCAAATAACAAATTTGATGATATTTTTTTATATTCATAAATATTTTCAAATAACAAATCTGATGATATTTTTAAAAAAATTATTACTGTTTTTATAAAAAATTATTACTGTTTCATATTCATATTCATTTTTTTAAAAATTATTAGATGCAACAAAATAAAAAAAATCTTACTTATGGAGCACGTCTGGCTGGTGCGCCATTGCTATTTAAAAAAAAGAATACTTATGGCGCACGGCTCCCCTGGTGCGCCATTGCTATGAAAAAAAAATTCTAATGGCGCACCGCAAGGTGGTGCGCCATTAGTAATCTTCCCCCATCCATACACTTCGTCCCTCCCTCTCGCCAGACACTTCGTCCCTCTCCCTCCACCGCGCCGCCGCCGCCGCTGCCCCGACCCACTGCGCCGCAGCCGCCCACGCGCCCCCGCCGCCTCCCTCTCCCCTTCCTCCCCCTCGAGCGCCGCCTCCCCCCCGAGCCCCGCCTCCCCCGCGAGCGCCGCCTCCCTCGCCTCCCTCGAAACCCTAGAAACCTGCCGTAGATTTGGAGCCTCGGAGTCGCCGGAGACTTGGAGCCTCGGAGCCGCCCCACGTCCACCAGGAGAGGAGGCCCCACGTCCACCAGGAGAGGAGGCCCGCGACCTCCCCGCCGTCTATCCCCGCCTCCCCCAAGCTCGCCGTCTCTGCCCTCCGTCGTCTCCGCTCCAGCCACCACCTCATCGTGGTCAGGTAACCCTCCTCCCTCTACCTCTCTTCTCCTCTCTTCCTCCTCTCCTCCCTCCCGACCATGCCCTCTTCTTCTCTCTTTTGCTAGGTTTAGGTCAAATCCCTCTCAAATTTGAGCGGATGATTTATTGCCAAAGGACATGCTCTTGTTAACTCTCTGAGATGGATGTTGATGAGTGGCACATGCCATATTGTGATAATTCATTCACTGTACTGGCATTCCACATGTACTGTGCCACTATGCAGCTTGTGATGTTTGTATCTCTACCTCACATTTCAAATTCTAGTGATCAAACAACATGTCGTTCAGGATTGTCTCTCTGATTTCATTTCCCCCTGTGATTAACGGAAGAGGAAGAAGCTCTTACAAATACAGCACCGGACCATACAAATTAAATTTGGCTATTGATTAATTAGTTTGATACATGTTCCACTCAAATGTATGCAAGTCTTGGTAAGTACAGAGGTGGGCATTTTTGCTTGAATTCACACAATTATAGTTGAGTGCTAGGTACAGTTTCGTAAAAAAAACATTAGAGTATTGCACGATTTTATTTTATTTACATCATGCAAATTTAGGTTGGATGTGTTTCAGCCAAAATTCATAGGCTGCTTCGACCAAAAAAGTGTTTGTATGTTTCAGCGTTTTCGTGGGCATAACTCAGTGACACATGCTTGCTGGGTGTGTGAAGCTGCAGTATTTCTTCTTTCCCCTGTCCCTGTTACTGTTACTGCTGGCTCTGTTGTACAAAAACAGAGTATCGATCAAAAACAAGCTAGGACTATCAAGGGGGTTACTTCTTCTTCCATGGCTGGATCACCCCGAGCACGCGATGGCGTAGCACATCCACCATATCCAGGAATATCTATTCACATATGCATGGTGGGTGTCAACTATAAAAAAAATTCTACAAGAGCTTATGCAAATGAATTGTGGGTAACCTGCTGCAACTCCACAAGCTTCCTCTCTAGGTCTCTTATAGCATCATGCCGCTCCTGTATCTCAGCAACAGTGTCCAATATCTGCAAGACTCATGCTTGGAAAATTGTGGGAGTAATGCCTAGCAAACATGAATAATTAGTACTCCATGTGCATTGGAGTACTTGGTACCTGCAAGATTTGGACACACTGAAAAAATGCACTGGACACACTGAAGAAAAATGCACTGTATCATGTATTTGTCCATGGTTTATAGACGAAAAAAATGCAAACTGAAAAAAAATGCACTGGACACATTAACCATTGCAAGCAGTGTGTTGCTACCACTGTCCTGCAAGGTAAGAGACATGTAGGACTGAAACTGGATCCAGTCCTGTTTGCAACTAGATACAGACTAATTGCAAATTGTGCTCTTTATTATATCCCAGTAAAATAAAATATAGGATAAAGTATGTAGTGCTGGCTCCTGAGAATGAGTAGAGCTATCTAGTCTCTGCAAGCAACTTAAAGCCCCGGTATTCAGTTGTTGGTCTGTTTGAGCAGTGGCATCTTTAGCTGGTGATCATTATCAGATGAGCAGCTGCCTCTACTGAACCACATTCAGCTATGAACCACATATAGCTCACATAAAACTGTCGCTTGCTAGAACAAACTCAGTGATGTGCCTAGAAGCCCCACATAACCAGAACATGTCCTCTTAACTACTTCAAGTTCAGAACCAAAGGGGTTACAGAAAGCTGGACAACTCGATGATGAACATGTCCACAAGGAGCTAGCCTTGAAGGCGTTCCCTCAAGTCCCAAAGAAACTTGTCCACAAGGAATTAATACAGTTGTGTCTAAGAAACTCAACCATCCCATGACTGGGAAGTCCACATTGCAAATTCAATACATGCACTAGAAGTAGAACACAACAATTGGCACACCACACATGATACATAACACAAGATGGGTTTGGTGTGGTTCTAGTCAAGATATATGGACTCTTAATTACAAGTAAATATAGGGTTCAAGATGAGTATGTTGATTATCCAAGGCTGAATCTTAATTACAAGTAAATATAGGGTTTAATTTGTGTTTGGGGTTGGAGCTGGGAAAGAGAGAGAGAGGGATAGGAGGGGGGAGGGGAAAGAGAAATGTTTATTTTAGGGTTTAATTAGGGCAGTGGCATGGTGCCCAGCCCAGGTGATATGACTGTCACTGCATGTTCATGTTCATGTTGAGAACCTGTCACAATGCTTGACTTGAGTATGTTTAATCCTCATTTTCTATGCATGGAGAACATCTTATTTCAGTAGTAGTGCTCTTTTGACAAAAATGTGTTAGTTACTTTTGTAAGGAAAAAAAATAGGTGCATTTTAAGGAGAATCATGCCCATGCATGCATGAGCTGGCTGACAGACAAAGACAAGTAAGCCAGGCCTCAAGACAATGCAGCTTAATCAAATTAAACTCAAGATTCTGGTGTTTAACCCTGTTGTGTTGCTTCTAGAAATAATATAAAAGCTGTGAAAAAGAAATCTGTGGAGTTGGCACTTTACATAAGGTTGTAGATCATTGTAGTGTCCTAATGTCTAAGACTGTTGCATTGGAGGTTCATCATGCAAACATATCAGAACTTGCAAACATTTTATTACTTGTTGCATTGGAGGTTCATCTTGTCTTGAGGCAAACAAATCAGCATTGGAGGCTCATCTTTGAGGCTCATCTTTATTACATATCAGAACTTGCAAACAAATCTGTGAAAGACTTGTAAAGTTGCTGGGTTTTGTCTCCGACCATTGTGTCGTGATGATTTTGCAGGTACCACGAGAGGCCCTTGAGTTTGCCGGAATGTCGATTAACTTCCGTTCCGCCAAATTCGGGTACTCCATATGTCCTATTTTCAGCAAAGGTCATGCTGAAATTTTCCGTGAATTTTAGCATGACTTTGCTAAAAATAGGACATATGGGGTACTTGCGACTAATGCATGGGCCGGGGTATCTTAGTACTTAGTTAAGTAGGATCAACTGCCTCTTGTGTTATACATATAGAAGTGTGATATCAACTCACGGTTATTACTAATGTCAGTTGCTCGTCATTGATAAACCCTAATCTGAAAGAGGAACCACTCATCCTAACACTGTGGATTATCTTATTGGACCCAACAGAGATGATGTAGTTTTGAATTATGAACATAGGAAATGTTGTCATCGGACGACGAAAGTCTCCCGGGAGAGTGCGACTGGTGCCACGACGACCGAGGTCAGTGCGACAGATTCATTGAGCTGGACGAAGATCGACGCTTCAACATTAAGCTCGAGGAGACCTTCGATGTTGAAACGGTACGCAACGACGACAAGTGTTTTTTTTTCGTAATTAAGCACGACTTCAACTATATATTTCAACGTGTACTTATCATCTTTTACAATTCGACTAGCTTATCCCATGCTATGCAAGTCGCTATGTCTTGGAGAGGATGGGTTTTGAAGACCATGAAAATTATGAAACAAAGAAAATTCACCTAAGGACTCATCATGATGTGGATTTTGAAGTAAATCTTAATAATTCTGGGAGCGTAACCCATTTTGGTTGCAAAAATTGGGAAGCATTTTGCAAGATGTATGGTTTTGATGAGGGTAAGCTTGTCACCATGGATCTTGGTGATCCTGACATCGACCAAGACAAACATTTGGGTCCTTGTTGATACGCCTCCAGTTCTACCGCTATGTGAGTTTCTCAAACATAGTTAATTATTAACTAATTTATATTATTCATTTCAAAATAGTTGACAACTTATTTCCATTGACAGCTTATTTTGATTATTCAAACAATGTGCGGAACATGGTAGACAAAACCCACTACACCGATGGCTCCGAGTTAACTTATCAGGAGAAAAATCATCTGGTGCGATTTTGTACTGATCTTGAGAATTACAATATCTATTGTAAAACTCCTCAACATTATGGTCAATACGTGCCACTAGTGCACGTGTTGAACTACGGTAACTACCATGGAGATACCCTGGTAAGATTTTCTACTATTACGACATTTGTGCATCTTTTGCATACTTCTAAAACTAGTACATCATTGCTAACTATGTAGTTATTACTATGTTTTTCAACAGAGAATCCCAGAGGATTGTGTGCCTCATCTGATGTATACGCACGGTAGCCTTCATGTTTTGAACATACAACCAGGTCGTCCTACGAATCTCAACTGTCCATACTGGATTTCTAAAAGAAGTGGAGACATGACAATCAAAGAATGGAAAAAATGTATGGACATTCGTAAAGAGCTTCTTGGAAGCAAAAGAAAGCAAAGCGCAAGAACTGGAGACAGGATGATCTCCATTCTTCATAATGGAGAGTCAGGGTCTACATTGTTTTATGCTATTTTACCTTAAATAGGGTATTTAGGTCCTGCCTAATACTGATGATCATGTGCTAAGAACAATTAAGTAGCTAGGGTTGGTTCGATGACTATCAAGATGATGATCGTATGACTTGTTATTAATAACGAGTAGAAGTTGTATGATGATGATTAGTAGTACTTGTTAGGATTAGTATTACTTTCGACAAACTCGCTACTCGCGGGCTCGAGACTTGTAATGCTAGAAGTTGTATGATGATGATCTTCTATGGTATTCGATGAATCTGCTGTTGTTGTGTGGTGCCGTCCATATTCTGTCCAGTAACATATTTTGTAACCTGTGCAAATATCAGGAAAAAAATCCCTAATATTCATACTAGTGGCGCACCACAAACAAGTGGGCCATTAGTAAGCCAGAGCACACTAATGGCGCATCACCCACTGGTGCGCCATTAGTATGCCAAAGCACATGGATACATATGGCCCCTGGGAGGCATTCTAATGGCGCATTCTGGGCTATACTAATGGCGCACTGCATGGTGCGCCATTAAAACACCAGATACTAATGGCGCACCACTGGTGCGCCATTAGAATTTAATTCTAATGGCGTGATACTAGTGGCGCACCAGTAGTGCGCCATTAGAAGGCAAAACTGGTGCGCCACTAGCATGCCTTTTCCTAGTAGTGCTAAGAGCAGTACTACCGCATGCCTCAGAACAGCAACACTAGGAATCCTTCTCTTTGCATATATATGAAGAAAATGGAGGATGCTCCAAAGTGCAAAGGGAAAGGCGGTGCAGAGGGAGTAAACGTGTATGTGATGATTTCACCCGAACCTTTCCAACGCGGACCCCCTCTTAATAGTACGGCTTTCCTACGACTCAAATCCACCGAAAAGAAAGTAGAAAAACACCGTCTTCAATAGTATTCGAGGGGCACCAAACCGTCTTGTGCCTAGTGACGAAATGTCTGAAATACTCAAGGCACACAATTAGTTCACAAAAGCATTGTCATCAATCACCAAAACACCTTAGGGATAAATATTCCCTTACAGCAAGCCTCTGTAGCCACGAAAACCAATCTAGACCCCGTTCCAGCGCCCTGCCAGAGGGGAAAATCATCACCGGTGGCCATCTTCATCATCCCGGTGGCCATCATGATGAGGAGGGAGTAGTCCACCCTCGGGGCTGAGGTTTTGTGCAGTAGCTATGTGTTTAAATCTCTCTCTCTCTCTCTCTCTCTCTCTCTCTCTCTCTCTCTCTCTCTCTCTCTCTCTCTCTCTCTCTCTCTCTCTCTCTCTCTCTCTCTCGTGTTCTTGAGATGGCACGATCTTGATGTATCGTGGGCTTTGTTAATATAGTTGGATCATATGGTGTTTCTCCCTATCTATCTTGTTGTGATGAATTGATCTTTCCCTTTGAGATTTCGTTCTTATCGGAATGAATATTTTATGGATTTGAGAGCACTTGATATATGTGTTGCATATGAATACCGTGGTGACAATGGGGTGTTATATTGATTCACTTGATATATGTTTTGGAACTCAACTCGCGAATTCCCGAGGTGACATTGGGGTAATCTATGCATAGGGGTTGATGCACATGTTCATCCTACTTTCTCCGGTAGAAATCTTGGGGCACTCTTTGAGGTTCTTTGTGTTGGATTGAGTATTATTTATCTGAATTTGCTTTGGTGTTATTTTAGTACGAACTCTTGATAGATCGATCAGAAAGAATAACTTAGTGCTATTTTAGTACGAACTCTTGATAGATCGATCGGAAAGAATAACTTGGTGTTATTTTAGTATGAGCTCTTGGGTAGATCGATCGGAAAGAGTAGCTACAAACAATTTCCTCTTATGTTCTCCGCTAGATAAGAACTTTGGAGTGATTCTTCATCGCACTTTGAGGGATGGTTATATGATCCAGTTAGATTAACATTGTTGAGAGATTGCACTAGCGAAAGTACGGACCCTAGGCCTCATTTTCAAGCCTTGCAATATCATTTGCGCTCACTTTTGCCACTTATTACCTTGCTGTTTTTTATTGTTCCTATTACAAAAATCAATATCTACTGTCATTACTACACTTGTATCACCATCTCTTCGCCGAACTAGTGCACCTATATAAATTACCATTGTATTTTGTGTGTTGGAGACACAAGAGACTCTTTGTTATTTGGTTGCAGGGTTGTTTGAGAGAGACCATCTTCAACCTACACCTCCCTCGGATTGATAAACCTTAGGTCATCCACTTGAGGGAAATTTGCTATTGTCCTACAAAACTCTACGCTTGGAGGCCCAACACGAGTCTACAAGAACAAGTTGTGTAGTAGACATCAAGCTCTTTTCTAGTGCCGTTGCCGGGGAGGTGAGTGCTTGAAGGTATATCTTTAGATCTTGCAACTAAATCTTTTAGTTTCTTGTTTATCACTAGTTTGGTTTATAAAAAGAAAATTACAAAAAATGGAATTGAGGTGGTCTCATATTGTTCATCTTTATAATGTCTTTCTTGAAAATGATGGAAAGGAAAATTTGTGCTCATTTGATATAAGAAGAATTCAATAAAATGTTTTGCATAAATGATGAGCATGATTGCAATGTGCTAGTATGATTTTTTTGAATATCCATGATGTTAGTGATATGCAAAGCCATAAGCTTAGGGACGCTATGTTTAATGAAGATGGTATTTTTCGTTCGCTATGTTTTGATGAGAAAATTTACTATGGTGATAGCATGCCTCCTATTTATGATGACGATATTGATGAAAGTGGATTTGGAGAGGCCATGACTTTATTTAGTGATGAATCCACTATTTTGGAAGAGGTTGCAATTGATTATGACAACAAAGTTCCTATATATGATGATTATGGTGATGACATGTATCCTATAAAGAATAATGATAACCATGAAACTTGTCATCATGATTTTAATTTTCAATCACATGATAGCTATTTTATTGAATTTGCTCCCACTACTATTCATGAGAATAAATTTGCTTATATGGAGGGTAATAAAATATATATGCTTATGCATCATGAATAGAGTGCTTTATGTGATAGTTATATTGTTGAATTAATTCATGATGCTACTGAAAAATATTATGAGAGGGGAAGATATGCTCATATATATTTCAACAATATCACGTTTCCTCTCTTTATGTTGAAAGTTTTGAAGTTGCACTTGTTTTGCCTTCCTATGCTAGTTGATTCTTGTTCCCATAAATTGTTTGCTCACAAAATCCCTTTGCATAGGAAGTGGGTTGGGCTTAAATGTGCTTGCCATGTGATTCATGATGTTTTTTTAATGTTTCAATTCTTATCTTTTATGCAAGCATCATTGAAATCATCATGCCTAGCTAAAAGGCATTAAAGAAAAATGCTTGTTGGGAGACAACCCAACACTTTTACCTACTGTTTTTGTGTGTTCACATGATTAGGCTACTTTATTATTTAAGTTTTATAGCTTTTGTTTCAATAAAGTGCCAAGTAAAGCCTATGGGATAGTGTGGATGATAGTTGACTTGATTATGTGCAAAAACAGAAACTTTTGCGCCAAGTCCAAGAATTTCTAAAATTCACTGGAACGTGATTTTGATCTGAAATTTTACAGGAAATTGATATAAAAATCCTCTACGTTGTCTAATTTTTCATAATTTTTAGAGTTGCAGAAGTACATATGGTCATTTGTCAGATCATTACAGATTGTTCTGTTTTTGACACATTCTGTTTTCAATGAATAGTTTGCTTGTTTTATAGTTTCTGTGGCTCATATTGGTCAATAAAAATAGTGGAAACGATAGAGAACAAGTATGGATCTTGTCTTTGACAGTACCAAAGTGAATGGTTTGCTCTTTATCATAACCTATCTCACGAAGTTCTGTTATGTTTTGTGTGATTGAAGTTTTCAAGTTTTTGGTGAGATATCGATATGAGGAGAATAAGGAGTGACAAGACCATTAGCTTGGGGATGTCCAAGGCACCCCAAGTTAATATTCAAGGAAGATCCAAGCAACTAAGCTTGGGATGCCCCGGAAGGCATCCCCTCTTTCGTCTTCAACATTACCGGTAACCTCACTTGGATTTATATTTTCATTCTTCACATGATAAGAGTTTTGCTTGGAACATCATTTTATTGTGTTAGGATTTGCTTGCATTTATTTAGATAATGTTTTGCATCTTTTATTTCAATAAAAATGGCAAGTATAGCCTTTACCGTGCTTATTTTGCAAGTCTATATGTGGTTGTTTGAAAACAGAAAGTTGCACGCTAGTGCGTGAATTCTAGAGAAAATTCAGAAGGTGAAAAAATATTGAATTTTTTTGCACAATAATCTATGATAAATTTTCTACAGTGTGGTAAATTTTCAGAATTTTTGAAGTTAAATAAGTATGAATATTCTTGCATCCTTTACAGACCACATACTCATAGTGTTCCTCGTTGACCGTAGGGCGATTTTTTCTACTATGTTTCCCAACAAAAATATAATGAAGACTACAAAAGTTTCATTTATCAAGTAGCTCTAAAGGTGCATGAACTTGCTATAGAGTCTAAAAAGGTTCATAAGAATCTACCTGCTAAGCAGGAGCATTTCTTTGAACCCACTATAGAAACTGAGATTGGGATGAATAAGTTTAATGCTTTATGTGATCTAGGGGCTAGTGTTTCTACTATCCCAAAATCTTTATATAATAAACTCAATGTTGGTCCTTTTGTTATAAGTGAAACAAAATTAAACTAGGCTAATTCCACTTATACGCAAGCAGTAGGTATTAAGAATGGTGTTATTGTTCAACATTACGGATGTCCTGCTCTGATTGATATAGCTGTAGTGGATATGCCTAAGGATCACATTACTCCGATTATACTCGGTAAGCCCTTTTTAAGGACTACATAAGCTATTGTCAATGTCTACGAGGGGAATGTAAGATTTGATCTTCCCTCTGGAGATCCTTTTGCCAAACACTTTCCCGGGAAGGAAAAATCTAAGGTTTACGTTGGTGATGGGATCACCTTGAATGCTAGAAGCCAAGGTATGGTTGTACTCATACCAAAATACAAGTAGTTGTCAATGCGGTCGAGCTTAATGACAGTAAACAAAGCGCTTTATGGGAGTCAGCCCATGTGAATAAAGGTTTGAAAGATTTTTTGTTTGTTTGTTTGTGTCTCAATAAAAGAGTGATTGAAGAAGAGGGGAAGAAGAAAGGTATTTATTGCCCCCGATATGCACAGGTCCTCCTCACGCCACCATTTGTTGACTCGGACATACCCTCCTCATGCCGCCGCTTGTTTGACTCGGACGAGCCGACCGAGGTTTCGACTTTCTCTTTTTCCTTGTTGACTTCAATGACATTTGTTGTATCAATAGGGGTGGCCATATCCGAGGGATTGGATATTGTCGTGATTTTCCTAAAAATGGCAGTTCCTTTTCTTGTTTCGTGAAAAGAAAAGGAAGGAAGCTTTGTATAAAAAAAGTAAAGTTGAGAGAGGTGGGGTGGGGGGGGGGGGGTAGTAAGTGGGCTGAGATGGGCCTGCGTGCGATGTCCATCCATACCGCGCAGAGCGTTCGTCTTCTTATGAGTTGTGGTTGAAAACACAAAAATTCACAGGCCATATCCTAAGTCACCACATGGTCCGAGAGGAAGTCAAACCAAGAGGCAAATTGTTGGGAAGCTGTGGTCGCACACTTATAGTGCGCAAAAGAGATGTTTTGCCTCGTCATAAAACATCAAGTCAACAAATATATTCGACATGTCAAACTCAAACTCAAGCAATTCAAACTCAAGCAAATTTAATTTTTTCATGTATATTCGACATCACGTTATGTACTTTGCACCAATTTCCAAATTCAATCCTTCCATGTCATCATTGAACAACAAAAATAGGTCGTCTCTCCCTCCCTCTATCGCTTCAGGGACCAAGTCACCCAGCAGTCTTGTCGATGTTAATTTAAAAATTCTTATGCGCAAATTATAGTGTAAAGCTAAATTACTCATGCTGGTTAGGAGATGCAATTTCAAACGTTTCCTTCCTTTTGTGGAAGAAATTTGCAAGCTTTGTCACGGCAAAAAAAAGGAAAAAAAGAGAGAGAAATTTGCTACTATCAATTCTTTCTGAAACTGAAAAGCCAGTGCGGGATTTGCAATTTACTCGACACTTAATGAGTAACATTAATTCCCATTGCCATACGTACCGTCGTCGCCAGCCAGCTGGGCGGAGTCGCCGATAAAACCCGGCGCCGGCCGGCCGCCAGCTGTTGGCCGCATCCATTCCACCCTGCCGCCAGCCCGCCACTGCTCCTTGATTCCTTCTCCTCGGCCTGCTCCCATCCAGTGCCTAGAAGCCGTCTGCCATGGCTTCGGAGCCGGTGATCGGGAAGCTCAGCGTCCGCGTCGTCCGAGGCCACAACCTCATCGTCGCCGACCCACTCACCCACACCAGCGACCCCTACGTCGTCCTCTACTACGCCTCCCAGGTCTCATCTCTTCTCTTCCTCCCAGTCCTTCCTTCACGTAGGAGCCTGTGTGTTGCCGCCGCCGGCCGGCTGCTGAGCGCCGCGTGGCCAAGGTCGCAGCCGACGACCGGCGCATACATAGGTGCGGATTAATACCTGATAAACAGGTTTCGAAGAATTAGTGATTGATATGAATCAGACTGTAGTAGTAGTTCCCAAACTTTGGTCATGGGATTTAAAAAAGTTCAGCCAAGAATTAGTTCTATTTCATCTCATCGTGGAACTGTTGCTTGACTTTGATAGAGTTAGTGGAGTGTGCTATAAATTTCGGACAGTGGCAGGCATGCATGATGCCAGATTTTCAGTTCACTATTATGCACAATATATGATCATATAAACTGTAATTTCTGCAGTTGATTTCAGGTTCTGTATGTGACATGGACAGATATCCCGCTTCTCACCATTACTGCTAATTTCATCATCTCTTTTTCTTTTTTTTTTCTTTTTTTTTTTTTGAAAAGGGGGTAATCCCCGAATTTCATCATCATCTCTGTGTAACTGAAGTTTTATTTCCCCATGGGTGTAGAAGGTGAAGACTAGCGTCCAGAAGAAAAATGTCAACCCTCTATGGAATGACGTATTGGTGCTCCCTGTCACAGATCTTACAAAGCCAGTCAAACTTGTAAGTTTACTGTTTGAGTTTCTTCGATTCATCAAGTAAACTCTACTTAAACTTTGTGTATACATAGTATGTGTAACCTGAAGTTGAAAGGAACTTCAATATTTGTTACATACAGTAGTATTTTAACAAATTTCTTAAATAAGCCCCCCAAAACTGAATTTTCTTCTGCCCTGAAACATGAAAGGTAGGGCGGTTTTTATATAGGTCCAAAGATGGTTTGCCAAGATATTAAATGAACGAGATACTTATATATCCTATACTGGCAAAAACATGATGCAGGAGGTTTTTGATGCGGACACGTTCACGGCGGATGACAGCATGGGAGTGGCCGAGTTCAGCGTAACCGATATCTACGACGCCGCAAAGCTGGATCTGAAGCATGCCTCTGACGGAACCAGGATCAAGACCATCTACCCGGTTGGCGCAAACTACCTTGGCGGCGAGAGCCACGTGTCGTGGAGGAATGGCAAGGTCGTCCAAGACCTGATTCTGAAGCTGAAGAACGTCGACAGCGGCTCCGTCGTGCTGCAGCTGGAATGGGTTCACGTCGTCCCTGGTGTTACGCTTTAAGCTGTGCCGGACTGAATGTTATCGATGTGTTGGTAACTTGTGGATGTTGTGGTTTGCAGTGCATGTGGTGTGTGTACGTGCGTTATTGACTTCAGCTTGGTGTGTGCACTGTATTTGTAGTACTATAGGGTTGAGGAGTTTGTGCTTGGAGTCGAACAAATATGAGGGTTGTGCGCGTTATTGACTTCAGCTTGAAATGGAATTTGCTTCCAACATAGGAGGGTTGAGTTGACCCTTTTGTGATTTTGCAATTTGCATAGAGCATGCTCCTTAATCAATTATTGGTGGATCTTACAGGAAAAGCAAAAGGAGCTGATATAGGGAGTAAGGCTGCTCATGCAAGTAACACATTATGGACAGACCGACTTGGAGCAGCTGAAATAAAAGCTCACATTGGCGGTGCCACGATTTTGTCTTCTTTTCCCCTTCACCTTTTGAGCCTACAAAACACATTTCAGGGGCTCGACAAGACACAAAAAACTGTTGATGCAACTGCAAGCACATAAAAGAGCTCATCTATATATATGTCGTCTTCATACATATACATGATACAGTATCTAGTTTCAGTACTACAAAATACACACACGTACACATACAAACACTTGGTATTGATGTGATGCCATCCTGTTGGTGGTACTCTGTCGTAGACAAAGTGTATGAAAACTTCATTCAGAGGCTCAACAAGACACACACAGAAAAAAGGTCATCTGATATATTGGTCTCATATACATACTACATGAAGATGATACAGTTAAGTACTCGTTTCTATACACTAACACACGTATATATAAGTACTAAGTATATATGTATGCACTGTATGTTGACGTGCTGCCATTCTGCCTGCATATGTACATCTTGTCTTGTACTAGAGCCTCCTCTCTATCTGTATCGTAGTCGTAGACTAACTGTATCAAAACTTGGTCCCTAGCTCGCTAGATGGTGACTAGAGTTCGTCTGAGCTTCGTCTAATTTCCTGGACCCTTTGTCGCAACCTTCTCCTGTGGTCTTGGATTTTCCACAGCCCGTGGCCAAGGACCACCGCGGAGTATATGCCGTGGGTGATCATCGGTGCCAGGATGTTGCCCGTCTGCATCCATCGCGTCGCGAATCAGATATATAGTATGTGTTAGCCAATTAGATAATACATCATCAAGATCGAGACCATGTCGACGATGCCTCATTCAGTAAATGGATCAATATATATCTATGTAAAGTAGCTAGAGAAGTGATTAAAACGGTTACCTGGATCCATTCGAAGCCGAGGTAGAAAGCCAGGATGCCTTCCAGAAGAGGTGAGTATATCTTCCTCATCTGCCTCCGTTCGTACCAAGCTGGGGATTCAAAAAGAATCATGTTACTACATCATCTCTGTTTTCGCACATCTTATACACCAGCTACTAGTTCTTGTTAGTATCTGCAGGATAAGAGAATACACACATAGAAACACACCTGAAAACAGTTTCTTCATATTCTGTCGCCCGGCGTGCGAGCGCATAACCGGTGTCACCACATAGGTAGGGTCTGAAACAAAAACACAGCATGAGATGGGCTCAATTTCATCTGAAACAACAACAAACAAGCATGACATGGAATCGGCGGGTTCAATTAGTTACCTTTGGGGGCGGTGGCGATGTAGTAGAGGGACCCCGTGAGCGCGGCGGTGATGGCGGCGGCAAAGGTTTGCGCGAACGGCACAAATGGAGGCACCATTCCACTCTGCAAGTATATATCAACAAAAAGAAGCAAGTACAGTTATGTTCTCTACCAGTCAAACAGATGAACTGAACTGAAGAAAATCAAGCAAAATTAATTCACAATCAGTACGTACCAGGGACACAATCCCCCGGGCATCTTTCATCAGCTCCGTGCCTCTCAGGAATATGTCGGCCAATGCTCCCTGCAATTTTGATCAATTGATTCAGTTTCTTGCTCATTTTAGATGAGAAATGGGGAATATAATTAGTGGCGTCGATCAATCAATCCTCTGCCTGCACTCGAGCAATGAATAGTTAGAAGTACCTGGACGGCGGCGCGGTAGAAGAGCTCCTCTCCGACGGAGCTGGCGGCGACGACGAGGATGAACTGCCAGGGGGACATGCCGGCGAAGAAGGTGCGGAGCTCCTCGTCCTCCACGTCGCGGATGGCGCGGGCGTGCGGCGAGTACTTGACCACCTCGTCGTCCAGGATGAAGAGCAGCGCCATGATGGGCGGCGACGCGTAGCCGAGCCCCTCCACCAGCGCCGTCAGCGAGGGGCGGAACCCGCCGGAGGAGTCGATGCCGGCCATGTCGCAGATGGCCCGCCCGGCCAGCGCCATGCCCGCGTAGATGCCGATGCCGTAGCTCAGCCTCACCACGGCGCCCAGCTTCTCCCACATGGCCAGCTCCGCGTCCCGGGCCCCTCCGAACCCGTCCGCGCCCGCGGCGACGGCCGCCGGCACGTCGACCACGGGAGGCCCGTCCGCGGCGAGGCGCCCCGGCTCCACGCCGTCCCCGCCGCCATGGTGCGCCCCGGCGCGGACCCTCCAGGCGCCGGCGCCGGCGCGGAGGGCCCGCGCCGGCGTGAAGCCGATGGAGCAGTGGGCGTATGACGAGCAGCT
The DNA here is from genome assembly GCA_904067115.1 of Aegilops sharonensis. Classification (NCBI taxonomy): domain Eukaryota; kingdom Viridiplantae; phylum Streptophyta; class Magnoliopsida; order Poales; family Poaceae; genus Aegilops; species Aegilops sharonensis. The sequence goes on along the minus strand of LR880969.1, from coordinate 816,088,695 downwards.
GAAGCTACATGGCGGCGCCAGCTCCATTAACCGCCCACCCACCTACAGCAGCTAGCAAGCAAGCTCCGGTCGACGTACGGCGTCCTCCCTCCCCTCCTCTCCGTTCTTGCTCGCTTCAACCTCCAAGACACGATCTTCCCCGGCCACCCAGCCCGCTAGCTAGCTGCAAGCAAAGTGAATCTGAGGGGAGCTGGTGGGCAGTGGAGGTGAACGAGCGAAGTTTTTTTAATGGCGGCGGTGGTGGACGCACGCTCCACGATCTGGCTGCCGCCGGATATAGTATTTGATTTGATTCTCCAACCTCTGCCGCCCGTCCGTCGTTACGTGACGGTTTGGGAAATGGGATGAGAGGGGGCGAGGCCGCCCGCGTGGCGCTTTGCCAGTGGGCGCTGGCAGATGAGAGGGATTCGCCTGGCCAATCGCCAACTGCCATGTCAGCCAGCCGATAAGGTAAGGTGATTGTTACCTCGCTGACATGGCACCCATCCGTCCATCTCTGCCACTCTGTCGCTCTCTGCTGCTTCTCTGATCTTCTCATGTGCGGCTCCCACCGGGGCTACGAGTACGACGTCGACATACTGTTGTTCATGTATATGCACTTATTCGTTCAAATTTGCGAGGTTGAAATGAACCGGCGATGGGGAAAACGACTTTGGTTTTGTTGTTGCGAGCTTAGCTAACAACCGGCGAACTGATGAATCGACCAATGCACAACTTCATTTATTTTCTCTGGGTGTTTACGCTCATTCTTTTCCCCGCCCTTTTCTCCTGTCATTCTCACCCTAGAAAACCCCCCCTTGCACGTTTATTGTCTTCCATATCGGTGTTTTAGTTGGATACCCACTAAGCTTCGTATATTATTCGGAAACATGTATGTATGTTGGCCTTTCGGTTGATGGTTTTAGTCCTACGATGATGCCTCCTAGGATTTCGAGAGGTGTCGCACTAATCAGAGTCGGCTAAGCTAAGCTTTAACACAAATCTAAGCTTCCCAAAAGGAACCCTGATGAAACACGCACAGGTAGACCTTCCGAGGTTGCAAAAAAACGTGAAACATGGAGATTCACGCAGAGAACTTCGTGGACCATGAGTTTTATGCAATAAGATTACTTCAAGGGCCGGCAGGATTGTAAGACTTTTCTTTTCTTAATAAAAAGCTCCGTAAGAGATAGCATGGTCATGGGTTTTATTTTGCAAACTCTTTTGATTATGAAAAAAACGTGGGTATGTGCGGTTTGTTTGAGAGTAAATAGTGTCGAATCCATTCTGGAACTTTATCCACTTGGCTTCATAGACTGTGCCAAGACAAGTCATGTGACATTCGTCAAATGAAGGACTACTAAACGAGATACATGAAGAACCAAACTAATGTCTAAAAGTGGCTGGAGCACGAGAGTTCCTTGAGGAGGAACTAGTGGACGATTTTGAGAGGAATGGAAAAAAAAAACCCGCGAACAAGAGAATATTTTCGAGTTGTGAAACATATTCACGAGAGCATATCCGCAGCAAGATATCTCTGCGTGAATCTCGTTTGTGAAACATATTTTCGAGTTGTGAAGCCTCATAAACATATGCCTCAGGGGTCACAATCATCAATTACCACCCCGCCAAATACCTAGTTGGCGCACAACAATAATTGAAGCGAGTTTGTTCCCCGGATATGTTTCACGTTTGCAGAATAGGGTTACACATTGTCTTGCTAGCTATGATCTTTTTGGAATTTAGCATTGCGTGCTCGTTACGAAATGGTTCACCTTGTATATCCTTGTCCTAGCAGACTGTAACCTGTCATTAATGAAATAAACTCCCATGTTCTTTGTAAAAAATGTAGACGAAAAGAGACGAGGGTTTCTCCATGGTTTCAACATAGAGTGAATACATAGGTCTCCATTCATGATTCTCGCAACAACGCGATATTATACACCACCATAGTACGATTGTACCGGATATGTCATATGTGTTCATTTGACATTTATCGAGATTTTATCCTTGTTAGGAAGTTTCCCAAAAGGACAATCTTTTTCTCCTAATCCTCATGGGCCGAATTCCCTAGCCTAGCACCTCCCTCTATCTTCCATGGGTCCAGCTCACTCATCCTCTTCTTCCCTTTTATTTTTCCCCAAACCTCATGGGCCAAGACGAATCTGTTTTCTTTTCTCCCTCTCTTCATATGTATTCTTGTCCGCTCGGGCCTTAGCCCATCCCGCGGTGGCTGCGAGCAGCACCCAGTGCCACTCTCTGTATAAAATGTTTCCCTTTTTTTATGAAACGCAGATTTGTTAAATTACAAATTTTGAATGAGTCGTATCATTTCTAAAAATTTAAGTGAAGCCAAAAAAAAATCTGCACATTATAGTAGGTCCGTGATGTTGTCCCGCAAAGTTTCAAGTTCAAATGTTCTTTTATTTAGGAGAAAAAACAAAAAAAAATTGATTCCACGAATTTTGATGCAAAAATGGACGGTAAGGATAGAAGGTACAGAGGTACTATAGTACTATCACAACTTCCCTTCAAATATAATATACCTAGCCTTCATGTCCCACTCCACTTTACATAGCATCATGTAGTGTATCACCATATAACCGTTAAACTCTCGAATAAATTACTATGTACTCGCTCTATATAAAGAAATATAAGAGCATTTCTGCTCTTATATTTCTTTACGAGGGGAGTACATCTCAAATAATTCAAACCTGCCTGGATCGGCTTGTACGTAGTATCTTTACTTCTAAAGAAGGAGTTGGTAGTCTTCGCTCCCTGATTTATTTTTGTCTATTTTTTTCGTCCATTTTTTCGTCTCATCCCACCACCCCTCCTCCCGCTAAACAACGAAAAAAAAACCAATCCTCCCTCGATCCACTCCCTCCCGACGGAACCCGCGCAGGTAAATACACACGCCACATGTTCCTCATCCTCTCCACGATCGCCCCATGCCGCTTGTAAGCCACGGCGGCCGCCCCAGATGCCTTGTCGATCCTTCTCCGCGCGCCACCGCCTCCCTTGCGCGGACGCCCCGCCATGGGTCTCAATCGGCGCCACGGCGGTCGTGGCCTCCCCACCCGCCCTCGCGACCCTACAAATGGTGGCGGTGATGGTGGACAACCCCCAATAAAGACGTCCCGGAAGGGGACATGCAGGCGATGACAATGACACGGCGAAGAGCTTGGTAGCGATAAAGACGTGGAGTATCGGTGAAAAAGGATACCCACTTGAAGAGAGAGAGAGAGAGAGAGAGAGAGAGAGAGAGAGAGAGAGAGAGAGAGAGAGAGAGAGAGAGAGAGAGAGAGAGAGAGAGAGACGTTACAAGTGCACATGAACCTCATTACCCGACCAAAGTTCCTAACGACTTCTAGTTCAGCGCCTCTGTGCGCTCAAGCAAGCACCCACAAGGTATAAAGATCAGGAGAGCTACTTTACCGATTTCGTGGCAGCGAGGGGATCACTAATTGATCGTATTTTATCCCTTGAAAATTGGTATCAAATTATCGACCTGGGATGACCTACTACCTATGTATATAATAAGGGCAGTACAAGCGAAGTAATGACAAAAAAAATCACAATCCAGAACATGGAGAACCAACAAAACCGAGCATCAGAAGAAGAGTTGTACCGTAACATAACCATAGGAACCAAACAACATATGCTAAGTCGAGCATCCTAGCGGAACGCATGACAAGGTATACTCGAAAGGCGCCTCTCGGCTCCCGAGTAGGGGCCGCGTGAGAGCTCTTCCTAGCCACGGTAAGTTGCGTTTCGTTGATCAAACTTACTTATGTCCGAGAGGCAACTTGATCCATGAGTAATAATTAGTACAAACACAAACAATGTTTATCCCAAATATACCATGACCAATTAATCACTAATAACAGGCACCTACCAAAAACTTGTTGAATTAATCATGATCAATAAATAAAATGCATTAAGTATTTTTTTTGAGGGATAATAAAGTGCATTAAGTGAGGAACACCTTCTAAACTTGTTAGACAGCCCATCTATCCATCCAGCAAAGCCACTTACCAAAAACAAGGTGGGGGGAAGGAGACGGACGGAAAGACGCGAGCTTTTTCCAGCTCGAGTCAACCCACCAAACCCACGCGCCGCGGTGTCTTTCCCCTCCCCTCCCCTCCGCCACCGCCATGAGAGATCCGAAGCTCCCCGCGCCGGCGACGGCGAGGAGGCCGCCGCCCGGCCTCGCCGGCACGCTCCGGCGGCACTCCGCGTGGCTCCTGCTCGCCTGGTTCGCGCTCTCCGTCTGCCTCTTCCTCTCCGCCGCCCCGCCGGCCGCCTCCCCGCTCCTCCGCCCCGCCGTCCTCCTCCGCAACACCAAGCCCCGCGCCCTCGCCGCCGCCACAACCGCGACAACCCCCAAGCCCCCCGTCCGGATCTACGTCTACGACCTCCCCGCCCGCTTCAACCGCGCCTGGGCCGCCGCCGACCCGCGGTGCGGTCGCCACCTCTTCGCGGCCGAGGTCGCGCTGCACGACGCCCTGCTGGGCTGCCCCGCCGCCCGCGCCGGCCGCCCGGAGGACGCCGACCTCTTCTTCGTGCCCGTCTACGTCTCCTGCAACTTCTCCACGGCCAACGGGTTCCCGTCCCTCTCGCACGCGCGCGGCCTGCTGGCCGACGCCGTCGCGCTCGTCCGCCGGGAGTCGCCCTACTGGAACCGCTCCGCCGGCGCCGACCACGTCTTCGTCGCCTCCCACGACTTCGGCGCCTGCTTCCACCCCATGGTGAGCGCTGTCGCGTGCGGGTTAGGTGCGCTTCTTGCGTCCAAATGGGGGTTTCCAAGGCGGAGCCGTGGAAGCTAGCAGCTGCGTGTTCTTGGCTCCTAAATGGCATACCAGCTGCTCGTGACAATGAGCGGTCGGTCGGCGCCGATTCCAAATCGGAGCGACTCGAGCTCAATCAATAGCTCTTGCTGTGAAATTGACCAATTCCTAGCTTGATTATCAGAATTCCTCTTGTGCTGCGCCATATGTCTGTCAGTATACTTATGGAAGCTACTCATCCAACCATTAAAATGCATGGTTGTTGTCATGATGGAACTTGGTTCGGCTTGAATTTACTTCAATGCGGTTCCCCAACTCATAATAAGAGATTTAGGGGAACTACTCAGTTGCACTAACGTTTTTGTTTGTTTGGATCAGGAGGATGTGGCCATCGCGGATGGCATACCGGAGTTCCTCAAGAAGTCGATCCTGCTACAGACATTCGGTGTGCACAGCCCTCACGTGTGCCAGGAGGCAGAGCATGTGGTTATCCCCCCACACGTTCCCCCGGAGGTGGCGCTTGAGCTACCAGAGCCGGAGAAGGCGCGAAGGGACATCTTTGCCTTCTTCCGGGGCAAGATGGAGGTCCACCCCAAGAATATCAGTGGCCGCTTCTACAGCAAGTAAGCATATGCCACACTTCTCTTAGGTTGCTTCATCTAGCAATTATCCCATTAGTAGTAGGAAGGGGACTGGTTTTGAGGTTTTCTAAGTTCCTGCTCACTTTAGTAATGCCTTCTGGGAAATTCAGTGCTATCTGATTGGATCATTTGTTAATATCTGTCCTCCATATACTCTCCGCAGAAAAACAAAGCTACTGATTTTGAGATTTTCTCATATTCTTTCTCACTTTAGTTATGCCTTCTGACAAATTTGATGCAATCTGATTGAATCATTTGTTCAAGATCTCCTCCATATACTCCATGCAGCTAACCTGAAATAGTTCTAAAGTATAGAAATGAAATCCTTTAGTTGCCTAGGTCAGGCAAGGTCTCACCCATAACTGTCAAAATTCCATCAATAGCTGTACATATACGGCCAGCAGGATAACAAGGAGTAAACTAAATTTAACTCATCAGACCATACTTACAATTTACTGGTTCTTATCATTTCCTTGCAACAGGAAGGTGAGGACTGAGCTACTACATCATTATGGTCGTAATGGCAAGTTCTACCTTAAGCGGAAGCGATACGATGACTACCGATCGGAGATGGCCCGTTCTCTGTTCTGCCTCTGCCCGCTGGGCTGGGCGCCGTGGAGCCCTCGGCTTGTGGAATCAGTCCTGCTCGGTTGTGTTCCTGTCATAATTGCCGATGATATACGCCTGCCATTCCCTTCTGTCCTCCGGTGGCAAGACATCTCATTACAGGTGGCCGAGAAGGATGTCGCCAGTCTCGAGACGGTGCTGGACCATGTTGTGGCAACGAACTTAAGCGTGATACAGAAGAACTTGTGGGATCCTGTGAAACGGAAGGCGCTGGTGTTCAACCGGCCGTTGCAAGAGGGAGATGCCACATGGCAAGTCCTGAGGGAGCTTGAAGCTTTGCTAGACCGGTCTCAGAGAAGAAGTCGTGTCGGATCATCGAGGAGGTTTAGACCCGAGTGAAGCCAACCGCCAAGGACCTTTTGGTGGTTGCTGACATCTACTCTGCTGCAGCTGTGCAACAACTGCTGCAACTTCCAATTCCTGCCGAGCCAACCAAATCACTTGTTGAGCATGAGCGCGACCAGTGGCATGGATTTTTTTCGCCGGAAGTTCAGAAGATCAGTTCCGCACATTCCATCCTGATTTTCGATGGTGAACCGGATGGTTTGCGAGTCGTGTACAGTGTAACAACAGAAGCAGTAATGGGCTGACAAAGTGGCAATCTCTGTACAGAAAATTAATTTTATTCATTTAGGTGGTTTATTGGTGTTGTGAAGAGGCTGATATTTAGGTGTTTAACTGGTGATTAAAGATTGTATTACAGAGGGGTGCCTGAAAGCGTTTCCTAGATGTACCTGTAGAGTTGTTCGGCTGTCATAGTCATACTTCCATGTACCATATGTGCAATCTTGTTGTATAGAAAAGGGTGCTTCTGCTTCAGTTATGTTCAGGAAAAGGGAAAAAGATGGCTCCAGTTTCTGTCACTATCTGATAAAACCAACATTGGAGTTGATGATCAAATTAGCATCATGATCAAAGATTGGCATTATTCTTTGCAAATTCCAGTAATGTGGTTGATTCAGCACAAAGAACAGTAGTGTAGTTAATTCAGCACAAATAGTTAATTCAGCACAAAGAACAGGAAGATAAAAAGGATTGTTCATTCTCCAGCTTTAGAATTCGTTGTATTTCAAGCCTTATATTTTCGCATCAGATCGGTTTCTATGCTAGCAGAACCGATCATTTCATTTCTGCTGACCCTTGGCACCAACATAGAAGCAAACCAAAGTTACAGCCAAAAACACAACAGAGCAGCAAAAGAAAAGAAAAAACTTGCCTGAATGAACTTACCTATTGAATACCTAGACTTCGGCAAATCAGAATGATATACAAACGGAAGCTTCATCAGAAAATCATGCTATGCATATGAATCAGCAAAGAGTCACCGCAACAAAGTGATACTGCAAATATTAGTTTTGCGATGAAAAAAAGAACGCAAGAAACAAGCAGCCAAGCATGCATATTGGCCATTAGGGAGAACATAGAGATGATAGGACTTCAGCTCAAAGACAGGATGTGGATGCCCATCAGTGAAAGCAAAACATTCTCAATAATCGCCAACAAGGTTTGTATCTAGTTTACATGCCATGAAGCGCCTGTTATTCAATGGATGGATGGATTGATTGATCCACATAGGGTTGTTGCTGGTGCATCCAATTGAGATACCATTTTAATGTGTGCTATAGGAAGAACTGACTACGAACGGCTAGCCCTGTAGACAGTGATCATCTTGGTAACGTGCAGAGCAGCATCCCCTGCACTTGAAAAATGTATCATGTTTGTTTACATCAATACTCAAGAGCATACACCCTTGCAAGGAGCGTCCTTGCAGCGGCAAACAGCTCGCCCTGAAAGCTCCCATCCGTTGAATCCACGCTCGAGGACCGTGATGCTCTTCACCGCTGACTCTTCCTTGGCCTCTGATAAATAGTCCAGAAACATTCTTGCACAAGATGGACCGCGCACCTGCAGTTTGAACGGACAGGTTACAAGAAGAACCAGAGGTGATAACCTAAACTCAGATTGGGAGGTAAAATTGTGATGAAAGAACAAAAAGCGATATACAATGCTGAATGTAGGAGGAAAATAAACAGAAAGTAACATAGCTGTTACAAAAGCCAAGCATGGTTACCAAGACGAACATCGCAAATAAAAATTTATATTTTATTTTTGGACGGTCCATGGTTTATATTTGAAGTGGCCATTCAGACAAAACCTAAGCATATAAAGATGTCCTGACTACAGGCCTAGAGAGCACACAAAGATTGCAAGGGTATAGAAGAACACTGACCCTGATATCATACAATCGTGAATACAAATAACATGTACGTAGAACCACAAAAAGAAAATAATGGAGGTCCTGTGGCTACGGCATCTGGAAAAAAACTGTCCCACTGGCGATGTTCAGGAAATCTCCAATGGTCTGATTCTGAAAACATAACGTAAGGCAGCTTCAGCCACCTCATTGATGTCTTCCTGTTTTGTACACATAGATAAAACAGCTGCTACCAAAGCTAAGCATCTTTACCAAGGCAAACAGTACAGCTTACAATTTATCAGTTCCATAATCTATAAAGTAAACCATATAAACTCAGAGAATTAAGCAACAGTTGTTGCTACTCCCTCCGTTCGTAAATATAAGTCTTTGGAGAGATTTCACTATGGACCACATACGGAGCAAAATGAGTGAATCAACACTCTAAAATGCATCTATATACATCCGTATGTGACCCATAGTGGAATCTCTACAAAGACTTATATTTAGGAACGGAGGGAGTAGAAGATAAAGCCATGGTTTATATTAGAAGTACTGATTCAGACAAACACTTAATAAGCATATAAAGATGTCCTGAGCCTCACCACAGGCCTAGAGAACACATACCGATTGCAAAGGTATAGAAGAAAGCTGGACCTGATACCGTACAATCACGAATAACAATAACATGTAAACCCGCAGAACGAAAACAATGGAAGTCCTATGGCTACGTCATCTGCACAAAAACTGTCTCACTGGTCTAATTCTGTAAAAAAAAAAAATGGAACCCAGTACAACTACCTTGTTGATGCCTTCATGTAATATACACATAAACAGTTGTATTTGCATTTCCCAATGATAGCCATCAAATTCACAGTACAGATATCGACAAAAAAAACACCATCCTTATACATGATCACGGGTCCTGAATCACACCGGCATCACAAACGAGTCAATTTATCTCTGTAATCAGTGCTTCCACCATACCCTGAATCCCAGATCAACTCATAATCCATGATACCTAGGCCTGATTTTATGTTAGCGAGGAGCTTGTGAAACTCCAATTAGTGGCCACATCACATGAAACATTTTGAGATCTACAGAAAGCACCAACTGTACTAGTGCCAAGGTCCAAGGTGCTAATTGTTTGCCCGCTTTAGCAAGCGGCATTCGAAAGATCAAGAGCTGGAAGAGAGGAACTCTGAAGGAGGGAGGGGGGAAGGGGCCTGACCGACCTGGCTGAGGGCGCAGTGGAAGACGAGGGTGTCCTTGCCCCGGGTGGCCTCGGCGATCTCCGGCAGCCGGTCCGCGAAGCCGTCGCTGGCGTAGTGGTGCGACCCGGCGATGTGCGCGTCGCAGATCCGCTCCTCGTCCCTGCACATACACCCCAACCCACGTCAGCCTCCTCTGGCCCGTGCTCCCCGGCGCGGCCACGGAGCGTACCTGACGTCGATGATGGCGACGGCGACGCGCGGGTCGCTGACCATGGACACGAGCTGCGCCGCCGTCACGTACGACACGCCCTTCCTCGCCATCGCCTCCGGCCGCCGTGGGGTGCGGGGACGGGGTCGGGGCCTCGCCGGAGATGAGGAAGGAGATTCTTGCCCCCTCTTCGTCTGGCGCGGTTTGCACATAGCCCCCCGAGAATGTGTGTATTTGACGGTTAAGCGATTTAGACGATGTAGAACCAAACCTGGCCAAATGGCCCGGCCCGGCCCGGCCTGAGTTAAATGGGTCAGGCACGGAATGGGCCCGACTAGGCACGCTTAGTACACGGGCCGTGTTGGCCCGACACGCATGCTGACCTCCTTGGCCCAGGCACGACACTACTATTAAACGAGTCGGCCCATCAACACGTTTAACCGTCAGCCCACCTATTTTTTAGCCTATTGGGCTGCCTATTTGGCTTATAAAAGTGTTCTAAAAAAAATTGGCTTATAAAAGTAAATAAAACTTTGTCTCAAAAAAAAAAGTAAATACAACTAAATGGGCCGTGCCGTCCCAGCCTCTAGGCCCATGCGCGGCCTAATTAACCGCGTGGTGAGCCAGCCCATCATGGGTCGGGCACGCGTGCTAACGGGTCGGTCTGCCGGCGCACGACCCAGTTGCCCAGGTTTGTGTAGAACTTACCAAAAGGAGTAAAACTCGACATTTTTTCTCGAAAAGTATCAGATTTATTATAAATATTCACCATTGTCGCTGCCAGAATGGGCCGCCGATGCGCCACTATCACCACTTCCACACTGGAGCCAGCTTGACCTTGTCGATGACAACAGAAAAATCTTCGTGCATGTGCCTCTAAAGACTAGCGCCCCAATGCCACAGTCATCATCATTGGTCGATCTGAAAAACCTGACGCCAAGTATCATTATTGTGTATGCACAATGAGAAACCCTAACCCTGCTGGCCCAAGGAGCTGGCAGGAATCTATGCCAGAGCTCCATATAATCCGCCCGGACGAGCCCGAAAGACTGACTCAAAAAAGAAGCGTCGCCATCCATCCGAGCACCGCCCTGCGAGGACTAAAATCCTACCTATCTACTAGTCGGAGCCGAGGGACCAGGCTTCCCATCCCTGCACTCGGCCGCCAGAGCAACAAGCAGAGTGGAGGTGAATCCACGCTCCACAGGCTCGCATATGGAGATCGAGGGGAGGAAGGTTTATGTCGTCACCTTGAGACCAGGAAAAGAAAAACAATGATGTCATACCATGTACCATCTCTTCCGCTCAAAACTAGACATAATTTAATACTGATAGAATTAGTACTTGTGTATTTACGAAGCAAAGGCCTTGCAAACCCAAAATATTTTCCTATTTTGAAGTTAAGAATTGTGTAAGTCTCAACCTTGTATTTATCCCACAATTTTTTCCGATTGTGTTTATAAAAACGGACGCACAGGCATACAAGAGGGATTTCTTTTTCATTTAGTGCCCTTAAAAAAACTTGTGGGCAAGGGTGCCACATTTAAGATTCACATCACCAGTGTATCCAATTAATTAAAAAAAGGAACTAGCAAAATGTACCACACCTACAAATACCCCCCACGGCCCGACATCCACTGTGGTCTCTGCGAAACAAAAACAAAAAAGAGTACTCCAAATGTCTTGTCTTGGTAACTGAATTGTGTACTTCTGCCGACCGCCACGGATGTCTTTTTGTTCGTGAAATTTTACATGCACTTAGAACATACGTCAATGCATTGACAAAAAAGACATCAAATATTTATACGGGCAATGCTAGACTTCTGCAGGTGGAGAATTATGATTGGTGTTTAGGGAAGGGAGGGGTCCACCCCCTGAAAATCGGGGGGGGGGGGGTGTTTAGATTAGTTTAGAAGGTTACATAGCTTTGTGTATGGCGTTCGTAGGTGTAGGATTATTGTATTTATACTATTGTTTTGGATTTTACGGTTTGTACGAGCGTATTTCGTGCCGGAGGGTAGAAAAAACATCCAAGTCTGAATATTCCTTTTGTTAGTGGTAGGTTCCTTGTAGATTTTCCTTCTGGGTGGTGGCCTGCTATGTTTTTTTTGTAGGGTTTCTTTTTAACTAGGCTTTCTTTTGTAGTTTTTTTTTAGGCTGGGCTTCCTTTTGTAGGTGGACGGCCATTCTATCTGCGGGCTGAAGGGTGAAATGGAGAATAGGCCGGCCTGTCACGTGTAGCACGAGGGCCAGTCATAGCGGTGGCCCATCTACCAGAGCAAAAAGAGGTAGTAAAAAAGAAGAAAAGAAAATCGACACCTGAGAGATTCGAACTCTCGCGGGCAGAGCCCATGTACTTAGCAGGCACACGCCTTAACCACTCGGCCAAAGTGTCACTTGCTGACCACAAAATGTGTCACTCGTTTTTACTAGAGAGAAACAGCGCAAAATTCCTTTTTCTTTTTTTTGCGGGTGACAAAATTCCTTTTTGAGAGGGCTGTTCGGATAGAAACGCGCTTCACGCAGTATGCTCGAAATAATATAGTACCACGCAAAGATAGATCTTTTTGGGAGTTTGATTTTATTTTATGGATGGCGCTTTTATATTAACTTAAAATAGCAACAAATGGATGTGAATCTGATGAGCAACACCAGGCATCTGCATAACTAAGTGTTGGAAATATGCCCTAGAGGCAATAATAAAAGCATTATTATTATATTTCCTTGTTCATGATAATTGTCTTTTATTCATGCTATAACTGTATTATCCGGAAATCGTAATACACGTGTGAATACATAGACTACAATACGTCCCTAGTAAGCCTCTAGTTGACTAGCTCGTTGGTCAACAGATAGTCATGGTTTCCTGACTATGGACATCAGATGTCATTGACAACGGGATCACGTCATTAGGAGAATGACGTGATGGACAAGACCCAATCCTAAGCATAGCACAGAGATCGTGTAGTTCGTTTTGCTAGAGCTTTTCCAATGTCAAGTATCTCTTCCTTAGACCATGAGATCGTGCAATTCCCGGATACCGTAGGAGTGCTTTGGGTGTATCAAACGTCACAACATAACTGGGTGACTATAAAGGTGCACTACATGTATCTCCGAAAGTGACCATTGGGTTGACACGGATCGAGACTGGGATTTGTCACTCCGTATTACGGAGAGGTATCACTGGGCCCACTCGGTAATGCATCATCATAATGAGCTCAAAGTGATCAAGTGTCTGGTCACGGGATCATGCATTGCGGTACGAGTAAAGTGACTTGCCGGTAACGAGACTAAACGAGGTATTGGGATACCGACGATCGAGTCTCGGGCAAGTAACATACCGTCTGACAAAGGGAATAGAATACGGGGTTGCTTGAACCCTTGACATCGTGGTTCATCCGATGACAACATCGAGGAGCATGTGGGAGCCAACATGGGTATCCAGATCC
>LR880969.1:816037672-816064053 GCA_904067115.1 Aegilops sharonensis | reverse complement strand
AGAAGCACTTTTTCGCGAGACAACTCTACAAGAAGCACAACTCTGCTTCCCGAAATGAAAACAAAACGCAATTCTACATCTGTGCTTGCACGAGAAGCACAAATGTTCTTCCCAAAAGGTAAAAACACAACTGTGATTCCTGAAAAAAAAGGAAAAAAAAAAGCACAACCTTGCTTCTGCTTTCGAAAGGGAAAAACACAGCCGTGCTTCCCCAAAAAAGGGAAAGCACACCTCTGGTATAGATCAGTCTTCGTTAGTCCATATGGCACATTTTTACGACGAAATATAAGATGAGTCACCAACATGATACTTGGTTTAGTTCCTTCATGCATTGCATTTGGTTAGTTCTACATTGCATTTGGTGTCAGTCTTGAAGTACCTCTCTAGTACTCTTTCATGCATTGCATTTGGTTAGTTCTACATTGAGAATAAAAACTAAACATGATTTAATAGTGATGGAATCGATATTGTCATTTTGCAAAGGAAAAGGCCTTTCTTAAAAACCTGAAGTGGTTTCCTATTTTAAAGTTAAGGAGTGTGTAAGTCTCAATCTTGTATTTTCCATGCAGAGGCCCCAAACAACCGCCCCCGTTAGCCTCTCGCTCATGCTCCCGGTGCGTGGAGATGGGCGCGGATCGGTGCTTACTTGACGTCGATGATGGCGACGCGGGGGTCGCGGACCATGGACACGAGCCGCGTTGCCGTCACTACGACACGCCCTTCCTCGCCATCGTCTTCAGCCGACGCGGCATGCGGAGTCGGAGCCTCGCCGGAGAGGAGGAGATTGTTCTCCTCTCATCATCTGGCGCGGTTTGCACATAAGCCTCTAGGAATATGTGTATTACGGAGCCAAGCGGTGTGGAAGTATCAAGCCTTGTATTTGTCATGCAATTATTTCCAGTGATGTTAAAAATCTAACGTCGGATTTTCAACCACGGCAAATCTGACACTTTTGATGGCAAATTAAGGCCCAGTTCTTTCGCCAGAATCTAGGGATTCTCTCAGAATCCGACCCCTACCCAGCTTCTCCCAGAATCTTTGAGCCCCATTTGTTTTACAATCCTATCTAGTTAGGGTCTAATTAGATAGGATTGCAAAACAAATGGGGTTCAAAATTTTTGGAAGAAGCTGGGTAGGGGTAGGATTCTGAGAGAATTCCAGATTCTGGCAAAAGAACTGGGCCTAAGTTAGCAGGGAAACTTTCTTCAGCAAACATAGCAAATTTGGTCATGCTCAGGTTTTTGCGAGGATTTGCCATGTCTGCTGAAAAGTTGCTATGCTCCTAACAACATGATTTTTCATAAAAACGTAAGATTTTCCATGATTAAAAACCCGACATCAAATTTATATAAAATCCATTATTTTTTGCAAGAATTTGTCATGCAATTTTTTTGCGCGAAACACTTCCGACCTATTCATCATTTGTCAAGGCAGTATAAAGAAAACTAGAAGTAAAAATTACATCCAGGTTCGTAGACCACTTAGCAACGATTACAAGCACTAGAGCGGGCCGGAGGTGCGTCGCCGTCATCATCCCTCCATCATCGAAGTCGGGCAAACATTGTTGTAGTAGACAGCCAGAAAGTCGTCGTGCTAAAACCAAATTGGACCAGCCTGCCAGAACAGCAGCCGCCGCCGATGAAGAGAAGCGTAGATCGGAAGAAATTTTGTCATGCAGTTTGGTTGGTCCTGAAAAACTGAGCATCATTTAGCATCGTTTTTTTCGAGAAAAATACCTGCATTACTCACGTACCAAAGCTACCATAGTTCTTACAAAGTCTAACAACCTCGTCAGGGCCAATCTGATCCAAACAATGGTGCGCGCAGTGGTTCTACCATAATTTGCCATAAAATGTCTTACATCATTCCGAGCTCGAGGAATATGAGTAATACAAGAATTTCGTTGTTCCATGAACAATATAACCATAGCGAGATCTATTCAAATTCCTTTTTTTAGCGTGCTCACAACTTGTAGGCATTGTGTTTCAGCGACAACTGGGATCCGACTCCATTGAAGAGCAAGCATCAAACCTTCCTTAATCGCTAGAAGTTCGGCCTCGATGGGGTCACACTGCAATTCAGTAAGTACTTGCAAGCAGAGAAAACTATGGCGCCCAGCTGATCTCGGAGGACGATGCCGTTCCCGCGTCATATAACATCTTTGATAAGAAAATAAGAAAAATGAATTTAAGCAAAATGTAAAGAAGGATAGCAGATTCATTTGGCACCCTACATACCGACAAAACTTGTAGGACAGAGTACCTTGCTTACGAATATCTCCTTAAGAAACAGGGGTGACCATGGTGTTACAATGAGACACATAGGCTTATTTTTGGAGGGGTTTACCTCTGCGGCGAAGGGTGTGTGATTTTAAGTCTAGTCGGACCTAACTTCACTTAGGTTAGTCATCACCACCAAATTCACGCGCGACTCAAAGGGATATAGGATAAATGGAGAAAGTGCTTTTCATATGTGTGGAGATCGAAAACCAAGTCGTTGGAGTAGCATCTGCCACCCCGTCGCTTTTGTAGTTTTTGCCCGTATCGCCACTGCCTTTATCGTTGTGGTCTTTCCAGCTCTTACTCTTGTCGTCCTTGGCGCCACTCCTTTTTATGCAGGCCACACTCACCTCCAGTGGTCACCGCGGTCCTAAGAGAGTTCTCGCAAAAACATGATACGGAGAGTGCACTGACATAGGCCCGCATGATGGAATTTTTAAGTTGGGTCTTATAGTGCAGCTGACAAGGCCCAAGTGTTATGGGCAGCTCCTTGCCTCGCTCTTCCACCAAAACACTTCAAGCGGATCTTTTTTCAATCATATGAAATCGATAGTGTAATGTAGGCAGAAAATGCAATACTATTGATTCTTTCTACAGTTCAAACAGAGCTTCTTTGATTCTAAAGATTTTCTATGAATTTAGAAGGATTACAGTCCGAATGACCCTTTGGTTTGTTTTGTATGATTGAACCCCCCTAGGGTTTTTCTATAATTCATTTGTGGTGCATTTCCTCATGACAATTCTTTTACAGGCACCATGTAGCATGCGTGGTAAGCAACGTAAACTTTACAAAAGTGATTCTTTTAGGGCAGGGGACATTATAGCAAGTTTCTTTTGTAAAGGAATTATAGCAAGTGATTATGAAATTCATTAACTTTTCTGTCGGACAGCTGATCATTGGTTGGAAACAAATAGTAACTTATTTTTGAGAAATGAAAAAAGCAGTAACTTTCTGTCAGATTTTAGTTGCTTACCACATGTGGCACATGTTTTTTTTTTGAATGGGACGGAAAGAGTTGCTCTAATCCCGAGCACAAATGTGCCCGCACAAGCAGTTATAAAATACAAAAATGAATGGTGAGGTTTTTTCTCGCGGAGAATCCAAAAAATTTTGTCCATGCTTATTGAAAAAAAAATCTAAATATTCTAAAATTCGAAAAAGAACAGTGATGTTTTTTCTTGCTGAATGTTACATATGTCGATGTGCATTGAAAATAATAATTTATTACTTCCTTTCTCCACGAACTGCGGCTCATCTGTGTAGCAGAAAAGAAAAACGACGGGAACGGAGAAAATAAAAGGGAAATCGACACCTGAGAGATTCGAACTCTCGCGGGCAGAGCCCATGTACTTAGCAGGCACACGCCTTAACCACTCGGCCAAAGTGTCTCTTGCTGACTAGAAAACTTACAGAATTTACTTAATCTTTTTAAAGTAGTATAAGATCGGGATGGAGATGCCACGGCCACTGTGTCACCCA
Organism: Aegilops sharonensis; assembly: GCA_904067115.1. NCBI lineage: Eukaryota > Viridiplantae > Streptophyta > Magnoliopsida > Poales > Poaceae > Aegilops > Aegilops sharonensis. Next base: position 816,060,294 of record LR880969.1, on the reverse strand, counting down.
ACGCTCAGAAACGTTTCTTCGCGCCACTTGCAAATAGTCGGCCCCTTTTAAAAAAACAACAACATACGTGCTACCTCCTCCCATAATATAAGAGCGTTTTTTACGCTGACGCTTTTATATTATGGGACGAAGGGAGTAATTTTTAATCTTCTGCTAGCGAGATTTTTCATATTCATTAATCTTTGCTAGTGGTTTTGTATCTTGTTGTATATCTGATGTGGTACTAATTACTGTAGCGATATAAAATGTCTTACTTAGTTTATAGAGGAAGTAGGAGTATCTTCTATGATAATCATCAGACTTAGGATATGATTTGTTGTCTGTGTCTTCTTCCAGTTGGGTGGTTTTTTGGAAGGAGAAAAAAAATAGCAGCACTCAAAGCATCTTCAATAGGTGATGTATATTTGGGCGGTCCAAATCGATGATAGTCCAAATTTGGAGCATCAAAAAGTGCTTTTTACATCTCTAAAAAAGGTTCAACTCTAACAGATGGTTCAAAACGGAGATGTAAAAAAAAAAAGAGCAACTCCAACAGATGGTCCAAAACGAAGTTGTAAAATCGTCCGGCGGCCGCGCGGCTACTGTTCAGCCATTGTTCAGCCGCACATATTGCAAAAAAACATCTACATAAAAAAGCTATACATGTCCGGCGAATCTAGCCACGTCTGCTTCTCGAAACGGCGGTGCCGGGGCGGCTGCCAGACGCCCTCCGGCGGGGGAGGTGACGAGGGCTAGGTCGGCGGCGGCGATGTGGGGCAGTGGCGGCGACGGCGACGGCGGATTTCGGCGGCTGGTGCTCGGTCGCGGGCAAGGTGGTCGTGAGGCGGAAGGAGAATGAAGTGGCGGTTGGGCGTTTGGCAGGCACCGCGGTTTTACATCAGTTGTATGTCATGATGTAAATTTGCATCACAAAGTTTTCAATTTTACATCTTCGAAAGATGGTGGTTCATTTTTTACATATGTATCGTCTGTTGGAGCAGCTTTTTGTGCTCTGGACGGCCCTGTGAATCCAGGCCGTGGATGCGAAGCGGTCGGGCGGCCGTTGGACAACTGAATGTTTGCCGCGTCGGTCCTCTGGCTTGTTGTATTTCAGAATTCGTCAGTCAGTCCTCTGGCTTGTTCCGTTGACACCCGGCGGACCGGTTGCCGGAGGAGGTGCGCTCCGTGTTGGTCCTCTCGCCGGAGCCCGTCCGCGTCCCCGCCTCAGCGGCCGCACGGCCGGACTCCGCGCCGCGCCGCACACGGCCGCCCGGTTTTCGACCCGCTCGCCACCGTCAGCCCCCTGCACCGCCCAAGCCACCGGCGTCGGACCGCGGCGAATTCTTGTACAGGTAATTTATGATTGCTACATAATTTCTTCAGTTATCTTATTCCCCAGTTATTTGCTCTGGCTATTCCAGGTTATCTGAATTTGGCAGGCAATCGGTCACTTGTGTGCTCACTCTGGGTGTCAGAGATCAACCAACCCATGAGTGTTTGAGATCTCTCAACACCAAGTAAAGAAGCTTGGAATCCTGGGAGTTCGTTGTGAAGTAGTGATCAGTTTCCTCCGGATGATGCTTCAGCTGTAAGTTTTTGGTTTGCACCTCCAGTAGCCCTGTTTTGCTTTGAATAAGCTATATAGGCATGATGTAAATATTTGACCTGCCTTGGGTTTAATTACCTTGCCATTTCTGGGACTTACAATCCCAAGTTGGTCGATCCGTCGATAATTCCTTCCGTACGGCTAAACAAATCTTGGGTTTGCTGTCGAAAATATTTTTGATGATTTAGATCGTGTTGATTTTATTCAGTACAACCTGTTGAAATGCAGAGCAGGTGCTTAGAACCAGCAGCGATTTGAGATTAGCAGACATTGCCTAATACTTTGCATGACTATAAATAACAACCGACGTATATTCCATCATGCTCGTCACAGACTCATAGCTGAAGATACATAGTTTTTGTAGATAATGCACTGAAGATACAGACCCTGCATATAATTTGGGTGATACAGAGGATCGTATATTGTGATGCAACACTACAGTACAGTTCAGTTCAGGCATACAATGGCCTATACTCTGTATTATCTAGCATCTATTCCCCTTGAGAACTTTCTGACCTAAACCTTCTTCCGCCCCATCCACCTTCCATTTGACAGTTGAAATATGTCGCGGCCGCAATGCTGAGGTGGTACTGGCACGCGAGGCCCCTGCAGCTGAAGTTGTGCCGCATGTCCGGCGCAAAAACCGTCCCCCTACCTAGTTGCTGGAACAGCACAAACACCATCCGGTGGATGCCGGATCTCGGCTCCGGTCTTTCATAAACTACAAGCTCTTGGCCTGCAAGAGCACCATGGCATCAATTAGTCATTAACCACTTAATAAGAATATAAAGAGTAATTAATTCAACAGGGTAGACAACAGGTTTGAGGCAAAGGTTTTTTTTTTTTTTTTTTTGGGAATGTGAGGCGAAGAATTTAACAAGTGATAATTTCCACATCCACAAAATCAGCTAACCCCGCAAATTCAAATGGCACAAATTGTTATGCAGAACATCATACCAAAGCTGACACCAGTTGTTCCAGGGATGTCTGCCACCATCCTACACAGGACGAGTGGAGGTATATCATAATGAGATCAAACTAAACAAGAAACGTATTTCAACATTGTCGGGGCGGAAAACAAATGGCCGGAGAATATGAACATGTTGCATCTAATTAATTAATTAATTTACCAGTGCAAGTACTCCCTTAGTGTTGGGTGACTTGGGCTTGGGGCATCTGGATCCACTAACATCTTTCCAAGTGAAAGAGAAATTCAACCAAGTTAACATATAACTATGATGTTTGAGTATGCTAAGAGTAAATTATTCACCTGCGAGACCTTTTGTCATAGGCCAGCATGCACCGGCGCAGGTCTCATGGAGCTGGAGCAGGCGCACTATGACGTCGTCAAGGCGGAGGAGGAGCAGCCTGCGCCGGCTCCTATGTCGGCGTTTTGGCAAGCGTTGGAGGAGCAGAGGTACAACATGTTCCTCCTCGTGAAGCACTGGCTGGCGGAGGGCCAAATCTACGGCATAGTGCGCCTGCTCCAGCTCCATGAGACCTGCGTCATAGGCCAGCATGCACCGGCGCAGGTCCGGCGTCGTGTCGTAGTCGGAGCCAATAAAATCGTCGTCGGGGACCACGGGCGAGCTGACCGGCATAAATATTTGACCTACCTTGTGTTTAATTACCTTGCCACTTCTAGGACTTACGATGTGAAGTTTGTCGATCCGTCGATAGTACCTTCCATCTAAGGGCATCTTCAGCCGCGCCCCAGGAAGGCCTCCCCAGGCGATTTTTTCGCGCCGGCGCCGAAAAAACGGCCCAGTCGCGCCCCCAGGAGCCCGATTTTCACAGGCTTGGGTCGAAAACAGCGCCGGCGGACCCAGCCCGAACCCGGCGCGCTGGGGGCGCCCGGGGGCGCCGGGGCGAGCTGTTTTGGCGCGAAAAAGACGCGGGTCAGCCGCGTCAGCGACTCGGCGCCTCGTCTTCCCCCAACGGCCTCGGTTCCCTCGGGGAAGCCGGTCAGCCTTGCCATTGATTCCTCACGGGCGGCGCTTCACGGGACGGCGCGCCGACGCCTCCCCTCCCTCGCACGCGTACACACGGGCGCGGCCCGGCTATAAAAGCCGGCGGCCTCCACTCGCCTATGCCCACACCAGCCCCGTCCCTCGCCGCCGTCCAGCCCCTCCCTCTGCCTGCCTCTCCCTAGCGCCGCCGCCCAGCCCCTCCCTCTACCTCTCCCGAGCCCGCCCAGCCCCGCCGTAGCCATGGCAGAGCGCTTCCCCGGAGACGAGGCGGCGGCCAACGGCTTCGGCCGCCGTTCGCTCCGCGAACAGGAGTCCTGGCTCCTGTTCCAGGCGAACATCCCGGCGCCGCCGGACATGCGCGCCGGGCCAACGGGGTGGAGACTCAGCGCTGGGGGAGTGCCCATTCCCCCGTTGCCCGACGCCGTGGCGAAGCCGAAGTACTTCGCCGAGGAGGTCGAGATCGTGCGCGCGTCCCTCACCGACGCCCAACTCTCCCTCCCCCAGTACGCCGCCGACAACCACGCGGCCTGGGCGGCGTATTTCGAGCGCCGCCAGCAGCAGCGATTGGCGTCCACCAACGGCGCGCCGGTGGTCGGCGGCCGGCAGAACAGCGAGGGGCGCCACCTCTGGTGGGGCGTCCCCGGCCGCACACTCAGAGGGCGTGCTCACGTACCTCGAGGGCGGCAATGACCCGCCGTTGGCGTACCCCCCGGCGCAGCACCGACGCGTCGGGCCATGGGCGCCAAGGAGGTTCGGGTCCTCCTCCTCCTCTTCCTCCTCCCGATCCTCATCGCACTCCTCCGGCACTCCGGCCCTGCTCGGCGTCAAGGCCGAGCCCGCGGCGGAGTCGCCGCTCGGCCGGCGCACTCGCAGTGCCGGCATTGTCATCAACGAGGGCGGCCGGCGCGCCTCCTCCTCGGCGGCTCCTCCGCGCTTCGTCAAGCCAAAGACGGAGCCGGGGCTGGCGCCGGTGAAGACGGAGCCGGGGCTGGCGCCGGTGAAGGCGGAGTTCGACGACGACGACGCAGCCCTAGAATGGGCGCGCCAGGACTCCATTGCGATGGAGAAGGCGCGCCGGGAGAAGGCGAAGGAGCGCCAACGCGCCGTCCTGCGTCGCTTCGAGGAACGCCGACGCGGCCGCGATGAAGGCGGGGTCGTCGTCCTATGCGACAGCGACGACGACGACGACGCGGCCGCGATGAAGGCGGGGTCGTCGTCCTATGCGACAGCGACGACGACGACGACGCGCCGCCGCCAGTTCGCCATGGCAATGCCGGGTCCAGCAGGGGCGCCCGCGTCAAGGAGGAGAAGGCCGACGATGACGATGGCGGCGACGACTTCAGCGCCTTTTTTCTTTTTTAGATTAGGTTAATGTAATAAAAATGCGCGAATTTCGCCATGTTTAGCCAAAATATAACTACTTTTTATCATAACTTCGCCGAACAGCCCTTCTGTTTTTATTTTAATACGCGCCTGGGGACGGCCCTGGGGGCCGACGGCTGGGGACCGACTCGCCCCCAGGGGCATTTTTTGCGCCGGCTCACCCCCAGGCGGCGCTTTTAGACGCCCCCTTGGGGGCCAACGGCTGGAGATGCCCTAAACAAATCTTGGGTTTGCTATCGAAAATATTTTTGATGATTTAGATCGTGTTGATTTTATTCAGCACAACCTGTCTAAATGCAGAGCAGGTGCTTAGAACTAGCAGTGATTTGAGATTAGCAAAGACTGTGAATACTTTGCATGATTAAATAATAATCGACGTATATTCCATCAAGCTCGTCATAGCTGAAGATACATAGTTTTTGTAGATAATGTGTTGATAGAGACTATGTTGAAATGCAGAGCAGGTGCTTAGAATCAGCATTGAATTGAGATTAGCAAACATTGCTAATACTTTGCATGACTATAAATAATAACCGACGTATATTCCATCGAGCTCGTCATAGCTGAAGATACATAGTTTTTTGTAGATAATGCACCGAAGATACATACCCTGAATATATGGGTGATACAGAGCATCCTATGTTGTGATGCAACACCACGGTACAGTCATATAATGGTCTGTACTCTGTAGTATATAGTCTCTACTACCCTTGAGAACTTTCCGGCCTAAACCTTCTTCCACCCGATCCACCTTCCCTTTGACAGTTGAAATATGTGGCAGCGGCATTGTTGAGGTGGTACTGGCGTGCGAAGTTCCTGGAGCTGAAGTTCTGCCGCATGTCCGGTGCAAAAACTGTCCCCCTACCTAGTTGCTGGAACAGCACAAATACCATCCGGTGGATGCCCGATCTTGGCTCCGGTCTTTCATAAACTACAAGCTCTTGGCCTGCAAGAGCACCAAGGCATTAATTAGTGATTAACCACTTCAGAATTTAAACTGGGTGGAGACATCTAGTCACGTATCTTTATTGTCGAATTATGATAATTCATTGCGCAAGTTTGGTTTTGTGCATGTGAAAGAATAAATCAAGTATAAATGATACCCTCTCCGTCCCATAATATAAGATCGTTTTTCAAGCTAGATAGAAAAAGATGTTAATGAAGTATACCACTATTTTAGGATCCCTGTATTTTAGCTGTACAACGGACTTGCCTTAAAGATTTCCAAAATCTTTAAAACACATGCATGTCATTTTACGCGTTGTTAGTTATTATTTTTCTAGTATTAAGATATCCAATTGTTAATGATGAGCCAACTTTGAAATAACTTTTACCTGATTTAAGTGATAGCCCTATCTGTTAATTCTATGGTAGGCAACAGGTTTGAGGCAAAGTTTTTTATTTATTTCTGCGAATTTGAGGCAAAGAACTTAACAAGTGATAACTTCCACATCCACAAGTTCAGCTAAACCCGCAAAATCAAATGGCACAAATTGTTATGCATAACATCATACCAAAGCCGACACCAGTTGTTCCAGGGATGTCTGCCACCATCCTACATAGGAGTAGAGATATGTCATAATGAGATAAAATTAAATAGGAAACACATATACAAATTAAAAAATGTGGGGCAGAAAACAAATGGGTAGGGAGCCATATTGACGAGAATAAGAACATGTCGCATTTAGTTTACCAGTGCAAGTACTCCCTTAGTGATGGGTGACTTGGGCTTGGGGCATCTGGATCCACTAACATCTTTCCAAGTGAAAGAGAAATTCAACCAAGTTAACATATAACTATGATGTTTGAGTATGCTAAGAGTAAATTATTCACCTGCGAGACCTTTTGTTTCTATGAAATTCTTCACAGTAATAGTAATAAACCATGTGAAAGAGTTAGATAGCCGAAGAACGGGTGTATACTGCCCACTACTCCAGTTAGAAGTTTACCAGGGTGTAGAGAACTCTCATGTCATTGCCACCAATATCAACTCGCGGCTTGCTTACAACTGCAGATGGTTTTAGCTCAGCACCTGGCCGAACTAGCCTATTGTTGTAGCCTATTGTGAGTGGAACAGTTGATGTAAATGGATCCAACACATCATGTATAACACGAGCCGCAACCAAGGGATCAACTGCCGACATATACTGGATCCTTTTCTATAATTTTGTTAACCTGCCTCTCTATGGCCCTGAAGAAATTGTGTCTGTGCATGAACTAGTTTTATGGTGCGCGGTGAGGATTGTCTTATTCACCTTTATAAAGTTTTGATACTGGTGTCATGCTATGCGTCACTCGTATATACACGTCGTCCTTGATATTTGTCTATTAAATCCCGAGCTTTATGGAGTAGTCAGGATCTCAGGCTGTTGATATTTCGATGTTTATGCTTAAGCCATCCAATTATTAGCATTGCTGGGGTGTACTGGAACAATCCTGCAAACTGTTTAGCTCAACCAGCTATTCCTTTGGACACAATCTGTTTGGAAACAATAAGTGCCATATTTCTGAACCTAATGACATAGTGGTACGTGTACCTAACGTGTTTGGGGCTCTCATTAACTGTGTATTTCTAGCGATGCTAAATATATTTTTCTTGTAATTTCTAAGACATCTGCTGATATTGCTGGCATTTAATGCATTTGCATAGTGTTAACAGGTTTTACCCTGTCGGAAAACTCATCTTCCTTATATGATAGGGTTATTATTTCAAATTCAGGGATTGCAGGAATGGACTAGTGGGAATAGTAAGCATATGATTGCATCCACTTAATTTCCCACGGCAAGAGCCTGGCCACATTAACATCATTTTATAAGGTGAATTGTTTCAAAGGGGGATTGCCAAGTGGCAGCGATGCTCTATATTGGATGGAACAGGGCCATCACTCTTCTATTACCACCAAAAAGGTGAGTTAGCTAGGTTATGTGCAAATTTAAGCAAAGACTAATTTGATCTGTTTCTTCACCATATTACTTCTATTACTTATTGTATAAGTGTATAACGAGGACGTGGGCATAGCCCAGTGGTTGGGGGCGCATGATTGTAAACCTAACGACCAGAGTTCGATCTCTGTCAGAGACGAATTTCTGGAATTCTCATGAGGGATGCTTCTTCTATATCAATAAACCGTGGGTGCTAGTGCCCATGGAGTTTCATTTTTAGAGGACGTGGGCATAGCCCAGTGGTTGGGGGCGCATGATTGTAAACCTAACGACCAGAGTTCGATCTCTGTCAGAGACGAATTTCTGGAATTCTCATGAGGGATGCTTCTTCTATATCAATAAACCGTGGGTGCTAGTGCCCATGGAGTTTCATTTTTTTGAGGACGTGGGCATAGCCCAGTGGTTGGGGGCGCATGATTGTAAACCTAACGACCAGAGTTCGATCTTTGTCAGAGACGAATTTCTGGAATTCTCATGAGGGATGCTTCTTCTATATCAATAAACCGTGGGTGCTAGTGCCCATGGAGTTTCATTGTGGACGTGGGCATAGCCCAGTGGTTGGGGGCGCATGATTGTAAACTTAACGACCAGAGTTCGATCTCTGTCAGAGACGAGTTTCTGGAATTCTCATGATGGATGCTTCTTCTCTATGAATAAACCGTGGGTGCTAGTGCCCATGGAGTTTCATTGTGGACGTGGGCATAGCCCAGTGGTTGGGGGCGCATGATTGTAAACTTAACGACCAGAGTTCGATCTCTGTCAGAGACGAGTTTCTGGAATTCTCATGATGGATGCTTCTTCTCTATGAATAAACCGTGGGTGCTAGTGCCCATGGAGTTTCATTGTGGACGTGGGCATAGCCCAGTGGTTGGGGGCGCATGATTGTAAACTTAACGACCAGAGTTCGATCTCTGTCAGAGACGAGTTTCTGGAATTCTCATGATGGATGCTTCTTCTCTATGAATAAACCGTGGGTGCTAGTGCCCATGGAGTTTCATTGTGGACGTGGGCATAGCCCAGTGGTTGGGGGCGCATGATTGTAAACTTAACGACCAGAGTTCGATCTCTGTCAGAGACGAGTTTCTGGAATTCTCATGATGGATGCTTCTTCTCTATGAATAAACCGTGGGTGCTAGTGCCCATGGAGTTTCATTTCAGAGGACGTGGGCATAGCCCAGTGGTTGGGGGCGCATGATTGTAAACCTAACGACCAGAGTTCGATCTCTGTCAGAGACGAATTTCTGGAATTCTCATGAGGGATGCTTCTTCTATATCAATAAACCGTGGGTGCTAGTGCCCATGGAGTTTCATTTTTGAGGACGTGGGCATAGCCCAGTGGTTGGGGGCGCATGATTGTAAACCTAACGACCAGAGTTCGATCCACGTCGGGGACGAATTTCTGGAATTCTCATGAGGGATGCCTCTTCTATATCAATAAACCGTGGGTGCTAGTGCCCATGGAGTTTCATTTTTTTTGTATAAGTGTATAACATATTACAACGATGTTTGCTCCTGTGTTGTTGGCTTGATTTTAAACAATGCAGCAGGCTATCACGTGTTTTGATAATTTTTTGGGCATTGCTCTATAAGAGCCTATCTATGCACAAAGATGCAAGTTTGGGCTGATTGGGCCAACCCAACAACCCATCCGGTTATTTCTTGTATGTTCAGAAAGTAGAGTGTCAGTTAAGTAAGAGTAAACCACTATTTATTAGATAAGAAAAATATTAATCCATGTCCAAATGCACCACTTCGTGACTTTGCACACTTGAACATATCCTGATCTGGATAAATACACACAAAATTAAGTAAAATTATGTTTCATTACAGTACAAAGATAAAAGATGAGAACATATTTCTTTGTTATAGAACTCGATATTTCCTTTTTGGGTATAATACACATATGATTACTCTCTTCATGCACTTTTGAATATGTCCTTAAATGAACACTTATTAGTTCTATGGGTTCTGTAACAACTTTACGAAACCCACGAGTGGACGAAGTCGCAAAGGGGTTCATATGAACATATGTCCACACAATCTGCTTCCACTTCCAGCTCTAGTACCAATATGTGGCTTAAGTACATTGTCCAAACTACCTATGATATTATTGATATGGCATATATGTAGGTTAAAGTTTTACAGCTGTAGATTCGAAAGTTGGCTGCGACTTTGCTCACTCAATGATAAGTATTCTATCTACCGCTCTCCGATAGCAAAGTAGAATCCATTTGTTCCTTCTTCACATTGGGGTAAAATATGAATATATACCTTGGAACGCTTTACTCGAGTCTCTTCTCAATGTCACCTAGGTCTGAGATATAAAAACGGTTATCTTTTTAAGTGGCATCTCTAGTACTCCCACCAATCCAATTACTTGTCGCTGAAATAGATGTATCTAGATATACTTCAGTGCTAGATACATCCGTTTGAGCCACAAGTAATACTTATGTTCATATGTTTCACAGCAAACCCAGGCAGGAAGCTGGAAATAATTCTTCCTCTTCGCTGTATGAACAAGTACATTGAGTTCTTCCTTGAATTTCTTCATACACATGTAGACGCTGGCTGAATCCCTTGAAATATGAAGTCATTCCTGGTCGTTCATATGACCCAAGTGATCAGAATGAATATTTCCAGGAAGAAAGGAACTGCTGCAAATCTTTATCAATGATGCTCTGCAAAGTATCTGGTTTGATTATCAGATGTCCCATCAGCCACAGAAGCCATCCTCCTTACATATCATCGGCAACTCGAACATGAAATGAGAAGCATCTCTCTTTTCCAGAAAGCAGAAGCATCTCTTTTTCCAGAAGGCATAATACTAGCTAGATAGGAGAACAATCTAAATCTCCCATCCATGTATCGTTTTGCATCAATCTATCTTTACTGGAAGGGGAATATTCACCTTTTGCACCCTAACCTTGGCCTTGCTTGTTTAGGAAATAGGAAAGGAAAAGGAAAGAATACTGCGACCATCGCAAATTACACAAGTTTTCTCATTTTAAAATAAATAAAGTTACTTATCTCAATTGTTTGTGACCAGCTGGATCTAAATTAGTTGAGTTAATTGCACAAAACCACCACATTTGGGACTTTGTTTGCGGAAACTATCATGTCACTAATTTTTTTGCAAAATCACGGCACATTCAGCAATTTTTTTTGTAAAAAGCACTGATCGAGTGATTTCACTCATTTAATCACTTTCTAACAAGTGGGGCCAGAATGTCAGGAGCTGACTTGGCAAAACATTTACAAACACCCCCTTAGATCTAAAAAATAAAAGAGCAATCAAGCCCCTCCCCCTCCCCCTGCGGACAAGAACTCCTTCCTCAGGCGTAGCAGCGGGTGGGCACACCAGCTGACGAGCCACGCGACGGTGCCGGAGATGTCCCGCACGCGCTGGCCACCTCCGCTACCACGATGGTCAGTAGAGGACTATCGTCGTCGGCCACGAGCCTCCACACGCCCTCGAGCCGCGCCACCTGGTCCTCCTCTAGCACGTACCACAACGTGGATCTAGGCAAACGACGGCAGGGTTGACCGGTGCCGCGGTCATGGCCGTCTTCTTCCACTCCGCTCCGTCAGCCCCCGCATCCTGCCTCACCGGCATCCCGCAACGTCCGGATGCCTGCACACGGTAGCGAGGTGCCACCTCGCCCACGTAGGTGCCTCTGTCCAACAGCAGCAACCGCGGTGCAACGCCGGCGCCGCTTCTGCAAACTTGCCCCTCCCGCTCCTCCTCCTTGCGCCTGCAGCCTGCTCCTCATCCGGCGCCGTCTAGGATTTGATGTGGTCGGGCTGGCCTTACCACCCCAGCAGCGACGCCCACCACTTGCCGACCCGTTCCCGTCCGCACCGCCAGCAGCGGCAGCACACAAGCATGGCTGGCTCCCCGGCGCGCTGGGACGGAGGGACAACGTAGCGGCGGTTCCTGGCGCGGCTGCCATTAGCGGGGGGAGGGGGATGTGCTTGATTGCTTTTGTTTTTCTAGATCTAAGGGGGTGTATGTAAATGTTTTGCCAAGCCAGCTCCCGACAATTCGGCCCCATTTGTCAAAAAGTGATTAAGTGAGCTAAATCACTCGATCAGTACATTTTACAGAAAGATTACTGAATGCGCGGTGATTTTTGCAAAAAAAAATAGCGACCTGGTAGTTTTCCGCAAAAGAAGTGGTGGTTTTGTGCAATTAACCTTAAATTAGTTAGGTTGTCTGTAATGTTTGAAAACATTTATATATTTTGACAGAGAGCTTTAGACATTCAATCTTTTAAGAGAGATGGTTATATGCGTACGTACGTGTTGATTGTTGTTCCCAATCCATGTGCCCCAAGCTTGGGCCTTGCGAATAAAGGCGCCACCGATGATTCATCGTCTAGCAAGTCCCCGTCCCTTTATGGATCCTGATTCTTTCTCTGGATACGACGACGTGGAGCCGCCGCTGCTACTCGCTGGATGGCCAGTCTGCTGGCGGCGATGGACCAGCATTCTTTTGTCAGCGCTGCAAACAACATGTATCAAATTTCTGATCCAAATTCAATCTACGCACGGAGAAACAAAATGTGCAATTATTCCACACATGAGTAGTATCCGAATTTCGTCCTTTTGTTGCACTATTTGTAGCTGGATTTGTGTTTTCCTTTGTTTTGCTATGCGTAGATTGAATCCTGCTTTGAATTTTTGTGAGATATATCTTTTGTGATGATATACAAGCCATGCCAGGCGCAGGGAGAAAAAAGTCCGTTTTTACGTTCTGTGCAAGTTGAAGCAAAGATCTAAGGTAGTTTGACTAGACTAGTTTGACCTTTGTCTCTTCACCGTGTTACTAGTTTGACCTTTTGTCTTAATTTTAAACAAGGCAGCGTAGTTTTAGTATTATTATGGCTATGATGTGTTTTACTATTTTTTTGGCCAGTTTTCTATAATAGCCTCCATGCACAAATATGCAAATTTGGGCTGGCCAACCCATCCAGTCATTCCTATGTGCATAATGTAGACTGGAAGTTAAGTAAGAGTAAACGATTGCGTCAGACTGCATCAGATTGTCTATGGTCGTAAACAACACCCACTGAAAATCAAAGAGGTCCTTATAGTTCGACGGGTTTTGTCAGATTTTTTTTGAAACAATGAGTGGGCGAAGTTGGAGTCTTTCAGAGGGGTTCATATGAACATATTTTCACATAATCTGCTATAGTGGGTCAGTCCACTCCATCTCTATCCAAAGGTGGCTTCAGTGCAATGCCCAAATTTCCTACGGATATTATTTATATGACATATGGAGGTTAAAGTTTTACAGCTGTAGATTCAAAAGTTGGCTGACATTGTTCACTCAATGATAAGTATTCTATTTACCGCTCTACGATAGCAAAGTAGAATCAATTTGTTCCTTCTTCACGTGGGGGTGAAATATGAATATATACCTCAGAAGGCTTTACATGAGGTTATCCCCAAACGCACTGTACATCCTTATCCTCCAACATTGTTTTGTGATTTGTGTTAGCCAACTAACTTACTACATGAAAGTTCGTCTAGAACTACACTTTCCTAGCACCAATATGAAAAATGAGAGCTTTTTTTAGTAAAAACAATATTATTTGAAGTACTTATGGTGCCCAAAAAAGAAAGTCGGCACATTGTAGTTATAAATGTTTTGTTGTCCTGTAAAGTATGAAGTTCATATGTTGTTTAATTTGGGATAAACAAAAAAGAGAAAAGTTCCCGTACAGATCATGATGCAGAGAATGGTTGGCTAGATTAAGGGGATGCAGTGTGCCTGGGCTCAGCCACAACTTTCCCTTTGACTTGTACAGGCCCTTGTGAGTTGTACTTGTGTGCCGGAAAATATCTGTTTTTTATGGAAAACAGTAGGGTTTCTCCTACTGTGTATATTTATATCTTTTAAAATAAGTGAAGTACAAGAAAGAAAATGAAGCTATCTACTAAAGAAATAGAAGAGAATAAAGGAAAAAAAAACCCCAGCAGTTCATTGAGTTAGTGGAATGCTGCAACCCGGGCAGGCCGAAGCTGGAAGCAATTCTTCCTCTTCATGGTACGAAGGTGGAATTCTTCCTTAAATTTCTTCCTGCCCATGCGGGCACTCGGATGAATCATTCGTGGTCATCCAGATCACCCATGTTATGGGAACGAATATTTCAGGAAGAAATGAACTGCTAAAAATATTTAAAGTGTTTGATGATGCTTTGCAAAGTATCTCATTTGATTATCAGATGCCCCATCAGCTAAAGAAGAGGCCGTATGCATCTTTCTGATGCAGAGGCCGGGGCTGCGCCCCTTTTCTAAAAAAAAAGCTAAAGAAGAGCCGTGCTCCTTGCATTTCCACTGCGACTCGAACACCAAAGTAGAAGCATCCTTTCGCCCAGAAAGTAGGAGAGCATCTCTTTTGTCCAGGCGGCATAAGATTAGATAGGAGAACAAACTGAATATCCCATCTATCTATCTTCTTGCATCAATCTTTATTGAGAGGACAATAATCATCTTTGCATCTTAACCTTGACCCTTTACTTGTTTATTAGGAAATTAAGCAATAAATAATACTACGGCCATCTGAAAACTACACAAGTTTTTCAATATTTCTTATGTCAATTGTTTGCGACCAGCAGGGTCTAAATCTACGTTAGGTTTGAAATATCTGTGTAATTTTTGTAGGGAGTTTTGGGTACCGATGTTTCGAAGGGGGTTTCGGGCATTCATTAGAGAAAATCTATATGCATATGTACATGTTGATTGTTGTCCCCAATCCATGTGCCACACGCAGGGGCTCTGTGAATAGAAGTGTTGTGCCACCGATGATTCATCATCTAGCAAGTCCCCATCCTGTGCCTCATCAATCCTGATTCCTATCCGGATATGTCGAGGTAGAGCCGCAGCTGCCACTCACTGGATGAACAGTCCGTTGATAGGCGACGGGCATGTATTCTTTTGCCCGCACTGCAAAACAGTAGTATGTACCAAAAATATCTAATCCAAAGTCAATCTACGAACGGAGAAACAAAATGTGCAATTATTCCACACGTGAATAGTATCTGAATTTTTGTCCTTTTGTTGCACTATTTATATATGCATTTGTCTTTTCCTTTGTTTCGCTGCGTGTAGATTGAATTTTGCTTTAAATTTTCGTCAGATTGTAAACACGTATCATTTTTTGATGATGTACAAGCTATGCCAGGCAGAGGGAGAAAAAATGGTCCATTTTTATTTTGTGTGCGAGTTTCTTTTTTGCGAAAAGATAAGATTTATTACAAAAGTTCATCAGAAGTACAAAACATCTCAAACATAGTAAAAATTACACCGAGACTCGAAACCACCTATTGGAGCCGGCTTGACCTTGTCCAGATTGACAACCGGGAAGTCTCCATGCACGTACCGCTAAGGACCAGTGCCATGGAGCCGTAGTCGCCGTCGTTGAATCCTTGCATAGGTCTAAAGCACCTGACACCAAATCAAGATATAAGGTAGTTTGTCTAGACTACTTTGACATTTGTCTCTTCACTGTGTTATTGCTATTACTTAACATGTAGTAACATATTACAACAATGTTATCTCATGCTTTGTCTTGATTTTAAACAATGCATCAATGTGTTTCAGTATTATTATGGCTATGATGTGTTTTTTTGTCCAGTTTTCTATAATAGCCTATCCATGCACAAATATGCAAATTTGGGCTGGCCAACCCAACAATCCATCCAATTATTTCCAATGTGCATAACATAGACTGTAAGTTAAGCAAGAGTAAACAATTGCGTCAGACTGCATCAGATTGTCTATCGGTCGTAAACGACACCCACTGCAAATCAAAGAGGCCCTTATAGTTCAATTGGTTTTGTAAGAACTTTTTGGAAACCACAAGTGGCGAAGTCAGAGTCTCGTAGAGGGGTTCATATAAGAACATATTTTCACAAAATCTGCTTGGGTGTGCCACTCCACTTCAGCTCTGCCCGCCCATATGTGGCTTCAGTGCAATGTCCAAATTACCTACGGATATTATTTATATGGCATATGGAGGTTAAAGTTTTACAGCTGTAGATTCAAAAGTTGGCTGACATTGTTACTCAACGTTAAGTATTCTATTACCGAAAAAGGGTTTCCCCCGCTTTGTATTCCAAAGCAAACCACCAAAGTACACATCGCAATGCTGGGGCGAGCAGCACAACAAGCCCAAAGAAAAAGAAGAAGAAAAAATGCCAACAACGGCAGCTCGACAAAGCGCGGATGACCCGCGACCGCTGCGCCCTCCGGAAACAAACCACTACAGCCCAAGGCTCTGAACTACCGCGAACTAAGCAGCACCTCCATGAAGGGATGCGACGCCGACGACGCTGCTGCCCGAGCAAGTCCTTGGGTTTCCCCCAGTACGCGGAGGGAGGTGGGGGATAGCTACTCCCGACGCCCTCCAAGAAGGGATAGTGGCACGCGCTGGTGTCACCGCATCGGAGCCGGACGAACCGGCGAGGATTTCTCCCGCACGCCAAACCCCACCAGCCAATCGGAGCCGACCAGCTAAACCACCGCCCAACTATGCGCCACTACGGTTGCGCCGTCACCAACACCGTCTCGCTGCGAACACCACCGCGAGGCCAAGAAGAGCGGAGAGAAGATCTGAGCGACTGGAGCAGCAGCATCAAGGCCGAGTGGGAGGGAACCACCTCCACCGCCATCGTGCGGGAGGCCCGCGCCTTCGGCACCGTCGCGGTAGCCGTCCGGACACGGCAGCGGGGCATACCAGGCCACCCCGGCCTGCCAGGCCCGAAACGGGCCCGCTAAGCCCCGCCGGCCACGCTGCAGCAAGCTGGCGTCGACGCCGCCAGCCCCTGCCGATCATCGCTGCTCGCCACCGCCTCCTGGAGGCCACGCAGCCGCCACGCCTGTCGCCGGTCCGCCCCGACCCAGATGGAGCCCGAAGGGCCCAGATCTGGGCCGGGCGGGCGCCGCCAGCCAGCGCCGCCGCGCAGCCCCGCCGCCAACGGCGCCGTCGCCGCCCGGAGCTCGCCCCCGCCGCCGCGCAGGACCGCCGCCGCCTGAGGACACCGCCCGGAGCCGCTCCGTCCCGCGCCGGAGAAACCCTAGAAGGGGAAGGGCTGGGGGCCGCCGCCACCAACGCCGCCCGGGCCAGGTCCGAGGCGGGCGCCGACGACGGCGGCGGGGAGGAGGAGGAGGGAGGGGGACGTGCGCGGGGAAGGAGGGAAGGCGCGGCCGGCGCCCGCGGGGGCGGGGCGGTCGGGGACGAGAGAGAGAGGGGGGGGGGGTGCGTCTTGACGTTTTCCCGAATGTCACATAGGTCACCCAGATTTGAGTATAAGAAAAAGGATAGGTGATCTTTTTGAAGTACCATCTCTAGTATTTAATGGTTATATACTAGTACCTCTTTAACACAGAAAATACCATTTGACCTGGAGAGTGATTTTTCTAACCCCAAGCACACTGTACCCCTTATTCTTATCCTCCAACATTGCTTTGATATTTGTGCTAACCAAGATTATAGTAAAGAATCTTCGCACACACCAAAAGATTCCCTAGGCCTATTTTCTGACCTTGATTGAGGCAAAGGTAAACAGATTGGAGGAGCATGCTCCAAGTTAACATGTAATGCGAATCCCTATCCCTTGGGGGACTCGTGCTTATTGTCTTGACCTGGCAACTTGCTTTTCTCACGAATTTACACAGTAGGGAGAACTTTCACTGCCATGAGTTTACACTTACGGGTGAAAACCTACGCATGGGACCTACGCACTAATCCCATCCCTTGATTTTTAGCAAACTTCTCCTCTGTGATTTCAACCTCCACCTATTAGTTTTCTCCACCTCAGTCCGTAGATGAATCCCGTAGCATAAATTTCGTAAGTGTAGCAAAGTCGGTTTACACGTTATGCCCTACGACGACTTCCTCAATTCAAGATCTACATGCTCAAATCTCAAGGGTGCTTATAAAGATAGAATGTGCTTGCATGCGTTCATACAAACAGTGGATGTGTACATGTGAGCATCTGCGCCTATACCATGTTTCTTTAAAACTCCACCGGTCAAAACGATCGAGGATCTGCAGGCAAGCACNTCTTTAACACAGAAAATACCATTTGACCTGGAGAGTGATTTTTCTAACCCCAAGCACACTGTACCCCTTATTCTTATCCTCCAACATTGCTTTGATATTTGTGCTAACCAAGATTATAGTAAAGAATCTTCGCACACACCAAAAGATTCCCTAGGCCTATTTTCTGACCTTGATTGAGGCAAAGGTAAACAGATTGGAGGAGCATGCTCCAAGTTAACATGTAATGCGAATCCCTATCCCTTGGGGGACTCGTGCTTATTGTCTTGACCTGGCAACTTGCTTTTCTCACGAATTTACACAGTAGGGAGAACTTTCACTGCCATGAGTTTACACTTACGGGTGAAAACCTACGCATGGGACCTACGCACTAATCCCATCCCTTGATTTTTAGCAAACTTCTCCTCTGTGATTTCAACCTCCACCTATTAGTTTTCTCCACCTCAGTCCGTAGATGAATCCCGTAGCATAAATTTCGTAAGTGTAGCAAAGTCGGTTTACACGTTATGCCCTACGACGACTTCCTCAATTCAAGATCTACATGCTCAAATCTCAAGGGTGCTTATAAAGATAGAATGTGCTTGCATGCGTTCATACAAACAGTGGATGTGTACATGTGAGCATCTGCGCCTATACCATGTTTCTTTAAAACTCCACCGGTCAAAACGATCGAGGATCTGCAGGCAAGCACCCTGCCACACGCAGAAAAATCGATTGATAAAACAGAGTTCGATGCGGTCGAGCCTGGAACATGGCAAGTTCAGATGCCTATTAGAGAAACTTCACAAGCAATGAGAATCTTTAGCCCTCGATCGGGACCCCTCTTTGACCTTGGCACTTGCTTCTGCACTTGACGCGTTCCGAAATCTCTCTACTTCCAAGAGTTTACAAGTTAATCAAAACAAAATGTCGACGAGGCTGGCCGGAAAGATCTTCGCTTGATTCTATTGCTCTTAGTAGGTTCATTTTTAACCCTACTTACTTTGGGTCAAGTAAATAGATATTAGAGGAGCACGGAGAAGAGTACTATGTAGAAGGAGCCATTCCACGCTGCCGCTCACCCTGAAACCTATACTATGCCGCTCTCCAACTTAGTCGACTCCCTCCTTCCTACTCTCATCGGCTCTACTCCAAGAAAAAGGGAATGGGCGAGAGACAGTGGTGATAGAACTAAGGAGGCAGTGACCATCTCATATCTTCAACTTATGCAACACACGCCAAAAAGAAAACGGGCCCCGAGATCATGCCAGAAAGACGACGCAACAAATGAAGCACACGCAAATGTGCCGACCAATGGAGACTAGACGTACGACAAGATGTGTGAGTATAGGATGAGCATGACAAAATAATCCACGATCAAGATTTGCACAACATTTTAAAAGCAAACAGGTCGAGCGATCACAAATCTAGATGAGACATTGCTAAATGTGCTAAAAAAGATCATGATTTTAAAACAAATAAAATAAATAAGGAGAAAAATTAAAACAATATTGGAAACAGTAAAACCCAAGAAACAAAGAACGAAGAAAACGGATGAAAACCGAGAAATAAGTACAATAAAGAAATAGAAGAAAAAAAGAACAATTAATGAAAAACAATTAAAGCTGAGAAAATAAATAAATAAAACTAGAACAAAATTTTCATAATATTTTTAAATCATGAATTTATAAACATTTGAATTTAGATAAGTTTTAAAATATAACACAAATAGATAAAAAAATAGAAAAGTGAAAAAAAAAGCACAGGCAACCAACTATTGCATTTATACCGTGCACCCCAGCAGTAGGGGTGAATTAACAAGCTGCTCGGCTCGTTAAGCTCGTGCTCATTAAGGCTTGGCTCGTTAAGCTCGTTAAGATTAACGAGCACAAAACTCTGCTCGGCTCGGTTCGTTTGTAGCTCGTTAAACTCGTGAGCTCTCGTTAACAGATTATAATGTGTTACATTCTACATGATGAATGCATATGTGTGGTTTTTAAGATGAAATATGGTGGCTAGAAAAAGAAATACACTAGTTTGTTGCCTCCTATGTCGAATAGATTGAATAGATGAACTGAGGTGCTACAAAAATTTGGCACGTAAAATGAAAATGTGTGTTGTGTTGTTACTAACGAGCTTAGCGAGCTACTCGCGAAACTCATTAGCTTGTTCGTTAAGCTTAACAAACTGAAATCAATGATTGGCTTTGTTGATTAAGAAGCGAGCTATGAATTTAACGAGCAGAACTATAGAGTGCTCATTAAGCTTACGAGTTACGAGCTTTTGGTCCAGCTCTACCCAGCAGGATGGAAAATAGTTCACAACCCTTTGCGCGGGCACACCAGGCCAACAGAAAAAAGGCCCAACCGCATGCACATAATGGACCGTAGAAAAGCAAACAAGGATGCGCACACATGCATCGACGGGAATTCCAAGATCACGAAAAGAAAAACAACGGCCTGTTCCCCACTCGCATGGCCGTGGATACAGGCCGTCGCGCTCGCGAGGCGGGACGATCAACTTGCGCGAAAATTAAAGACATACAAGATCAACGGTTTTGAATTTAGATGTGAGATAGTATATCACATATAAATGTGAAATAGCAATTAAACATACAACTAGTTCGATCGATGCGATCGAGCTGGAGCATGGCAAGTAGAGAAAGATTCTCTAGGCCCACCTTGATTAGGTCACTGACAGTGAGATACTATTAGAGAAACTTCACAGGCAATCAGAATCTTTTATCCCTAGATCGGTGCTCCTTTTCTTTGTCCTTGGAACTTGCTTGTGCACTTTACCCCCATTACGAAATCTCTCTACTTCCAAGAGTGTTTACATGTTATCAAAATGTCGGCGAGGCTGGGCGGAAAGATCTTTGCTTGATTAATTCTCTGGCTCTTAGGTTTATTTTTCACCTTACTTTGGGCCAAGGGGATAGAGATTAGAGGAGCACGGAGAAGTGTGCTACGAGGGGGTAGCACTGCCCCCATTCCACGTTAAGTTGCCGCTCCGAAGCACCCTGAAATCTATAGTATGCCGCTCTCCAACTCTACGTCGTCTGTGCCGGCCGTCACCGTCCCGGCGGCCGAGGAGCTCCTCCCACAAGGGCTCCGGGCGGAGTCGCTGCCGCGGCACGTGGCGCTGGTGATGGACGGGAACTCGCGGTGGGCGGCAGCGCGGGGCCTGCCACCGACGGACGGGCACGAGCACGGGATGCGCGCGCTGATGAAGACGGTGCGGCTCTCCCGCGCCTGGGGCATCCGCGTCCTCACCGCCTTCGGCTTCTCGCTCGAGAACTGGAATCGCCCCAAGGCCCGCATCTCTAATCCTACTACCCTTCTCACTCCTGGATCGTGCGCGCCCGCCCGCCATGCACACATACATGCATAGCTCTTGATGGATTGACGGTGTTCTTTCTTGGCATTTGCAGGCGGAGGTTGACTTCTTGATGGCCTTGATCGAGAGGTTTATCAACGACAACCTCGCCGAGTTCATGAGGTACGGTACTACGTATGACTACTTCAGTACTTGTGCAAATTAATTAGTTCATACTCCCTCCGTGACTTGATTTATTTAGGACGTTTTTGACACTGTCATAGACTCTAAAAATGTCTTATAAAAAGTTACTCCTTCTGTAAACAAATATAAGAGCGTTTATATCACTATTTTAGTGACCTAAACGCTCCTATATTTCTTTACAGAGGAAGTACAGAGGTAGTATTAATTTTCAACCCATCACAAGGAGAAGAGATCGATTATATTTGTGTGTTACTCTGTTGCAGGGATGGAACCCGTCTACGTATAATCGGTGACCGCTCAAGGCTGCCGATCTCTGTGCAGAAGACTGCACGAGACGCCGAGGAAGCAACAAGAAACAACTCGCAGCTCGATCTAGTCCTAGCCATCAGCTACAGCGGGCGGATGGACATTGTGCAGGCATGCCGGAAGCTCGCCCAGAAGGTGGACGCCAAGCTGCTCAGGCCGGAGGACATCGACGAGTCGCTGTTCGCCGACGAGCTCCAGACGAGCTGTGCGGCAGACGAATCCTCGTCCTCTTGCCCGGACCTGCTCATCAGGACCAGCGGCGAGCTGAGGCTCAGCAACTTCCTGCTGTGGCAGTCGGCTTACTCGGAGCTCTTCTTCACCGACACGCTCTGGCCTGATTTCGGGGAGGCCCAATATCTCCAGGCCTTGACGGCCTTCCAGAGCAGAGACAGGCGCTTTGGTACAAGAAAACATTGTGCAGCACTATAAATAAACGGTGCGCACGCGTGGCCCGATGCTCGATCATGCTCCATCCACTAGTGGAAAAACAGGCTTTCCGTCCAGCCCATAAGTCGCGAAGCTGTAGGAACCGCGACTAATGGGACCTTTAGTCGCGGTTCTGGAGGTGAACCGCGACCAAAGGCCTGGGCCCTGGGCGCTCGGTGGCCAGCTGGTGCACGTGAGGGGCTTTAGTCGCGGCTGGCCAGGCCAACCGCGACTAAAGGCCTTCGGGCACCTTTAGTCGCGGTTGGCCTGGCCAACCGCGACTAAAGCCCCTCCCCTATATATACCCATCCAGCAGCCAACACTTAGCCATTTGGAGCCATTCTCTTCACAAGTGGGTGTAGGTTTGCTTTTGGTTCCTCTTATGCACATAAGGTGTTTGATGAAATGCCCCAAGAGCATGAAACAAACATGACATGAAGTGTTG
>LR880969.1:816014272-816025598 GCA_904067115.1 Aegilops sharonensis | reverse complement strand
CAATGAATAGTTACCTCTCGCGGTAAAGATCTCGTGCCACTGCCGATATTCCCGTGCCCCACCGAGGGCATTCTTGTCTTTTCATGTCCTGGTTCTTCGTGCGTTTGGCCGCTGGTTGGCTTGTGGTGAGTGAGAGCAACCAATCCCGCGATGGAACCCAAGCCACTGCATTTCCTCGTCTCAGCTCGCTCTCCCTCTCTCTCTCTCCATTTCCAAAACCAAGTTGCCCGCACACCCCCTGCCGTCACGCCGCCACTGTCGCTGGCGCTCGCCCCGTCCCCCATCCTCGGCCTCACACCGCCCAGTGTCTCCTCCCCACCCCCTTGGCACTCGGTAGGAGCAGCGCAAGAAGCTCGTGGGTCGCCTCCTTCTTCCTCATCCCCATCAAGACCGGGCAAGAGGATGAGCGCCCTCCCTCGCGAGCGCCTCAACGGGAGAAGGGCTGCTGCCTTTGCTGCCGACGAGGACATCATTGGTGAGCGCGGTGGCAGCCATGGATGAGCTCGAGCCTAGGCGTGTGGGCGTATTGGTGAGCACGGTGGTGGCCGTGGCCGAGCTCGAGCCCGGGCGCAACAGCGCGTTGTTGAGCATGGCGGCGGCAATGGCCGAGCTCAAGCGTCTCGTTCTCCAATGGCTCCTGCACGTGCCGCTCGTGGGTGAGGTGTTTGTTAAGTTGTCATGGTTGATTTTTTCGGTTACTTTCGGTTTGGTCAGGGTCTCACATGGGATTTCGTTGCAGGTTCTGAAGAGCCAATGTTTGTTCCATTTGTCGAGGCTTCGACCGTCCTGCCGACTGCTGCTATGTCGAGATGTTGCAAGGCTTCTGGTCTGTGAGCTCTTCTTTTTCCTTCCTATCTAGCGGTCAAATATATGTGGATTAGTTGTTATGTGCGGCTTCAGTAGTTTCTTAGATGTGTTGGCTGCTCGTATCTGGCTAATGTTTTTTCGGATGCATTAGCTGCTCGAGGCTGGATATGGTCGGATTCCTTTGATGGATTAGGGTATTTACTTGGGTCCTTCTTATTTTTTGTTGCTATGTGGGAGGCTCGGCAGCATGTCTAGGTTCGTGCCAGTATTTTTGTTCCTTTTTAAATTTATCTGCTGCTTATGGGTTTGGCATGGACTGTTGTTGTTGGCTTGGTTGAAAATATTTTGCCAGTCTGACTATTGGTTTGGGTTAGTTCCTGTTTTATGTTTTATCTTAAGGATTAGCTGTTGGATTATGTTAGGCTCAAATGTATGGCCATTTGGATTAATAACTGGGTATGTTAGACTCAAATGTATGGCCGTTTGGATTAGTAGATGATTATGTTAGGTTCAAATGTGGCACACGTTTAGGGCCATTTGTATTAGTACCTGATTTGTTCTTTGGCTTAAGGAGTAGTTGGATGAATCACATGGCTGGCAAATTGTAGGGTTTGTGTCTGTCGTGGTTGCGGTTCAGTGGATTTAGGAAGTCATTTCGTAGGTGCCTGATTGGAGCTTGTTAAGTAAAAGAGGTGAGATGGGTTGTGTTGATTGATTGATTGATTGATTCAAGATCTGCCTGGTCGTTTGTTTTTGGGATCAGACATCTCACATCTTGGTTGAGGGAATGGTGGACTATCAGGGGCTAGATTTGTTTCTGTTCGATTGGGGCTTGCAAAAGAGAGGTTTGTGTACCTATCAACATTATGCATCAATAAAGCGAACGTGTTGTTCTGAAAAAAGGCAGGGTGTCATGAGCCCTGCTCCGGTGCTCCCCCCTAACCTAATTTTGGAGGGGTACTTTTGTCCCCGCGAGTTTGTTTTTTTCCTGGCCCGCCGTAGCCCAGATCCAAGCCCTGTCTAGCCCTGCCAAGCCCAGACCATATACGTACAGTACCTGGTCCGGAAAAAAAAACATCACACGACCCCACGACCATGTAGGACCTGCCGGATCCAATCATTCACGCAGCTCCATCAATCTTGCGAGCATTCACGCAGCTCCATAATTCACGCGGTAGATCTCCAGCGGCGCGTGGCTATCTCGTCGCCGGCGATCTGGTCGGACAGCAGGCGCGGCAACATCGTGAATCTCCAGTGCTCATAGGTACCGCATCCTGCATCCCCCCGCACCCCTATAGTCTCGCTCGCGGCAACATCGAACGAACTGCCGCCGTCAGAGATAGTCGTTAGCCTAGCGGGGAGGGTAACCTACCTACCCGGCGGCGCATGCAATCATGGATCTTGTTCCGGTAGTGCTGCTCCTCGTGATCTGGGTTTCTTCAGTGTAGGGTTCACGTAGCGTCGGTTGCCGTCAGATGTGTCCACCAGGACTATCATTATTTGATGTGGCGGCTAACCTAGGTATCCAATGGCAGAGGTAATCACAGATCTAGCTAGGTTTTGTAGTGCTGCTCCTCGCGATTGAAAGTGATCACGACGGGTGTCGTGGCCATCTTCCTGACTTGGTTTGGCAGATCTGAACGGCCTCGGTTGGGGTTGTTTACATAACATCCGTGATCGTGAGCTATGTGTTGATATTTCATCATTGATAATGTTTTCATCATTTGTTGTAGGAAATGGCGGACGAGGAGTTAACTGATATGATGGTACATGGAGTTTGGAGAACTGATGAAAGACTAGATATAAGATTGGTCAGATGATGACAATTCAGATCTTGGAAATCAGCCAGGGAATGGGAACGAATGGGAAGATTTTAATGTGAGTGGCATTACCATGTTATAATTTTTTGGTGCCATCCTACAACATTATATTTTTGTGTTGAAAATTTGTAGATGGATGAGCATGATGATGGTCAGGAAAACAATTCGGAGCTCTCAAGTGAAGATTACATTAGTCAGGTACGTAAGTGAAAAAATTTATTGGCATGCAAATTGAATTCATTCTGGAATATTATATGATAAGTAATTATGTATTTGTGTTGTATTTTTCAGTTCATTTCTGAATGTCATAATGCGTATGACTATTACGGTGAATCCGACGCGGAGACAGGCCTTAACGGCGAATCATCAGATGCACCTGATTCTGGGGATTCGAAGTCGTCGGTCACCATGAGTGAGGTATTTGTGTAATCAATGTTCTATGAAAGTAATGTTAAACCATACAAAACAGTTTTCATGGCTATGTTTTGATTGTGTAGGTGACAGATGATGGTGGGGTAATGAATGTCCAAGATACTGCCAGTGCAGATGATAAGAGGGATATGTTCATGCAGATAATGGACATGACTTTTATGACTCACGATGCTGCGTATGATTTCTACAGCTATGCTAGAGCTAATGGTTTCAGCATTAGGAAGAATAAGGTCAGGTATACCAAAACCGAGGCACATCTTATGCGTTATAGGAAGTTTGTTTGTTCCAGACAAGGGAAACGTGACAGCAAGTTGCTAACCGAGGAAGGGCACAACCGTCGGCTCAGAGCCGAGACACGCTGCTTTTGCGAAGCACACCTGACTGTCAAGCTTGACCAAAAGCGTGGGGTTTGGTATGTTGCAAGTTTTGAGGACAAGCATAGCCATATGTTGGCAGGACCGGACGAGGTACCTTTTCTTTGGTCCCACAGAAAAATCAAAGAGTTTCAGAAGCATGAGATAATGTCCATGGGAGCTGCAGGGATTAGAATTCACGACATGATGGATTCCCTCATCAGCAAACATGTATGGTATGGCGGTGTTGGTTTTACCAGGCGTGAAATATACAACCTTTGTGCCAGGGAGAAGAGGAAGCTGCTTTAAAAAGGTGATGCTGCCACAGCCATAGGCATCATGGCCAGTAGGAAACAGAGGGATCCTAACTTATTTTTTGAGTACATGCTAGATAAGGAAGGACACTTGAATAGGATGTTCTGGTGTGACTCCCAGTCTCGTCATGACTATGAGGACTTTGGCGACGTGCTTGTATTTGACAGCACGTACAAGATGAACCGCTATGGTATGCCATTCATACCTTTTGTTGGTCTTAACAATCACCGGAAGACCACTGTTTTTGGTTGTGCCATAGTTTCGGACGAGACCGAACAAACATACGTGTGGCTGCTGCAGACTTTTTTGAGGTCCATGTGTTAAAAGATGCCGAAGAGTGTAATCACAGACGCCGACGCTACGATGATCAAGGCAATTCGCGAAGTCTTGCCAGACGTGTGGCACCGTATATGTACGTGGCATATAGAAAAAAAAGATGAAGATTCACCTCAGTCCCAAGTCCTTGAAGGAGTTTTGAGCCCTTTTGTACTACAGCACGTCCACGGCCACGTTTGAGGAGAGATGGCATGCGTTTACCAAAAGATGGCAGTCGGAAAAAACAGTAACATGGTTGAGACGGATGTATAAGAAGAGGAGACTATGGGCCGCGGCTATCTGACAGAGGGGTTTTGGCTTGGCATGAAAAGCAACCAGCGGAGTGAAAGCCAAAACTCATGCCTTCACCTTCACCTAGACGTTGAAATGACCATGGTGGATATGATTTTGCATTATGAGAACGCCGTTGTACGTATCCGTGAAAACGAGGCGCGAGATGACTGCACGGCCTCACAGAGTTTACCGCTGCCAGTTACTAGCTCGAGGGAACTTGAGATAGCTACTTCTCACGTCTTCACTCCAGCAAACTTCTATATGTTGCAAGATGATCTTAGAAAAATTGATGGCATGGAGATTGTAGAAATTAAGCTGGGAAACGGATCACAACAGTACATCGTGGCCTGGAAGAATAATCGGAATAGCCATTTTGGGTGGAGTATACATCAGTAAATTCCGCAGAACCTATACGGTGCAGCTGCAGAAGAATGATTCGAAAGGGTCTACCGTGCAAACACATATTCCACGTACTGAAGTACCTGAACATATCTGAAATACCAAAGTGTTTAGTTCTTCTTCGGTTCACGAAACAAGCAAGGTTGGGACTGCCCGCGAGGCGCACAAGCGATCTGTTGGGATATGGTTGGACTGGGGCAGAGGAAAGAATGAAATATAGCCAGGTTAGTGTGTTAGCGTCAGAAGCTATGATGCGGCATGCAAACACCCAGCTTTGTGGGATCAGTTACAGGATAGTTTGAAGGCTGTGATAGCTAAGAGTCATGAGTAGGATCTGCTACAGGGAAATTTGAGCAAGAATATAAATGACTTCAGTAAGTGTGCAGTTGAATATGTAGACGATGGTGAAGGCAACATGGTCGCAGTTAAAGATCCTATGAAAGTGTCAAGCAAAGGTGCAACAAAGATAGATGAGAACCGCCCTGTCTCGAAAAATGGTAGACCACTCTCTTTTGATGAGTTGAAAACCCGGTGCGGCGCTTGCAAATTGCTAGGACACACTAAACATAGCAAGAAATGCAAACTAAATCAGAAGTAAGTGTTTGTATGCATTCTGGATTATTAAAAAATTTATCATTCATTAACTTATCTTGTCTTCTATGATGTGCAGAACAGTGGAGAAGGAAGAAGTGTAGAACACTTGCTTCAATTTTTTACGGATGAATCGAGTGAACAGGGCAGTATAGTCTTTTCACATTATGTCTTCTATTGGCGGGGATTTTTTTCTCTTTTATACATCATTTTGCCACACACACTTCTTTTAAGTTTTATCATTTTTAACATGTAAAACTCTTACATTTGTTTTCATTGGTTTGAAGCACTAATTTATGGATTGGTTTTAACATGGTTCCCGCAGCAACGCGCGGGGCATCATCTAGTTGTAGCAACTCGATCGGCACTTTATTTAGTGGGAGTGTCAAATTTTTACATCTCTAAATAAACAACAAAATCCGACCTAAATAAATTAGTTATAAATTAGAAAGAATATTGTACATTTCCCCTCCCCACGTCCTAACTGCCATTAAATCACCTAACTTACCACTCCCCACCACACATTCATCCACCTACCTCGCGCGCCGGTTCGAACTCCCCTTATCCCCACCTACAGTAGATCGAGAAAACCCCCGCCGGCGACCGCTGCAGCCGCCTCCATGGATAAAAGCCTCGGCTGGCAGAGAGCGATGATGAAGATCGTCGGCGATGACGAGGGGTGGCGCGCCCAGTTGGCGGAGGTGTGCGGCTGGTTCCCCAGCCCGGAGATGTTGGTCAACCACGCGCGTGGCCTCGTCAAAGTCCTCACCGATGCCGAGAAGAAGCGCGCCTTTATTTTGGAGGTGGTGGAAAAAATCACCTTTGTTCAAAAACTAGCTTATGTTAGACCAAATGGCCCCTCCGGAATGCGGTGATTTTTTCGACCACCTCCAAATCACCTCTATTTTGGCACACATGACCTATTGCACAAACAAAGCTAGGTTTTCAAGGTTTTGTATTTTTTTTGATTTTTTTTGAATTTATACAGCCCTCTAGACTGGCTGCTCAAAACATCGGTCGATACCTCAAGGGGGCTTTGTAAAATAATCTTTTTCCAAAACAAATTTGATAGCCATGTTTGGCACATGTGGGCCACCATTTACAAGAAAATTTGGGTGATTTGGAGGTGGTGGAAAAAATCACCTTTGTTCAAAAACTGGCTTAAGTTAAAGACCAAATGGCCCCTCCGGAATGCGGTGATTTTTTCGACCACCTCCAAATCACCTCTATTTTGGCACACATGACCTATTGCACAAACAAAGCTAGGTTTTCAAGGTTTTGTATTTTATTTGATTTTTTTTAATTTATACTGCCCTCTAAACTGGCTGCTCAAAACATTGGTCTATACCTCAAGGGGGCATTGTAAAATAATATTTTTCCAAATAAATTTTGATAGCCATGTTTGGCACATGTGGGTCACCATTTACAAGAAAATTTGGGTGATTTGGAGGAGGTGGAAAAAATCACCTTTGTTCAAAAACTGGCTTAAGTTAGACCAAATGGCCCCTTTGGAATGCGGTAATTTTTTCGACCACCTCCAAATCACCTCTATTTTGGCACACATGACCTATTGCACAAACAAAGCTAGGTTTTTAAGGTTTTGTATTTTTTTGATTTTTTTTGAATTTATACAGCCCTCTAGACTGGCTGCTCAAAACATCGGTCTATACCTCAAGGGGACATTGTAAAATATTCTTTTTCCAAAAAAATTGATAGCCATGTTTGAAACATGTGGGTCACCATTTATAAGAAAATTTGGGTGATTTGGAGGTGGTGAAAAAATCACCTTTGTTCAAAAACTGGCTTAAGTTAAAGACCAAATGGCCCCTCCGGAATGCGGTGATGTTTTCGACCACCTCCAAATCACCTCTATTCTGGCGCACATGACCTATTGCACAAACAAAGCTAGGTTTTCAAGGTTTTGTATTTTATTTGATTTTTTTTAATTTATACTGCCCTCTAAACTGGCTGCTCAAAACATTGGTCTATACCTCAAGGGGGCATTGTAAAATAATCTTTTTCCAAAAAAAATTGATAGCCATGTTTGGCACATGTGGGCCACCATTTACAAGAAAATTTGGGTGATTTGGAGGTGGTGAAAAAATCACCTTTGTTCAAAAACTGGCTTAAGTTAAAGACCAAATGGCCCCTCCGGAATGCGGTGATGTTTTCGACCACCTCCAAATCACCTCTATTTTGGCACACATGACCTATTGCACAAACAAAGCTAGGTTTTTAAGGTTTTGTATTTTTTTGATTTTTTTTGAATTTATACAGCCCTCTAGACTGGCTGCTCAAAACATCGGTCTATACCTCAAGGGGACATTGTAAAATATTCTTTTTCCAAAAAAATTGATAGCCATGTTTGAAACATGTGGGTCACCATTTATAAGAAAATTTGGGTGATTTGGAGGTGGTGAAAAAAATCACCTTTGTTGAAACACTGGCTTATGTTAAAAGACCAAATGGCCCCTCCGGAATGCGGTGATGTTTTCGACCACCTCCAAATCACCTCTATTTTGGCACACATGACCTATTGCACAAACAAAGCTAGGTTTTCAAGGTTTTGTATTTTTTCGATTTTTTTTGAATTTATACAGCCCTCTAGACTGGCTGCTCAAAACATCGGTTTATACCTCAAGGGGGCATTGTAAAATATTATTTTTCCAAATTTTTTTTGATAGCCATGTTTGGAACATGTGGGTCACCATTTACAAGAAAATTTGGGTGATTTGTAGGTGGTGGAAAAAAATCACCTTTGTTCAAAAACTGGCTTAAGTTAGACCAAATGGCCTCTCCGGAATGCGGTGATTTTTTCGACCACCTCCAAATCACCTCTATTCTGGCGCACATGACCTATTGCACAAACAAAGCTATGTTTTCAAGGTTTTGTTTTTTATTTTATTTTTGAATTTATACTGCCATCTAGACTGGCTGCTCAAAATATCGGTCTTTAACTCAAGGGGGCATTGTAAAATAATCTTTTTCCAAAAAAAATTGATAGCCATGTTTGGCACATGTGGGTCACCATTTACAAGAAAATTTGGGTGATTTGGAGGTGGTGGAAAAAATCACCTTTGTTCAAAAACTAGCTTATGTTAGACCAAATGGCCCCTCCGAAATGCGGTGATTTTTTCGACCACCTCCAAATCACCTCTATTTTGGCACACATGACCTATTGCACAAACAAAGCTAGGTTTTCAAGGTTTTGTATTTTTTTTGATTTTTTTGAATTTATACAGCCCTCTAGCCTGGCTGCTCAAAACATCGGTCAATACCTCAAGGGGGCTTTGTAAAATAATCTATTTCCAAAACAAATTTGATAGCCATGTTTGGCACATGTGGGCCACCATTTACAAGAAAATTTGGGTGATTTGGAGGTGGTGGAAAAAATCACCTTTGTTCAAAAACTGGCTTAAGTTAAAGACCAAATGGCCCCTCCGGAATGCGGTGAATTTTTCGACCACCTCCAAATCACCTCTATTTTGGCACACATGACCTATTGCACAAACAAAGCTAGGTTTTCAAGGTTTTGTATTTTATTTGATTTTTTTTAATTTATACTGCCCTCTAGACTGGCTGCTCAAAACATTGGTCTATACCTCAAGGGGACATTGTAAAATAATCTTTTTCCAAATAAATTTTGATAGCCATGTTTGGCACATGTGGGTCACCATTTACAAGAAAATTTGGGTGATTTGGAGGAGGTGGAAAAAATCACCTTTGTTCAAAACTGGAATGCGGTAATTTTTTCGACCACCTCCAAATCACCTCTATTTTGGTACACATGACCTATTGCACAAACAAAGCTAGGTTTTTAAGGTTTTGTATTTTTTTGATTTTTTTTGAATTTATATAGCCCTCTAGACTGGCTGCTCAAAACATCGGTCTATACCTCAAGGGGGCATTGTAAAATATTCTTTTTCCAAAAAAAATTTGATAGCCATGTTTGAAACATGTGGGTCACCATTTATAAGAAAATTTGGGTGATTTGGAGGTGGTGAAAAAAATCACCTTTGTTCAAAAACTGGCTTATGTTAAAAGACCAAATGGCCCCTCCGGAATGCGGAAATGTTTTCGACCACCTCCAAATCACCTCTATTTTGGCACACATGACCTATTGCACGAACAAAGCTAGGTTTACAAGGTTTTGTATTTTTTCGATTTTTTTTGAATTTATACAGCCCTCTAGACTGGCAGCTCAAAACATCGGTCTATACCTCAAGGGGGCATTGTAAAATATTATTTTTCCAAATTTTTTTGATAGCCATGTTTGGAACATGTGGGTCACCATTTACAAGAAAATTTGGGTGATTTGTAGGTGGTGGAAAAAATCACCTTTGTTCAAAAACTGGCTTAAGTTAGACCAAATGGCCCCTCCAGAATGCTGTGAATTTTTCGACCACCTCCAAATCACCTCTATTTTGGCAAACATGACCTATTGCACAAACAAAGCTAGGTTTTAAAGGTTTTGTATTTTTTTTTGATTTTTTGAGAATTTATACAGCCCTCTAGACTGGCTGCTCAAAACATCGGTCTATACCTCAAGGGGGCATTGGAAAATAATCTTTTTCCAAAAAAAATTGATAGCCATGTTTGGCACATGTGGGTCACCATGTACAAGAAAATTTGGGTGATTTGGAGGTGGTGGAAAAAATCACCTTCGTTCAAAAACTGGCTTAAGTTAGACCAAATGGCCCCTCCAGAATGCGGTGATTTTTTCGACCACCTCCAAATCACCTCTATTTTGGCACACATGACCTATTTCACAAACAAAGCTAGGTTTTCAAGGTTTTGTATTTTTTCGATTTTTTTTGAATTTATACAGCCCTCTAGAGTGGCTGCTCAAAACATCGGTCTATACCTCAAGGGGGCATTGTAAAATATTCTTTTTCCAATTTTTTTGATAGCCATGTTTGGCAAAAGTGGGTCACCATTTACAAGAAAATTTGGGTGATTTGGAGGTGCTGGTAAAAATCACCTTTGTTCAAAAACTTGCTTAAGTTAGACCAAATAGCCCCTCCGGAATGCGGTGATTTTTTCGACCACCTCCAAATCACCTCTATTTTGGCAAACATGACATATTGCACAAACAAAGCTAGGTTTTAAAGGTTTTGTATTTTTTTGATTTTTTTTTGAATTTATACAGCCCTCTAGACTGGCTGCTCAAAACATCGGTCAATACCTCAAGGGGGCTTTGTAAAATAATCTTTTTCCAAAACAAATTTGATAGCCATGTTTGGCACATGTGGGCCACCATTTACAAGAAAATTTGGGTGATTTGGAGGTGGTGGAAAAAATCACCTTTGTTCAAAAACTGGCTTAAGTTAAGACCAAATGGCCCCTCCGGAATGCGGTGATTTTTTCGACCACCTCCAAATCACCTCTATTTTGGCACACATGACCTATTGCACAAACAAAGCTAGGTTTTCAAAGTTTTGTATTTTATTTGATTTTTTTTAATTTATACTGCTCTCTAGACTGGGTGCTCAAAACATTGGTCTATACCTCAAGGGGGCATTGTAAAATAATATTTTTCCAAATAAATTTTGATAGCCATGTTTGGCACATGTGGGTCACCATTTACAATAAAATTTGGGTGATTTGGAGGAGGTGGAAAAAATCACCTTTGTTCAAAAACTGGCTTAAGTTCGACCAAAAGGCCCCTCCGGAATGCGGTAATTTTTTCGACCACCTCCAAATCACCTCTATTTTGGCACACATGACCTATAGCACAAACAAAGCTAGGTTTTTAAGGTTTTGTATTTTTTTGATTTTTTTTGAATTTATACAGCCCTCTAGACTGGCTGCTCAAAACATCGGTCTATACCTCAAGGGGGCATTGTAAAATATTCTTTTTCCAAAAAAAATTGATAGCCATGTTTGAAACATGTGGGTCACAATTTATAAGAAAATTTGGGTGATTTGGAGGTGGTGAAAAAATCACCTTTGTTCAAAAACTGGCTTAAGTAGACCAAATGGTCCCTGCGGAATGCAGTG
>LR880969.1:816000581-816010797 GCA_904067115.1 Aegilops sharonensis | reverse complement strand
TTAGACCAAATGGCCCCTCCGGAATGCGGTGATTTTTTCGACCACCTCCAAATCACCTCTATTTTGGCACACATGACCTATTGCACAAACAAAGCTAGGTTTACAAGGTTTTGTATTTTTTCGATTTTTTTTGAATTTATACAGCCCTCTAGACTGGCAGCTCAAAACATCGGTCTATACCTCATGGGGGCATTGTAAAATATTCTTTTCCAAATAAAATTTGATAGACATGTTTGGAACATGTGGGTCACCATTTACAAGAAAATTTGGGTGATATGGAGGTGGTGGAAAAAATCACCTTTGTTCAAAAAGTGGCTTAAATGCCCCCTCCGGAATGCGGTGATTTTTTCGACCACCTCCAAATCACCTCTATTTTGGCAGACATGACCTATTGCACAAACAATGCTAGGTTATCAAGGTTTTGTATGTTTTTGATTTTTTTGAATTTATACTGCCCTATAGACTGGCTGCTCAAAACATCGGTCTATACCTCAAGGGGGCATTGTAAAATAATTTTTTTCCAAAAAATTTTTGATAGCCATGTTTGGCACATGTGGGTCACCATTTACAAGAAAATTTGGATTATTTGGAGGTGGTGGAAAAATCACCTTTGTTCAAAAACTGGCTTACCCTCCGGAATGCGGTGATTTTTTCGACCATCTCCAAATCACCTCTATTTTGTCACACATGAACTATTGCACAAACAAAGCTAGGTTTTCAAGGTTTTGTATTTTTTTTATTTTTTTGAATTTATACAGCCCTCTAGACTGGCTGCTCAAAACATCGGTCTATACCTCATGGGGGCATTGTAAAATATTCTTTTTCCAAATAAAATTTGATAGACATGTTTGGAACATGTGGGTCACCATTTACAAGAAAATTTGGGTGATTTGGAGGTGGTGGAAAAAATCACCTTTGTTCAAAAACTGGCTTAAATGCCCCCTCCGGAATGCGGTGATTTTTTCAACCACCTCCAAATCACCTCTATTTTGGCACACATGACCTATTGCACAAATAAAGCTAGGTTTTCAAGGTTTTGTATTTTTTTGATTTTTTTTGAATTTATACTACCCTCTAGACTGGCTGCTCAAAACATCGGTCTATACCTCAAGGGGGCATTGTAAAATATTATTTTTCCAAAAAAAATTGATAGCCATGTTTGGAACATGTGGGTCACTATTTACAAGAAAATTTGGGTGACTATGAGGTGGTGGAAAAAATCACCTTTGTTCAAAAACTGGCTTAAGTTAGACCAAATGGCCCCTTCGGAATGCGGTGATTTTTTCGACCACCTCTAAATCACCTCTATTTTGGCACACTTGACCTATTGCACAAAAAAAGCTTGGTTTTCAAGGTTTTGTATTTTTTGATTTTTTTTTGAATTTATACAGCCCTCTAGACTGGCTGCTCAAAACATCGGTCAATACATCAAGGGGGCATTGTAATATATTCTTTTTCCAATTATTTTTTTGATATCCATGTTTGGCACATGTGGGTCACCATTTTACAAGAAATTCGGGTGATTTGGAGGTGGTGGAAAAAATCACCTTTGTTCAAAAACTGGCTTAAATGCCCCATCTGGAATGCGGTGATTTTTTCGACCACCTCCAAATCACCTCTAGACTGGCTGCTCAAAACATCGGTCTATACCTAAAGGGGGCATTGTAAAATAATCTTTTTCCAAAAAAAATTGATAGCCATGTTTGGCACATGTGGGTCACCATTTACAAGAAAATTTGGGTGATTTGTAGGTGAGGAAAAAATCACCTTTGTTCAAAAACTGGCTTAAGTTAGACCAAATGGCCCCTCCGGAATGCGGTGATTTTTTCGACCACCTCGAAATCACCTCTATTTTGGCACACTTGACCTATTGCACAAAAAAGCTTGGTTTTCAAGGTTTTGTATTTTTTTGATTTTTTTTGAATTTATACAGCCCTCTAGACTGGCTGCTCAAAACATCGGTCAATACATCAAGGGGGCATTGTAATATATTCTTTATCCAAATTTTTTTGATATCCATGTTTGGCACATGTGGGTCACCATTTTACAAGAAATTCGGGTGATTTGGAGGTGGTGGAAAAAATCACCTTTGTTCATAAACTGGCTTAAATGCCCCCTCCGGAATGCGGTGATTTTTTCGACCACCTCCAAATCACCTCTAGACTGGCTGCTCAAAACATCGGTCTATACCTCAAGGGGGCATTGTAAAATAATCTTTTTCCAAAAAAATTTGATAGCCATGTTTGGAACATGTGGGTCACCATTTACAAGAAAATTTGGGTGACTATGAGGTGGTGGAAAAAATCACCTTTGTTCAAAAACTGGCTTAAGTTAGACCAAATGGCCCCTCCGGAATGCGGTGATTTTTTCGACCACCTCGAAATCACCTCTATTTTGGCACACTTGACCTATTGCACAAAAAAAGCTTGGTTTTCAAGGTTTTGTATTTTTTTGATTTTTGTTTGAATTTATACAGCCCTCTAGACTGGCTGCTCAAAACATCGGTCAATACATCAAGGGGGCATTGTAATATATTCTTTTTCCAAATTTTTTTTGATAGCCATGTTTGGAACATGTGGGTCACCATTTACAAGAAAATTTGGGTGAGTTGGAGGTGGTGGAAAAAATCACCTTTGTTCAAAAACTGGCTTAAGTTAAGACCAAATGGCCCCTCCGGAATGCGGTGATTTTTTCGACCACCTCCAAATCACCTCTATTTTGGCACACATGACCTATTGCACAAACAAAGCTAAGTTATCAAGGTTTTGTATGTTTTTGATTTTTTTGAATTTATACTGCCCTCTAGACTGGCTGCTCAAAACATCGGTCTATACCTCAAGGGGGCATTGTAAAATAATTTTTTTCCAAAAAAAATATGATAGCCATGTTTGGCACATGTGGGTCACCATTTACAAAAAAAATTGGGTGATTTGGAGGTGGTGGAAAAAATCACCTTTGTTCAAAAACTGGCTTAAATGCCCCCTCCGGAATGCGGTGATTTTTTCGACCACCTCCAAATCACCTCTATTTTGGCACACATGACCTATTGCACAAATAAAGCTAGGTTTTCAAGGTTTTGTATTTTTTTCATTTTTTTTGAATTTATACAACCCTCTAGACTGGCTACTCAAAACATCGGTCTATACCTCAAGGGGGCATTGTAAAATATTCTTTTTCCAAAAAAAATTTGATAGCCATGTTTGGAACATGTGGGTCACCATTTACAAGAAAATTTGGGTGATTATGAGGTGGTGGAAAAAATCACCTTTGTTCAAAAACTGGCTTAAGTTAGACCAAATGGCCCCTCCGGAATGCGGTGATTTTTTCGACCACCTCCAAATCACCTCTATTTTGGCACACATGACCTATTGCACAAACAAAGCTAGGTTTTCAATGTTTTGTTTTCTTTTTGAATTTATACTGCCCTCTAGACTGGCTGCTCAAAACATCGGTCTATACCTCAAGGGGGCATTGTAAAATAATCTTTTTCCAAAAAACATTGATAGCCATGTTTGGCACATGTGGGTCACCATTTACAAGAAAATTTGGGTGATTTGGAGGTGGTGGAAAAAATCACCTTTGTTCAAAAACCTCCGGAATGTGGTGATTTTTTTGACCACCTCCAAATCACCTCTATTTTGGCACACATGACATATTGCACAAACAAAGCTAGGTTTTCAAGGTTTTGTATTTTTTTGATTTGTTTTTGAATTTATACAGCCCTCTAGACTGACTGCTCAAAACATCTGTCTATACCTCAAGGGGGCATTGTAAAATATTCTTTTTCCAATTTTTTTGATAGCCATGTTTGGAACATGTGGGTCGTTATTTACAAGAAAATTTGGGTGATTTGGAGGTGGTGGAAAAAATCACCTTTGTTCAAAAACTGGCTTAAGTTTAGACCAAATGGCCCCTCCGGAATGCGGTGATTTTTTCGACCACCTCCAAATCACCTCTATTTTGGCACACATGACCTATTGCACAAACAAAGCTAGGTTTTCAAGGTTTTGTATTTTTTTTGATTTTTTTTGAATTTATACAACCCTCTAGACTGGCTGCTCAAAATATCGGTCTATACCTCAAGGGGGCATTGTAAAATATTCTTTTTCCAAAAAAAATTGATAGCAATGTTTGGAACATATGGGTCACCATATAGAAGAAAATTTGGGTGATTTGTAGGTGGTGGAGAAAATTACCTTTGTTCAAAAACTGGCTTAAGTTAGACCAAATGGCCCCTCCGGAATGCGGTGATTTTTTCGACCTCCTCGAAATCACCTCTATTTTGGCACACATGACCTATTGCACAAACAAAGCAAGGTTTTCAAGGTTTTGTATTTTTTTGATTTTTTTGACTTTATACAGCCCTGTAGACTGGCTGCTCAAATCATCGATCTATACCTCAAGGGGGGATTGTAAAATATTAATTTTCCAAATTTGTTTTGATAGCCATGTTTGGAACATGTGGGTCACCATTTACAAGAAAATATGGGTGATTTGGAGGTGGTGGAAAAAATCTCCTTTGTTCAAAAACTGGCTTAAGTTAGACCAAATGGCCCCTCCGGAATGCTGTGATTTTTCCGACCACCTCCAAATCACCTCTATTTTGGCACACATGACCTATTTCATAAACAAAGCTAGGTTTTTAAGGTTTTGTATTTTTTTGATTTTTTTTGAATTTATACAGCCCTCTAGACTGGCTGCTCAAAACATCGGTCTATACCTCAAGGGGGCATTGTAAAATATTCTTTTTCCAATTTTTTTTGATAGCCATGTTTGAAACATGTGGGTCACCATTTATAAGAAAATTTGGGTGATTTGGAGGTGGTGGAAAAAATCACCTTTGTTCAAAAACTGGCTTAAGTTAGACCAAATGGCCCCTCCGGAATGTGGTGTTTTTTTCGACCACCTCCAAATCACCTCTATTTTGGCACACATGACCTATTGCACAAAAAATCTAGGTTTTCAAGGTTTTGTATTGTTTGATTTTTTTTTTTGAATTTATACAGCCCTCTAGACTGGCTGCTCAAAACATCGGTCTATACATAAAGGGGGCATTGTAAAATATTCTTTTTCCAATTTTTTTGATAGCAATGTTTGGCAAAAGTGGGTCACCATTTACAAGAAAATTTGGGTGATTTGGAGGTGGTGGAAAAAATCACCTTTGTTCAAAAACTGGCTTAAGTTAGACCAAATGGCCCCTCCGGAATGCGGTGATTTTTTCGACCACCTCCAAATAACCTCTATTTTGCCAAACATGACCTATTGCACAAACAAAGCTAGGTTTTAAAGGATTTGTATTTTTTTGATTTTTTTTGAATTTATACAGTCCTCTAGACTGGCTGCTCAAAACATCAGTCTATACCTCAAGGGGGCATTGTAAAATAATCTTTTTCCAAAAAAATTGATAGCCATGTTTGGCACATGTGGGTCACCATTTACAAGAAAATTTGGGTGATTTGGAGGTGGTGGAAAAAACCACCTTTGTTCAAAAACTGGCTTAAGTTAGACCAAATGGCCCCTCCGGAATGCGGTGATTTTTTCGACCACCTCCAAATCACCTCTATTTTGGCACACATGACCTATTGCACAAAAAATCTAGGTTTTCAAGGTTTTGTATTGTTTGATTTTTGTTTTTGAATTTATACAGCCCTCTAGACTGGCTGCTCAAAACATCGGTCTATACCTCAAGGGGGCATTGTAAAATATTCTTTTTCCAATTTTTTTGATAGCCATGTTTGGCAAAAGTGGGTCACCATTTACAAGAAAATTTGGGTGATTCGGAGGTGGTGGAAAAAATCACCTTTGTTCAAAAACTGGCTTATGTTAGACCAAATGGCCCCTCCGGAATGCGGTGATTTTTTCGACCATCTCCAAATCACCTCTATTTTGGCACACATGACCTATTGCACAAACAAAGCTAGGTTTTCAAGGTTTTGTATTTTTTCGCTTTTTTTTTAAATTTATACAGCCCTCTATTCTGGCTGATCAAAACATCGGTCTATACATCAAGGGGGCATTGTAAAATATTCTTTTTCCAATTTTTTTGATAGCCATGTTTGGCAAAAGTGGGTCACCATTTACAAGAAAATTTGGGTGATTCGGAGGTGGTGGAAAAAATCACCTTTGTTCAAAAACTGGCTTATGTTAGACCAAATGGCCCCTCCGGAATGCGGTGATTTTTTCGACCATCTCCAAATCACCTCTATTTTGGCACACATGACCTATTGCACAAACAAAGCTAGGTTTTCAAGGTTTTGTATTTTTTCGCTTTTTTTTTAAATTTATACAGCCCTCTATTCTGGCTGATCAAAACATCGGTCTATACATCAAGGGGGCATTGTAAAATATTCTTTTTCCAATTTTTTTGATAGCCATGTTTGGCAAAAGTGGGTCACCATTTACAAGAAAATTTGGGTGATTCGGAGGTGGTGGAAAAAATCACCTTTGTTCAAAAACTGGCTTATGTTAGACCAAATGGCCCCTCCGGAATGCGGTGATTTTTTCGACCATCTCCAAATCACCTCTATTTTGGCACACATGACCTATTGCACAAACAAAGCTAGGTTTTCAAGGTTTTGTATTTTTTCGCTTTTTTTTTAAATTTATACAGCCCTCTATTCTGGCTGATCAAAACATCGGTCTATACATCAAGGGGGCATTGTAAAATATTCTTTTTCCAATTTTTTTGATAGCCATGTTTGGCAAAAGTGGGTCACCATTTACAAGAAAATTTGGGTGATTCGGAGGTGGTGGAAAAAATCACCTTTGTTCAAAAACTGGCTTATGTTAGACCAAATGGCCCCTCCGGAATGCGGTGATTTTTTCGACCATCTCCAAATCACCTCTATTTTGGCACACATGACCTATTGCACAAACAAAGCTAGGTTTTCAAGGTTTTGTATTTTTTCGCTTTTTTTTTAAATTTATACAGCCCTCTATTCTGGCTGATCAAAACATCGGTCTATACATCAAGGGGGCATTGTAAAATATTCTTTTTCCAATTTTTTTGATAGCCATGTTTGGCAAAAGTGGGTCACCATTTACAAGAAAATTTGGGTGATTCGGAGGTGGTGGAAAAAATCACCTTTGTTCAAAAACTGGCTTATGTTAGACCAAATGGCCCCTCCGGAATGCGGTGATTTTTTCGACCACCTCCAAATCACCTCTATTTTGGCACACATGACCTATTGCACAAACAAAGCAAGGTTTTCAAGGTTTTGTATTTTTTTGATTTTTTTAAATTTATACAGCCCTCTAGACTGGCTGCTCAAAACATCGGTCTATACCTCAAGGGGGCATTGTAAAATATTCTTTTTCCAAAATATTTTTGATAGCCATATTTGAAACATGTGGGTCACCATTTATAAGAAAATTTGGGTGATTTTGAGGTGGTGGAAAAAATCGCCTTTGTTTAAAAACTGGCTTATGTTAAGACCAACTGGCCCCTCCGGAATGCGGTGATTTTTTTGACCACCTCCAAATCACCTCTATATTGGCACACATGACCTATTGCACAAAAAATCTAGGTTTTCAAGGTTTTGTATTGTTTGATTTTTGATTTTGAATTTATACAGCCCTCTAGACTGGCTGCTCAAAACATCGGTCTATACCTCAAGGGGGCATTGTAAAATATTCTTTTTCCAATTTTCTTGATAGCCATGTTTGGCAAAAGTGGGTCACCATTTACAAGAAAATTTGGGTGATTTGGAGGTGGTGGAAAAAATAACCTTTGTTCAAAAACTGGCTTAAGTTTGGACCTAATGGCCCCTCCGGAATGCGGTGATTTTTTCGACCACCTCCAAATCACCTCTATTTTGCCACACATGACTTATTGCACAAATAAAGCTAGGTTTTCAAGGTTTTGTATTTTTTTGATTTTTTTGAATTTATACTGCCCTCTAGACTGGCTGATCAAAACATCGGTCTATACATCAAGGGGGCATTGTAAAATATTATTTTTCCAAATTTTTTTGATAGCCATGTTTGGAACATGT
This sequence comes from Aegilops sharonensis, assembly GCA_904067115.1. Taxonomy (NCBI): domain Eukaryota; kingdom Viridiplantae; phylum Streptophyta; class Magnoliopsida; order Poales; family Poaceae; genus Aegilops; species Aegilops sharonensis. The sequence continues at coordinate 816,002,803 of LR880969.1, read as the reverse complement.
GGGTCACCGTTTACAAGATAATTTGGGTGATTTGCAGGTGGTGGAAGAAATCATCTTTGTTCAAAAACTGGCTTAAGTTAGACCAAATGGCCCCTCCGGAATGCGGTGATTTTTTCGACCACCTCCAAATCACCTCTATTTTGGCACACATGACCTATTGCACAAACAAAGCTATGTTTTCAAGGTATTGTATTTTTTGATTTCTTTTGAATTTATACAGACCTCTAGAATGGTGCTCAAAACATCGGTCTATACCTCAAGGGGGCATTGTAAAATATTCTTTTTCCAAAATTTTTTTGATAACCATGTTTGAAACATGTGGGTCACCATTTATAAGATAATTTGGGTGATTTGGAGGTGGTGAAAAAAATCACCTTTGTTCAAAAACTGGCTTATGTTAAGACCAAATGGCCCCTCCGGAATGCGGTGATTTTTTTGACCACCTCCAAATCACCTCTATTTTGGCACACATGACCTATTGCACAAAAAAGCTAGGTTTTCAATGTTTTGTATTGTCTGATTTTTGTTTTTTAATTTATACAGCCCTCTAGACTGGCTGCTCAAAACATCGGTCTATACCTCAAGGGGGCATTGTAAAATATTCTTCTTCCAATTTTTTTGATAGCCATGTTTGGCAAAAGTGGGTCACCATTTACAAGAAAATTTGGGTGATTCGGAGGTGGTGGAAAAAATCACCTTTGTTCAAAAAATGGCTTAAGTTAGACCAAATGGCCCCTCCGGAACGCGGTGATATTTTCGACCTCCTCCAAATCACCTCTATTTTGGCACACATGACCTATCGCACAAACAAAGCTAGGTTTTAAAGGTTTTGTATTTTTTTGATTTTTTTTGAATTTATACAGCCCTCTAGACTGGCTGCTCAAAACATCAGTCTATACCTCAAGGGGCCATTGTAAAATAATCTTTTTCCCAAAAAATTAATAGCCATGTTTGGCACATGTGGGTCACCATTTACAAGAAAATTTTGGTGGTTTGGAGGTGGTGGAAAAAATCACCTTTGTTCAAAAACTGGCTTAAGTTAGACCAAATGGCCCCTCCGGAATGCGGTGATTTTTTCGACCACCTCCACATCACCTCTATTATGGCACACATGACCTATTGCACAAACAAAGCTAGGTTTTCAAGGTTTTGTATTTTTTCGATTTTTTTTTAATATATACAGCCCTCTAGACTGGCTGATCAAAACATCGGTCTATACATCAAGGGGGCATTGTAAAATATTATTTTTCCAAATTTTTTTGATAGCCATGTTTGGAACATGTGGGTCACCATTTACAAGAAAATTTGGGTGATTTGTAGGTGGTGGAAAAAATCACCTTTGTTCAAAAACTGGCTTAAGTTAGACCAAATGGCCCCTCCGAAATGCGGTGATTTTTTCGACCACCTCCAAATCACCTCTATTTTGGCACACATGACCTATTGCACAAACAAAGCTATGTTTTCAAGGTTTTCATAGCCATGTTTGGCACATCTGGGTTACCATTTACAACAAAATTTGGCTGATTTGGAGGTGGTGGAAAAAATAACCTTTGTTCAAAAACTGGCTTAAGTTAGACCAAATGGCCCCTCCGGAATGCGGTGATTTTTTCGACCACCTCCAAATCACCTATATTTTGGCACACATGACCTATTGCACAAACAGAGCTAGGTTTTCAAGGTTTTGTATTTTTTTGATTTTTTTTGAATTTATACAGCCCTCTAGACTGGGTGCTCAAAACATCGGTCTATACCTCAAGGGGCATTGTAAAATATTCTTTTTCAATTTTTTGATAGACATGTTTGGAACATGTGCGACACTATTTACAAGAAAATTTGGGTGATTTGGAGGTAGTGGAAAAAATCATCTTTGTAAAACTGGCTTCTGTTAGACCAAATGGCCCCTCCGGAATGCGGTGATTTTTTCGACCACCTCCAAATCACCTCTATTTTGGCACACATGACCTATTGCACAAACAAAGCTAGGTTTTCAAGGTTTTGGTTTTTTTTTGAATTTATACTGCCCTCTAGACTGGCTGCTCAAAATATCGGTCTATAACTCAAGGGGGCATTGTAAAATAATCTTTTTCCAAAAAAAAATTGATAGCCATGTTTGGCACATGTGGGTCACCATTTACAAGAAAATTTGGGTGATTTGGAGGTGGTGGAAAAAATCACCTTTGTTCAAAAACTGGTATAAGTTACACCAAATGGCCCCTCCGGAA
>LR880969.1:815966696-815979889 GCA_904067115.1 Aegilops sharonensis | reverse complement strand
ATACTGCCCTCTAGACTGGCTGCTCAAAACATCGGTCTATACCTCAAGGGGGCATTGTAAAATAATCTTTTTCCAAAAAAAATTGATAGCCATGTTTGGCACATGTGGGTCACCATTTACAAGAAAATTTGGGTGATTTGGAGGTGGTGGAAAAAATCACCTTTGTTCAAAAACTGGCTTAAGTTAGACCAAATGGCCCCTCCGGAATGCGGTGATTTTTTCGACCACCTCCAAATCACCTCTATTTTGGCACACATGACCTATTGCACAAACAAAGCTAGGTTTTAAAGGTTTTGTATTTTTTTGATTTTTTTCAATTTATACTGCCAGCTAGACTGGCTGCTCAAAACATCGGATTATACCTCATGGGGGCATTGTAAAATAATCTTTTTCCAAAAACTTTTGATAGCCATGTTTGGCACAAGTGGGTCACTATTTACAAGAAAATTTGGGTGATTTGGAGGTGGTGGAAAAAATCACCTTTGTTCAAAAACTGGCTTAAGTTAGACCAAATGGCCCCTCCGGAATGCGGTTATTTTTTCGACCACCTCCAAATCACCTCTTTTTTGGAACACATGACATATTGCACAAAAAAAGCTAGTTCTTTAAGGTTTTGTATTTTTTTGATTTTTTTTTGAATTTATACAGCTCTCTAGACTGGCTGCTCAAAACATCGGTCTATACCTCAAGGGGGCATTGTAAAATATTCTTTTTCCAAAAAAAAAAATTGATAGCCATGTTTGAAACATGTGGGTCACCATTTATAAGAAAATTTTGGTGACTTGGAGGTGGTGGAAAAAATCACCTTTGTTCAAAAACTGGCTTAAGTTAGACCAAATGGCCCCTCCGGAATGCGGTGATTTTTTCGACCACCTCCAAATCACCTCTATTTTGGCACACATGACCTATTTCACAAACAAAGCTAGGTTTTTAAGGTTTTGTATTTTTTTTTATTTTTTTTGAATTTATACAGCCCTCTAGACTGGCTGCTCAAAACATCGGTCTATACCTCAAGGGGGCATTGTAAAATATTCTTTCTCCAAATTTTTTTGATAGCAATGTTTGAAACATGCGGGTCACCATTTATAAGAAAATTTGGGTGATTTGGAGGTGGTGGAAAAAATGACCTTTGTTCAAAAACTGGCTTAAGTTAAGACCAAATGGCCCCTCCGGAATGCGGTGATTTTTTCGACCACCTCCAGATCACCTCTATTTTGGCACACATGACCTATTGCACAAACAAAGCTAGGTTTTCAAGGTTTTGTATTCTTTGATTTTTGTTTTTGAATTTATACAACCCTCTAGACTGGCTGCTCAAAACATCGGTTTATACCTCAAGGGGGCATTGTAAAATATTCTTTTTCCAATTTTTTTGATAGCCATGTTTGGCAAAAGTGGGTCACCATTTACAAGAAAATTTGGGTGATTTGGAGGTGGTGGAAAAAATCACCTTTGTTCAAAAACTGGCTTAAGTTAGACCAAATGGCCCCTCCGGAATGCGGTGATTTTTTCGACCACCTCCAAATCACCTCTATTTGGGCAAATATGACCTATTGCACAAACAAAGCTAGGTTTTAAAGGTTTTGTATTTTTTTGATTTTTTTTGAATTTATACAGCCCTCTCGACTGGCTGCTCAAAACATCAGTCTATACCTCAAGGGGGCATTGTAAAATAATATTTTTCCAAAAAATTTGAAAGCCATGTTTGGCACATGTGGGTCACCATTTACAAGAAAATTTGGGTGATTTGGAGGTGGTGGAAAAAATCACCTTTGTTCAAAAACTGGCTTAAGTTAGACCAAATGGCCCCTCCGGAATGCGGTGATTTTTTCGACCACCTCCAAATCACCTCTATTTTGGCACACATGACCTATTGCACAAAAAATCTAGGTTTTCAAGGTTTTGTATTGTTTGATTTTTGTTTTTGAATTTATACAGCCCTCTAGACTGGCTGCTCAAAACATCGGTCTATACCTCAAGGGGGCATTGTAAAATATTCTTTTTCCAATTTTTTTGATAGCCATGTTTGGCAAAAGTGGGTCACCATTTACAAGAAAATTTGGGTGATTTGGAGGTGGTGGAAAAAATCACCTTTGTTCAAAAACTGGCTTAAGTTAGACCAAATGGCCCCTCCGGAATGCGGTGATTTTTTCGACCACCTCCAAATCACAACTATTTTGGCACACATGACCTATTGCACAAAAAATCTAGGTTTTCAAGGTTTTGTATTGTTTGATTTTTGTTTTTGAATTTATACAGCCCTCTAGACTGGCTGCTCAAAACATCGGTCTATACCTCAAGGGGGCATTGTAAAATATTCTTTTTCCAATTTTTTTGATAGCCATGTTTGGCAAAAGTGGGTCACCATTTACAAGAAAATTTGGGTGATTTGTAGGTGGTGGAAAAAATCACCTTTGTTAAAAAACTGGCTTAAGTTAGACCAAATGGCCCCTTCGGAATGCGGTGATTTTTTCGACCACCTCCAAATCACCTATATTTTGGCACACATGACCTATTGCACAAACAAAGCTAGGTTTTCAAGGTTTTGTATTTTTTTGATTTTTTTTGAATTTATACAGCCCTCTAGACTGGCTGCTCAAAACATCGGTCTATCCCTCAAGGGGCATTGTAAAATATTCTTTTTCAATTTTTTTGATAGACATGTTTGGAACATGTGCGACACCATTTACAAGAAAATTTGGGTGATTTGGAGGTAGTGGAAAAAATCATCTTTGTAAAACTGGCTTCTGTTAGACCAAATGGCCCCTCCGGAATGCGGTGATTTTTTCGACCACCTCCAAATCACCTCTATTTTGGCACACATGACCTATTGCACAAAAAAGCTAGGTTTTCAAGGTTTTGGTTTTTTTTTGAATTTATACTGCCCTCTAGACTGGCTGCTCAAAATATCGGTCTATAACTCAAGGGGGCATTGTACAATAATCTTTTTCCAAAAAAAATTGATAGCCATGTTTGGCACATGTGGGTCACCATTTACAAGAAAATTTGGGTGATTTGGAGGTGGTGGAAAAAATCACCATTGTTCAAAAACTGGTACAAGTTAGACCAAATGGCCCCTCCGGAATGCGGTGATTTTTTCGACCACCTCCAAATCACCTCTATTTTGGCACACATGACCTATTGCCAAACAAAGCTAGGTTTTAAAGGTTTTGTATTTTGTTTTTGATTTTTTTGAATTTATACAGCCCGCCAGACTGGCTGCTCAAAACATCGGACTGTACCTCAAGGGGGCATTGTAAAATAATCTTTTTCAAAAAACTTTTGATAGCCATGTTTGGCACAAGTGGGTCATTATTTAAAAGAAAATTTGGGTGATTTGGAGGTGGTGGAAAAAATCACCTTTGTTCAAAAACTGGCTTAAGTTAGACCAAATGGCCCCTCCGGAATGCGGTGATTTCCGACCACCTCCAAATCACCTCTATTTTGGCACACATGACCTATTGCACAAACAAAGCTAGGTTTTTAAGGTTTTGTATTTTTTTGATTTTTTTTGAATTTATACAGCCCTCTAGACTGGCTACTCAAAACATCGGTCTATACCTCAAGGGGGCATTGTAAAATATTCTTTTTCCAAAAAAAATTGATAGCCATGTTTGAAACATGTGGGTCACCATTTATAAGAAAATTTGGGTGATTTGGAGGTGGTGGAAAAAATCACCTTTGTTCAAGAACTGGCTTAAGTTAGACCAAATGGCCCCTCCGGAATGCGGTGATTTTTTCGACCACCTCCAAATCACCTCTATTTTGGCACACATGACCTTTTGCACAAACAAAGCTAGGTTTTAAAGGTTTTGTATTGTTTGATTTTTGTTTTTGAATTTATACAGCCCTCTAGACTGGCTGCTCAAAACATCGGTCTATACCTCAAGGGGGCATTGTAAAATATTCTTTTTCCAATTTTTTTGATAGCCATGTTTGGCAAAAGTGGGTCACCATTTACAAGAAAATTTGGGTGATTTGTAGGTGGTGGAAAAAATCACCTTTGTTCAAAAACTGGCTTAAGTTAGACCAAATGGCCCCTCCGGAATGCGGTGATTTTTTCGACCACCTCCAAATCACCTCTATTTTGGCACACATGACCTATTGCACAAAAAATCTAGGTTTTCAAGGTTTTGTATTGTTTGATTTTTGTTTTTGAATTTATACAGCCCTCTAGACTGGCTGCTCAAAACATCGGTCTATACCTCAAGGGGGCATTGTAAAATATTCTTTTTCCAATTTTTTTGATAGCCATGTTTGGCAAAAGTGGGTCACCATTTACAAGAAAATTTGGGTGATTTGTAGGTGGTGGAAAAAATCACCTTTGTTCAAAAACTGGCTTAAGTTAGACCAAATGGCCCCTCCGGAATGCGGTGATTTTTTCGACCATCTCAAATCACCTCTATTTTGGCACACATGACCTATTGCACAAACAAAGCTATGTTTTCAAGCTTTTGTTTTTTTTCTTGAATTTATACTGCCCTCTAGACTGGCTGCTCAAAATATCGGTCTATACCTCAAGGGGCCATTGTAAAATAATCTTTTTCCAAAAAAAATAGATAGCCATGTTTGGCACATGTGGGTCAGCATTTACAAGAAAATTTTGGTGATTTGGAGGTGGTGGAAAAAATCACCTTTGTTCAAAAACTGGCTTAAGTTAGACCAAATGGCCCCTCCGGAATGCGGTGATTTTTTCGACCACCTCCAAATCACCTCTATTTTGGCACACATGACCTATTGCACAAACAAAGCTATGTTTGCAAGGTTTTGTTTTTTTCTTGTATTTATACTGCCCTCTAGACTGGCTGCTCAAAATATCGGTCTATACCTCAATGCTGCATTGTAAAATAATCTTTTTCCAAAAAAAAATTGATAGCCATGTTTGGCACATGTGGGTCACCATTTACAAGAAAATTTGGGTGATTTGGAGGTGGTGGAAAAAATCACCTATGTTCAAAAACTGGCTTAAGTTAGACCAAATGGCCCCCCCGGAATGCGGTGATTTTTTCGACCACCTCCAAATCACCTCTATTTTGGCACACATGACCTATTGCACAAAAAAAGCTAGGTTTTAAAGGTTTTGTATTTTTTTTTTATTTTTTTAATATATATTGCCCGCTAGACTAGCTGCTCAAAACATCGGACTATACCTCAAGGGGGCATTGTAAAATAATCTTTTTCCAAAAACTTTTGATAGCCATGTTTGGCACAAGTGGGTCACTATTTACAAGAAAATTTGGGTGATTTGGAGGTGGCGGAAAAAATCACCTTTGTTCAAAAACTGGCTTAAGTTAGACCAAATGGCCCCTCCGGAATGCGGTGATTTTTTCGACCACCNGGCTTAAGTTAGACCAAATGGCCCCTCCGGAATGCGGTGATTTCTTCGACCACCTCCAAATCACCTCTATTTTGGCACACATGACCTATTGCACAAACAAAGCTAGGTTTTTAAGGTTTTGTATTTTTTCTTTATTTTTTTAATTTATACTGCCCGCTAGACTAGCTGCTCAAAACATCGGACTATACCTCAAGGGGGCATTGTAAAATAATCTTTTTCCAAAAACTTTTGATAGCCATGTTTGGCATAAGTGGGTCATTATTTACAAGAAAATTTGGGTGATTTGGAGGTGGTGGAAAAAATCACCTTTGTTCAAAAACTGGCTTAAGTCAGACCAAATGGCCCCTCCGGAATGCGGTGATTTCTTCGACCACCTCCAAATCACCTCTATTTTGGCACACATGACCTATTGCACAAACAAAGCTAGGTTTTTAAGGTTTTGTATTTTTTTGATTTTTTTTTGAATTTATGCAGCCCTCTAGACTGGCTGCTCAAAACATCGGTCTATACCTCAAGGACGCATTGTAAAATAATCTTTTTCCAAAACAATTTGATAGCCATGTTTGGCACATGTGGGTCACCATTTACAAGAAAATTTGGGTGATTTGGAGGTGGTGGAAAAAATCACCTTTGTTCAAAAACTGGCTTAAGTCAGACCAAATGGCCCCTCCGGAATGCGGTGATTTCTTCGACCACCTCCAAATCACCTCTATTTTGGCACACATGACCTATTGCACAAACCAAGCTCTTTCTCTTGTTCACGTCTAGATGTATATCAGCGCCAGCCTCTTGCCTGGCTACTTAACGCTTTGGTCTATACCTCAAGGGGGCATTGTAAAATAATCTTTTTCCAAAAAAAATTGATAGCCATGTTTGGCACATGTGGGTCACCATTTACAAGAAAATTTGGGTGAGCACACATGACCGGAAAAAATCACCTTTGTTCAAAAACTGGCTTAAGTTAGACCAAATGGCCCCTCCGGAATGCGGTGATTTTTTCGACCACCTCCAAATCACCTCTATTTTGGCACACATGACCTATTGCACAAACAAAGCTAGGTTTTCAAGGTTTTGTATTGTTTGATTTTTGTTTTTGAATTTATACAGCCCTCTAGAATGGCTGCTCAAAACATCGGTCTATACCTCAAGGGGGCATTGTAAAATAATATTTTTCCAAAAAAAATATGATAGCCATGTTTGGCACATGTGGGTCACCATTTACAAAAAAATTTGGGTGATTTGGGGGTGGTGGAAAAAATCACCTTTGTTCAAAAACTGGCTTAAATGCCCCCTCCGGAATGCGGTGATTTTTTCGACCACCTCCAAATCACCTCTATTTTGGCACACATGACCTATTGCACAAATAAAGCTAGGTTTTCAAGGTTTTTTATTTTTTTTCATTTTTTTTGAATTTATCCAACCCTCTAGACTGGCTACTCAAAACATCGGTCTATACCTCAAGGGGGCATTGTAAAATATTCTTTTTCCAAAAAAAATTTGATAACCATGTTTGGAACATGTGGGTCACCATTTACAAGAAAATTTTGGTGATTATGAGGTGGTGGAAAAAATCACCTTTGTTCAAAAACTGGCTTAAGTTTAGACCAAATGGCCCCTCCGGAATGCGGTGATTTTTTCGACCACCTCCAAATCACCTCTATTTTGGCACACATGACCTATTGCACAAACAAAGCTAGGTTTTCAAGGTTTTGTTTTTTTTTGAATTTATACTGCCCACTAGACTGGCTGCTCAAAACATCGGTCTATACCTCAAGGGGGCATTGTAAAATAATCTTTTTCCAAAAAAATTTGATAGCCATGTTTGGCACATGTGGGTCACCATTTCCAAGAAAATTTGGGTGATTTGGAGGTGGTGGAAAAAATCACCTTTGTTCAAAAACCTCCGGAATGTGGTGATTTTTTTGACCACCTCCAAATCACCTCTATTTTGGCACACACGACCTATTGCACAAACAAAGCTAGGTTTTCAAGGTTTTGTATTTTTTTTGATTTTGTTTTAATTTATACAGCCCTCTAGACTGGCTGCTCAAAACATTGGTCTATACCTCAAGGGGGCATTGTAAAATATTCTTTTTCCAAAATATTTTTGATAGGCATATTTGAAACATGTGGGTCACCATTTATAAAAAAATTTGGCTGATTTTGAGGTGGTGGAAAAAATCACCTTTGTTTAAAAACTGGCTTATCTTAAGACCAACTGGCCCCTCCGGAATGCGGTGATTTTTTCGACCACCTCCAAATCACCTCTATTTTGGCACACATGACCTATTGCACAAAAGAGCTAGGTTTTCAAGGTTTTGTATTGTCTGATTTTTGTTTTTTAATTTATACAGCCCTCTAGACTGGCTGATCAAAACATCGGTCTATACATCAATGGGGCATTGTAAAATATTATTTTTCCAAATTTTTTTGATAGCCATGTTTGGAACATGTGGGTCACCATTTACAAGAAAATTTGGGTGATTTGTAGGTGGTGGAAAAAATCACCTTTGTTCAAAAACTGGCTTAAGTTAGACGAAATGGCCCCTCCGGAATGCGGTGATTTTTTCGACCACCTCCAAATCACCTCTATTTTGGCACACATGACCTATTGCACAAACAAAGCTATGTTTTCAAGGTTTTCATAGCCATGTTTGGCACATCTGGGTTACCATTTACAAAAAAATTTGGCTGATTTGGAGGTGGTGGAAAAAATCACCTTTGTTCAAAAACTGGCTTAAGTTAGACCAAATGGCCCCTCCGAAATGCGGTGATTTTTTCGACCACCTCCAAATCACCTATATTTTGGCACACATGACCTATTGCACAAACAAAGCTAGGTTTTCAAGGTTTTGTATTTTTTTGATTGTTTTTGAATTTATACAGCCCTCTAGACTGTTTGCTCAAAACATCGGTCTATACCTCAAGGGGCATTGTAAAATATTCTTTTTCAATTTTTTTGATAGACATGTTTGGAACATGTGCGACACCATTTACAAGAAAATTTGGGTGATTTGGAGGTAGTGGAAAAAATCATCTTTGTAAAACTGGCTTCTGTTAGACCAAATGGCCCCTCCGGAATGCGGTGATTTTTTCGACCACCTCCAAATCACCTCTATTTTGGCACACATGACCTATTGCACAAACAAAGCAAGGTTTTCAAGGTTTTGGTTTTTTTTTTGAATTTATACAGCCCTCTAGACTGGCTGCTCAAAACATCGGTCTATACCTCAAGGGGGCATTGTAAAATATTCTTTTTCCAATTTTTTGATAGCCATGTTTGGCAAAAGTGGGTCACCATTTACAAGAAAATTTGGGTGATTCGGAGGTGGTGGAAAAAATCACCTTTGTTGAAAAAATGGCTTAAGTTAGACCAAATGGCCCCTCCGGAACGCGGTGATATTTTCGACCACCTCCAAATCACCTCTATTTTGGCACACATGACCTATTGCACAAACAAAGCTAGGTTTTAAAGGTTTTGTATTTTTTTTGATTTTTTTTGAATTTATACAGCCCTCTAGACTGGCTGCTCAAAACATCAGTCTATACCTCAAGGGGCCATTGTAAAATAATCTTTTTCCAAACAAATTAATAGCCATGTTTGGCACATGTGGGTCACCATTTACAAGAAAATTTTGGTGATTTGGAGGTGGTGGAAAAAATCACCTTTGTTCAAAAACTGGCTTAAGTTAGACCAAATGGCCCCTCGGGAATGCGGTGATTTTTCCGACCACCTCCAAATCACCTCTATTTTGGCACACATGACCTATTGCACAAACAAAGCTAGGTTTTTAAGGTTTTGTATTTTTTTGATTTTTTTTTGAATTTATACAGCCCTCTAGACTGGCTACTCAAAACATCGGTCTATACCTCATGGGGGCATTGTAAAATATTCTTTTTCCAAAAAAAATTTGATAGCCATGTTTGAAACATGTGGGTCACCATATATAAGAAAATTTGGGTGATTTGGAGGTGGTGGAAAAAATCACCTTTGTTCAAAAACTGGCTTAAGTTAGACCAAATGGCCCCTCCGGAATGCGGTGATTTTTTCGACCACCTCCAAATCACCTCTATTTTGGCACACATGACCTATTGCACAAACCAAGCTAGGTTTTCAAGGTTTTGTATTGTTTGATTTTGGTTTTTGAATTTATACAACCCTCTAGACTGGCTGCTCAAAACATCGGTCTATACCTCAAGCGGGCATTGTAAAATATTCTTTTTCCAATTTTTTTGATAGCCATGTTTGGCAAAAGTGGGTCACCATTTACAAGAAAATTTGGGTGATTTGGAGGTGGTGGAAAAAATCACCTTTGTTCAAAAACTGGCTTAAGTTAGACCAAATGGCCCCTCCGGAATGCGGTGATTTTTCGACCACCTCCAAATCACCTCTATTTTGGCAAACATTACCTATTACACAAACAAAGCTAGGTTTTAAAGGTTTTGTATTTTTTTGATTTTTTTTTCAATTTATACAGCCCTCTAGACTGGCTGCTCAAAACATCAGTCTATACCTCAAGGGGGCATTGTAAAATAATCTTTTTCGAAAAAATTTGATAGCCATGTTTGGCACATGTGGGTCACCATTTACAAGAAAATTTGGGTGATTTGGAGGTGGTGGAAAAAATCACCTTTGTTCAAAAACTGGCTTAAGTTAGACCAAATGGCCCCTCCGGAATGCAGTGTTTTTTTCGACCACCTCCAAATCACCTCTATTTTGGCACACATGACCTATTGCACAAACAAAGCTAGGTTTTCAAGGTTTTGTTTTTTTTGTTTTTTTTTTGAATTTATACTGCCCTCTAGACTGGCTGCTCAAAACATCGGTCTATACCTCAAGGAGGCATTGTAAAATAATCTTTTTCCAAAACAATTTGATAGCCATGTTTGGCACATGTGGGTCACCATTTACAAGAAAATTTGGGTGATTTGGAGGTGGTGGAAAAAATCACCTTTGTTCAAAAACTGGCTTAAGTTAGACCAAATGGCCCCTCCGGAATGCGGTGATTTTTTCGACCACCTCCGAATCACCTCTATTTTGGCACACATGACCTATTGCACAAACAAAGCTAGGTTTTCAAGGTTTTGTTTTTTTTAAATTTATACTGCCCTCTAGACTGGCTGTTCAAAACATCGGTCTATACCTCAAGGAGGCATTGTAAAATACTCTTTTAGCAAAACAATTTGATAGCCATGTTTGGCACATGTGGGTCACCGTTTACAAGAAAATTTGGGTGATTTGGAGGTGGTGGAAAAAATCACCTTTGTTCAAAAACTGGCTTAAGTTAGACCAAATGGCCCCTCCGGAATGCGGTGATTTTTTCGACCACCTCCAAATCACCTCTATTTTGGCACACATGACCTATTGCACAAACAAAGCTAGGTTTTCAAGGTTTTGTTTTTTTTGTTTTTTTTTGAATTTATACTGCCCTCTAGACTGGCTGCTCAAAACATCGGTCTATACCTCAAGGAGGCATTGTAAAATAATCTTTTTCCAAAACAATTTGATAGCCATGTTTGGCACATGTGGGTCACCGTTTACAAGAAAATTTGGGTGATTTGGAGGTGGTGGAAAAAATCACCTTTGTTCAAAAACTGGCTTAAGTTAGACCAAATGGCCCCTCCGGAATGCGGTGATTTTTTCGACCACCTCCAAATCACCTCTATTTTGGCAAACATGACCTATTGCACAAACAAAGCTAGGTTTTTTAGGTTTTGTATTTTTTTTTGATTTTTTTTTGAATTTATACAGCCCTCTAGACTGGCTGCTCAAAACATCAGTCTATACCTCAAGGGGGCATTGTAAAATAATCTTTTTCCAAAAAATTTGATAGCCATGTTTGGCACATGTGGGTCACTATTTACAAGAAAATTTGGGTGATTTGGAGGTGGTGGAAAAAATCACATTTGTTCAAAAACTGGCTTAAGTTAGACCAAATGGCCCCTCCGGAATGCGGTGATTTTTTCGACCACCTCCAAATCACCTCTATTTTGGCACACATGACCTATTGCACAAACAAAGCTAGGTTTTCAAGGTTTTGTTTTTTTGTTTTTTTTTTAATTTATACTGCCCTCTAGACTGGCTGTTCAAAACATCGGTCTATACCTCAAGGAAGCATTGTAAAATACTCTTTTTCCAAAACAATTTGATAGCCATGTTTGGCACATGTGGGTCACTATTTACAAGAAAATTTGGGTGATTTGGAGGTGGTGGAAAAAATCACCTTTGTTCAAAAACTGGCTTAAGTTAAGACCAAATGGCCCCTCCGGAATGCGGTGATTTTTTCGACCACCTCCAAATCACCTCTATTTTGGCAAACATGACCTATTGCACAAACAAAGCTAGGTTTTAAAGGTTTTGTATTTTTTTTGATTTTTTTTGAATTTATACAGCCCTCTAGACTGGCTGCTCAAAACATCAGTCTATACCTCAAGGGGGCATTGTAAAATAATCTTTTTCCAAAAAATTTGATAGCCATGTTTGGCACATGTGGGTCACTATTTACAAGAAAATTTGGGTGATTTGGAGGTGGTGGAAAAAATCACCTTTGTTCAAAAACTGGCTTAAGTTAGACCAAATGGCCCCTCCGGAATGCGGTGATTTTTTCGACCACCTCCAAATCACCTCTATTTTGGCACACATGACCTATTGCACAAACAAAGCTAGGTTTTCAAGGTTTTGTATTTTTTTGATTTTTTTTGAATTTATACAGCCCTCTAGACTGGCTGCTCAAAACATCAGTCGATACCTCAAGGGGGCATTGTAAAATAATCTTTTTCCAAAAATTTTGATAGCCATGTTTGGCACATGTGGGTCACCATTTACAAGAAAATTTGGGTGATTTGGAGGTGGTGGAAAAAATCACCTTTGTTCAAAAACTGGCTTAAGTTAGACCAAATGGCCCCTCCGGAATGCGGTGATTTTTTCGACCACCTCCAAATCACCTCTATTTTGGCACACATGACCTATTGCACAAACAAAGCAAGGTTTTCAAGGTTTTGTATTTTTTTGATTTTTTTTAATTTATACAGCCCTCTAGACTGGTTGCTCAAAACATCGGTCTATACCTCAAGGGGGCATTGTAAAATATTCTTTTTCCAAATTTTTTTTGATAGCTATGTTTGGCACATGTGGGTCACCATGTAAAAGAAAATTTGGTTGATTTGGAGGTGGTGGAAAAAANTACAGCCCTCTAGACTGGTTGCTCAAAACATCGGTCTATACCTCAAGGGGGCATTGTAAAATATTCTTTTTCCAAATTTTTTTTGATAGCTATGTTTGGCACATGTGGGTCACCATGTAAAAGAAAATTTGGTTGATTTGGAGGTGGTGGAAAAAAGCACATTTGTTCAAAAACTGGCTTAAGTTAGACCAAATGGCCCCTCCGGAATGCGGTGATTTTTTCGACCACCTCCAAATCACCTCTATTTTGGCACACATGACCTATTGCACACACAAAGCTAGGTTTTCAAGGTTTTGTTTTTTGTTGTTTTTTTTTGAATTTATACTCCCCTCTAGACTGGCTGCTCAAAACATCGGTCTATACCTCAAGGAGGCATTGTAAAATAATCTTTTTCCAAAACAATTTGATAGCCATGTTTGGCACATGTGGGTCACCATTCACAAGAAAATTTGGGTGATTTGGAGATGGTGGAAAAAATCACCTTTGTTCAAAAACTGGCTTAAGTTTGACAAAATGGCCCCTCCGGAATGCGTTGATTTTTTCGACCACCTCCAAATCACCTCTATTTTAGCACACATGACCTATTGCACAAACAAAGCTAGGTTTTCAAGGTTTTGTATTTGTTTGAATTTTTTTGAATTTATACTGCCCTCTAGACTGGCTGCTCAAAA